>PVHY01000108.1:151699-328201 GCA_004024945.1 Uropsilus gracilis | reverse complement strand
ATTGCTAGTGATATTGAGCAATTTTTCATGTGTCTGTTGGCCATTTGTATTTCCTCTTTGGAGAAATGTCTTTTTAGTTCTTTTCCCCACTTTACCCTCTTTTAGACTTTCGTGGGTTCTTTCCTCCATCCCCAGCCTTCTCAACCAAATATCCCAAGCGAAAGCAAGACTCTCAGAGTGCAGACTAATTTATTTCTAACAAAGTGATTTCCTAATTACTACAAAAGAAACATATAACATTACTTTAACATTGTTCAAAACCTTTCTCAACATTGTCCAAAGTTCTTTCCCAGATTGCCTAAAAATCCTCAGTCTCTCAGTCCTGATCATCTCGCCAAAATCAGTCAGTCAGAGTTCATCTCCAGATGCTCGAAGACATCTTCCTTTGGCATGCTCCAGCTCCTCTATGCTGTCTTCTTGTCGTCCTCCTCCAGGTAGTAGAAGAAACTTCATGGTGCCAGACCAGCAAAGTTCACTTTCTTTTCAGGCCTGCCTTTCACATGGCCTTTTCCAGACACAAGTCAAACTCAGCAAAACAAACTCCAACATGGAGTTCCAATCTCAAACTCCTCAACTGCCTTTAGCACACATACTGCTGGCCCCTGGCCTTGGCCATAGGCCAAGCTCACAAGGCTCACATATTCAAGCCACAAAATGGCAGAAGCCAAACCTGAATCTGAATCTCCATCTCATCGAGTCCCCTTTCTTTAGTTTCAAAATCCTTTATATACACACTTATTTCCCGCCTTTCAGGAACAGCTCCTGAATTATCACATTACAAAGAAAAAAACCTGTTTTCCTTCTTCCTCCCCCTTCTATCTTTCTGAAAGGAAATTCTAATTAAGGCCATTCTCACATTTTAGCATATCTTCCTTGAAATCTGCAGTCTTAAACAGGAGACAATGGGGGGGGGGGAGTGCCCCCTACCAATTTCCTCTTTTTGTCCATCTTTATTGCATGTGACCCTTGGGACTATAGTTCATGCCATATTGAAGACAGATACATTCCATTTGTATCTTCTTTTTTTAGTTGAAGTACAGTTGATATGTGCCATTATTTTAGTTTCAATTGTTCAACTTATTGATTTGACATTTGGATATATTGTGAACTGATTACCAAAAGCCTACTTATCATCAGAACATCCACATTTGCAATACTATATTATTGATTGTAGTCCCCATGCCATACAGTACCCATCATTGGTTTCTTATTTTGTAACTGGAGGTTTGTACCTCTTGGTCACATTCATTCATCATTTCAGTCCTCCGGCCCTGTAACCACTAACCTGATTTTAGTTGAGTGTGTATTACAGTAGCTTCCCCCAAACTTTATAAACTGCTAGGCATAATCATGAGGTGGCATTATATACAGAAATATAGAGATATGCATGTTTGTACATAATAGTTATCAGAAAGGTGAGTGTATAATACAAAGCTCAATAAGTGGTAGTTGTTATCACTTAGTAAATATTGTTTTTCCCCCTGCTCCAGAGCTTTATTGTAGTATGATTGACAAATAAAATGTTGCATGTATTTAAGGTGTAGAACATGATGTTTTGGTATACATATAAATTGAGAAATGATTACTACAATCAAACTAATTAACACATCCATCACCTCACATAATTACCACTATTTTCTGGTGTGTGGTGAGCATACTTGAAATCTATTGCCATAGCTCATTTCAATGGGCAATGCAGTGTTATTAACTGTAGTGACCATGCAGGAATTTAATCTCCAGAAATTATTAATTTTATAACTAGAAGTTTGGGCACATTGATCAACATTGCCCCCTGCACCTATGTCTCTAAAGTACCACAATTTTATATTCCACATATAAGTAAAAAGAAGTATTTGTTATGTTAAATGAATATATTCACACTAAAAACATATCCTTTAAATTATTTTCATTTTCTTTCACTCATCCTGTTTTATTTCTTTCATCACAATCCCTTCTATATAGATTTGAATTGCATGTGAAATTTTTACTTTTAAAAATATCTTAAAGAAATCAACGAAAAATGCCTTTCTTTTATGTGAAGATAGCCTTTTCTCTTCAACAACTTGATTTGTATACCTGTGACCTATGGGATTATTTTACTTGCAGTTTCTTATAATACAGAATCCCCCTTATTACCATTTAGTTATACTGAAAACACTTTAAATCAAAGAAAGCTTCACTTGCCCATGCTTTTTTGATTTGGCACAGTAGGTGAAAATGTGTGTATATATGTGTGTCAAATATCACCCTGATATTTAAATGTATATTCAGTTGATCTGGTTGATGCATGAAAATGAAAAATACTTATTATATGATTTATTTAAGATAAAATAGTCTCAAGTACCCTTTTATAGGGTAGTGCAAATAAAAATTGAATACCTTCGTTATAGCTGTTTATATTAGTATGCTGAATTTTTAGTTGGTGTTCCAAGTTCCAAGAAATTTGATATATAAAACAAACATTAAATATCAGTCTGATTCTTCAGTAAGTATTCAAGGTTGGTACTTAGTGGAAAGAGAACAAAGCCAATGATCTCATGAAGTTCATATTTTGATGAGAAAATATATCTAAATATTTAAATATATGCTTGTAAAACCCTGCATGATATGATAATGTTAAACACTATAGTGAAGATAAACAGTGATGATCAGACAAGGAAGTAAAACATATCCATACACACACACACACACACACACACACACACACATACACATACACACAACTCTTCAGAAGTTCATTAGCAAAGTTCATTTAGCAAGGAAGCAAGTTTGTAAATCATGATAAGAATTTTGGAACTGAATTTTTTTATACATAAAAACTCATCTGTGTACTTAGAGAAGAGAGCACCTTTAGTTAAGCGCAAAGCATACACTAGAGGAAGCAAACGAGAAAGTAAGGATTCCATGTAATGGATTCTTTCCATGCTCCGACAAGAGATGGTGGTGACTTGATTTGATGTGGTGGTAAAAGTGTTGAGTAGGACGCTGGCTGTATTGGAAAGGTACAGTAGGTAGGATTTCTTACTTGGCTGCATGTGGAATAAACCAGAAAAAAAAAAAAGGAGTTAAAATGATTGCTATGTTTCTGGCCTGTACAATTGGGTAAACAGGAGTGGTATTTATTGCAATTTATTGCACAAAAGAACACAGAGATAGGAGATGGTAGCTTAGAGATCAGGGGTTTGGTTGAAGACATGCTACATTTGAGACTGCTACTAGAGGACAACACAGAAACATAATATTGTCAGCTACAGGAATCTAGATTTTAGTAGAGCACTCAGAGCTTGAAGTTGAAATTGTGAGGTTAACAACTTATAGGTGATACTGGGATTTGATTAGAAAACATAAAAGTTAAGGAGGAAAGTGAAGGAAGATGATTGAAGTCAAGCCCTGACAGACTCCCATATTTATATGAGCAGAACAAAAGAAAGATCAAGTAGAAGTAATTAAAAAGGAATGGCTCAAGTGTTTAGAAGACTAGAGAAATTTGGTAAATCAGGAGAGTGGAAAAAGTGCTTCAAGTAGTTGCTGTCTACTGATCCTCTCTTTCCCTCCCTCCCTCCTAGACTCTCCCAAACCCCCCCAACATCCCACCCCCTCAAACACACACATCACTTATCCTAAATGAATGGCTAATACAACCATCCCAAAATATATTTTTTTTAATAATGAGAGCTCCTGTCTATAACAAATAGGATTCAGCCATCAAAACTTTTCTGAAATAATTCTTTATGTCAAGGAAGTAAAATTTCTGAAACAAACTTCCAAGCTATATTTCCTATTTTCTGAAGCTGATGATAAAATATGAATAAGTAAGTTAACACAAGTCCTAGTCTCGATTCTGACACTGACTAGCTTCAACAACTCAATTAACCTTTCTGGACCATAGCTTTCACATCTCTGAAAGGTTCAAGTGCTAAAGAAATAGCTGTGAGACTAGCAATGAAAGAACATGATTCTTAGTTTTAGGGGCTTCCAAAGACTATACAGTATTCTGGACAATCCCTGCAGATTCATTTTGCAGATTCATGCATGCTGTTGTAGCACATGCTGTTGTACAATGCTTCTATGGCAGAGTTTCTACTATATGATGAAACCTTTCTCCACCAGCAAAATTGAGAACTTACTTGATAAACTGTCTCATGCTCTTTTTATTTTTTGAAGGTGAGTGAATTTTTTCTTTCAAGCAGATGGTCTTGCCCCACAGCTTTCTCTTCAACTGGACTCACATTCTCTTCTCCATATGTTCCTGGATTAAAATATTGAGTGTCAATTATTAGGAATGTGTTAAAGAACTTTTAACATTGGGCCTACATTTTTGTCTTAGCATTTTTATTCTACAGCTTATCTTCTAGACATGCATCACCTCTAAATTATGACACACTGATTTGAGCAAGTGCCAGGCAACAGGTGGAGACACTCAGTGGTACGTTTACCAACACTATCTAACAAGAAAAGTGGGGAAAATTTTAGAAACTAATAAATTTCAATTTGCACAGTTTTACTAGTTTTGCCTTGGGTAAGTACTTAATCTTTGGAGACTTCACATTCTCCTTTGTAAAATAGATATGATAATACACAACTTTTAGGTTGGCTTAAGATTTGATGAGTTCACAATGACAAATCACCTAACATAGTATCCCACACATAATAGACCATCAATAAATGCTGTGTGTGGATGTCTTAGTGGTGAGTGTGGTATGGTAGCATATACCTAAGGAGGTGAGATGCCATTTTTCTGAATTATACACAGTGTTGTAAAGCAATGATACTTTAATTTAAAAAATGACTTAAAACATGTTGGTTTCTGCATTTCCTTCCCTTCCATATGTATCTGCTATCAGGTGACAAAACAATCAAAACAGGGTTACAAAGGGGAGCATCTTGCCCCTTAAACCCAGCTACTCCCCAGGTCCATCCAGCCTGCACGCAAGCAGTAGCAAGACCACATAACCCTTAAAAGGAAGTAAAAACAGATTTACTTATTAAAAGAGCAAAACAAACAAAAGCCACTGAGGGGTAAAAGGAACCCCTTTGGTAATATTACCCACCAGTCCAATCTCTAGTCTAAAGAACACGTGGCTGCAGCAGCCATGTGCATCCACAAAATGGCAGCCAACACACCTCAAGTCACATGAAGAAACCAAGATGGCATCATTGCTCCTTCTTCAAAGACACAGTTCACTCACTTCAAACAGAAGATGTCAAGATGGCACCATTGGACTTTCTTCAAAAGCAGGAGATTCAAATCCAGTGAAGAAAACCAGGAACATCGTCAATTCTTCTCCAAAATGCACAGTTCCAGCATTCTTTTTGCTTGTCTACTAAAGTGGCCCAAAAAGTAGCAAGACTCACTTGCTACAACAACAACAAATACTTCAGATATCTCACAATGAAAGCAGCAACACAGCAAATTCTCAATTCTCCAGACAATTTCCAAACTTCACAGTTTCAAAGTTAAACAAAGTTTTCAATTACCAAATTTCCAAGTCTGCTTACACAAGTCACAAGTTTCTCCAACATTTATTCATGACCTCCTCACCAGCCCAGACCAAGAGGAAGCCCAGTAGCATGGCTCCCTTCTCTGCCCTGCTCCAGCACATAGCCAAGGCAGACCTGACCAGCCTCCTTACTGACAGCCTCCCTACTCCTCTGGTCTGCTCTGTTCTCCCCTTCTCTCTCCTGGCCACATGTTTTGTCCCTGTCTTCTCACTAATCTCCTAATACTAATCCTATCACAAGAAGGCTTGGCTTCCCTTCTCCAAGTCTCCATCCACCAGGACACAATGACTGCCATTCTAATGCAGATTCTGGGGGCCATAGCCCTCCTCCCCCAATTTCACCACACCCCTCCTATCATATCCATTCCTTCTTAAACTCCGGAAACCGGCAAATCAGAGTGCCCAAGCTGAAGTGTTAAAATTTATATCTGACTTCTGTATCAACAATTTCATTTAGCTGATGATTTCAAATGAAATTAAAATTAAAATTGCACCCATTTTAGACTATAATTCAAGCTATCAACACATGGAAGGCTATGTTTATATTTTATCATGCTCAGTATTTTAGATACACATTATATTTTAGTAATAGTTAAACTCTAAGTAAAAGACTTTAAGAAAAAAAAGAATAAAGTTGGTTAAGTGAGTGAGATAATGTTATAAGAACCATACCTCTCTCATTTGTCGACCTCAAGTGTTTAAATTTTTAACCTTAGCTTCATATTAGGAGAATGTTTTGCATTTGAAATCTGGTCATGATTTTAAACGTTAGCAAGCTTCTAGGAATCTTTTGAAAGGTGTTACATAAATGGAAGTGATTATTATTTATGACTAATCCAGCTACATTTTTACTATTTTTCTAACCAAGGCTTTTAATGCAAATTAGGTCATGAGCCAAGGAATAGAAATGATAATGTCTTCATGTAAATAAAAGAAAGTGATTTCTGAGAGAACTATAATCTTAAAAATAGTATTATCTTTAATATTACAAATTACAATTACCACTCTCAACATGTTTCATCTACCAATTAGTTACTATTCATAGTGGAAGTAAATCTTAATACACTATTCTTACAACTATACTTACAAATGGTGTTCAAACTGGAGAAAAAACACACACAACCAAAGTGGGAACCCTCATATCTTCTGTGACTTGAATTACTTCTCTCATAGCATCTATATGTTCCCCCACAAATCACAGAAGTATAGCTTTTCCCTCATTCCTTTAATCTTGAGTTCATTCATTTCATAAATAGGATCAGCTATTCTAGCAGGATTTGCAAAGGATGCAAAAATCATGGGTCCTAATGTTAAGCTATGCCATATTTAATAGCTTATTTTTTAGCCACAAAAAAAAATGCTCTAAAAAGTAAGCTTCCAGTTAAAACCAAGAATTGTGTTATTTTAAAATATATATAATGGACTAAAAACTTAAGAATTAGTAATACTACTGGTAGAGATGCATGGGCACAATAGTTGAGAGACTGATGTAGCATCCTAGTGTGTGACCTTGGTCCCCCTGCCAGTAGTAAAACCAATTCATAGCAGTTTGCAGGGGTTAGATATACCCATAGAAGAAAAACAATTAAAATAGTATATAATACATAATTGTTTCATAAGTATAAGCTATTATTATTGCTATTGCTTTTCCCAAAATACATTACTTGGCCCTATCACAGCACTCTCCTCTTTCATTCCACGGAAGAAATATAGAATATGTAATAGAGCAAACTGAAATTGATTATTTGCTGAGATATTGTACTATATACCCACCAACACAGCCAAAACAATGCAAAAACCACAGAATTTGAGTTCATCTGGATTTGGTGAAAATCTTTTTCCTATACTGTGAAAAGTATAAAGTTTTGAACATTTACTAGGACAAAAGTTGTCTTAGTACTTTTTTCTACGGCTAACTCCAAGACTGAGATGGTACCATACTGCTATTTTTAAATAAAATAGTCATGTGTACCAGTGAGTAGCAAAAGGAAATGCCAGGAGTAATATAAAAAAATGAGAATATGGCAAAAAGGGATATATAAAAGCAGAAAGAGAGGATAAGAAGAGCGAAGAGAAGAGGCATAAATAGAGGGATAGAGATGGGGGAAAGAATGGAAGCAGAGGTAATATCAAGAATCACAGAAATAAACAGGAGTGAAAGGGAATAGGAAATGATGGAGGGAGGGTGGATAGAAGACATGGGTGGAAAAGGATAACAAGAATAATGATGAGGAAACAGAAGGAAAAAACAAAGGGTAGAGAGCCAGAGAAATCAAGCAAGAGATAGGCATGGGCCTGGCCCAGACTGTGCTAGCCTTCTCAAGAGTTGTGCAAGAGAACAAACTGGGACTCAATTAACTTTAGATTCCAAAGAAGAGTAACAGAAATCAAGAAACCACAACCTCAAGCTCCTTTGCCACCAAATTAACGATGTCTCCCACTAGGAACACTCATTTCTTGGATATATAAGTTAAGAGTCAGGAATAAAAAGTTTTATACAACTGTTAAAGACCCTCAGCTATGAGTCACCAAGTCTGTATACATTATTAGGGGTTTCCACATACTATATCACTTAAAATCTTCTTCAAGTTCAGTATTAATATCCATATATCATTCCCACAAATGAACTGAGGTTCATAAAACTAAGTAACTTCCTTAAGGAACAAAGAGGAGTCGGTCTAACCCAAATCCTCCAAACCTTTATTCCACAGCCCCTTTGAAGGGGTATTATTTTCCTAAATCAATTCACCCAAAGCTCCAGTGACTTCTAGAAACACAAACTGATTCCAAAGAGAAGGAACAAAAGTCAATCAAAAACCAACGCAAAAAATTCAGGAACATATAGTTGGTGGGTTTGATTTTACAGCTGACTCTTTTTTTCTTGAACACAAATGCCCCTGGTTACCATTTCGTATTTCATAATAGATGTGTATTTAATTACATTTGCTACCTTAATTTTGTACAAGTGAATTAAATCGATACCTCATCCTCTTTCTGCAAGAGTAGTGTGGCTTAGAAGTATTTTTCCAGGGAAATAACTTAGAAAAACCCTGAAGTATTTCTAGGTGAGGAGAATATATTACAGGAATTAAGGACTTTCAGTGATTCTAATTCAAACCTATGCTTGTTCATGGTCTTATTTGGAGGATTCCTAGGGGGACTGTATTTAATGGGTCTTTATGAAGTACACGATTGGACTTAGTTAAAGGAAAGCAGGCTGCCTTGCAGGTGGATGGAACAGTATGTCCAAAGGCACAGAGGTGTGCATGCGTGTTTTGGCATCAGTGCAGATGAGAATGTGGGATGTGGTTGCCGAGTAATCAGTGAACCAACTGGAAAAATAGAGTGAAGTCAACTGATAAAGGATTGGAAAGCAAGGTTATGCAGCATGGATGTGAATCAATTACTGATAAGGAATTTATTATATCTTTTTGCAAGAGAATCTCATAATAAAAAACATGCTTTAGGAAGATGTTTATGAGCAGGATGGATAGCTGCGGATGGCCAGATGCAAAGTAATGAAGTGATGACAGCAGTGGAAATGGAGAAAAAGGAAAGAATTTGAAGCATGGTAAAAATGGATGAGGGGGGAAAAGATGAGAAAAAGAAACTGGAGAGTTTTCTGATATGACCAGGAATTGAGAGTAAGGATATTTTTAAAAGCTGTCCTAACAAATTATTCATAATAAAGCTGAAGCCCAGCATCCAAATATACAGGCTGATCAAGGAAAAGCATAGGAAGCAAATGGTTTACATATGGAACCAATTTCTTTAAAAAAAAAAAAAAAAAAGCACCCAAAAAGTCATACAAATAGAAACTAGTGAAATGATTGCTAAGAACTGAGGGGTGGAGAAAGTAGAGAAACTGGTAAAAGGGTACAAATATTCAGCTGTCAATGGAAGCATGTCTCAGGAGCTGTTGTAAAATGTGGTAACCATAGTTGATACATAGCATGGTATGTTTGAGATTTTCTGGGAAGGGAGCATGCAAATGTTCTCACAAAACTTCCCCAGAACGGGCTATATTTCTGAGGTGATGTTAATAAACTAAGTGGGAAGAACCCTTTCACAATGAATACCTGGGCTGGGGAAAAAAATCTTATAATTTTGTCAGTTGAACTTAGAAAAGCTGAATTGCTTAAAAAAAGAAGGAAATCAGAGACATGCAAGTCCATTGAACTTCAATTTATTATTTATTTTTACATTTTCTTTTGAGGGTTACATGTTGTTTTAATTAAATGGGATTAATTTAATTTAAGTAAGTCTAAATTAATTAAATAAATTCAGTTAATTAAATAACAGCAGTGGACCTTTTCACATTTCCTAGCCTTCTCTCTGTGTCATTGTGTAAATACTGCTTAATTTTTCCTCTGAGGAATTATTCTTCACATTTATTTGTGTTTTGATCTCATCATTGACAGGCTGTTATTGGACACAGGTTAGTGCCTTCATTACTGGACTCAGCTCTGTCCACTTAATGCCTATGTCACCAACTAGTAGAAAAATTAATATCTTGTCACATAAACAGGGAAGGGCCTGAAGTGGTAACAACACTTAGCTGTTGCAGACCAGTTTTATCAAAGACCTTAAATCTAAAAATTGCAGAAGAAAATCTGTTACAACTGTTACTAGCAACTGAAAAAGTGGACAACAGCCTCTAATTTCAATAATCCTTCAAAATGAATCAAGACATTTATCATATGTTTTATATTGACCATGTAGTTAGAGCTTTTTAAGAAAGTCCTTTTTGCTGGGTTTTTTTTTCCAATTTAATTTACCACTTTCATTCTCCAATAGTGAGCTTTCTCTCAAAATTGTTCTAACTTTACTTTCGATGGCAAATGCAATAATATTGCCTTTCACTGATATACCACTTTGTCTCGCATTTTCTAATGTAAACTTCGTATTCACAACAGCAATATGAAAAATTAGTTCCCTCATTTTATAAAAAAAGGAAATCAAGATTAGTGAAGGTAACATAGATATCCAAGTTCTCACAGCGAGATTTAGCAGAGCCAGAACTCCAACGCAGCTCTCTTTCTCTAAGACATAAAAAAAAAAAAAAACAACTCTCTGTGTATGTGTGGGTATATACACATATACATATATGTTCATCCATATATATATCACATACATATAGGTATAGTTTCATTCATACTCTAAAAGCTGTTGCCATATACATCTTTTATGGTATGAAGCTTTTAATACATGCTTTCTAATTTAACAAACTTCAGGAGATACATTTGTTTTTTATTTGCATTTTATTGTTTGCACATATATATATACATAGATATATATATAACACACAGATATATATAAAAAACACATCATTGTCTACCCCAATGTTCTCCCATCACCTTACCACCTGTGCACCATCTTAGTCTTTTGTGCCCTCCCCTGTTTTCTCCCTCCCTCCCCCTCTCTTGTTCTATGCTTTAGTTCCATTGGCAGTTTTAAATTTTTCTTAGCCATTTGTTTATTTGTTTTTCCTATAACCCTCAAATAAGAGTACCCTCCCATATTTTTCTTTTTCTTTCTGGCTTATTTCTGCTAACATGATTCCTTCTAGCTTCATCCATGCCGCTGTAAATGACATGTTTGTCTTCCTTGATTGATGCATAATATTCCCTTGTGTAAATATACCACATCTTCTTCAGCCATGTGTATTTTGGGAGTATTTGGGTTGTTTCCATATCTTGAATATTGTAAATAGTGCTGCAATAAACATGCGAGTACAGGTGTCCTTATGAATGAGTATTTTTATGTCCTTTGGGTAGATTTTCAGTAGTGGGATTGCTGGGTTTTTTGAGGTTCCTCCACACAGCCTTCCATAGTGGCTGAACCAGTTTGCACTCCCACCAGCAGTGTAAAAATGTTCCTTTTTCTCCACTTCTGCACCAACACTTGTTGTCCATTTTTTTTTATATGGCCATTCTTACTGGTGTTAAGATGGTAGAGGAGGTAAATGTAACCAGTCTGGTCTGGGAGACTTTCATAAATTTCCAGGAATGACAATATTTAGGGGTTTATCTGGTATTGCTGATGAGTGACCACTGCCATGATATCTGTCTTCAAGCTGGAAACTATACCTTCAGTCTGTAAAGATTCAGTTCAATTTCTTGCTTGGGGTTAAGTTTTCTAACCAGTATAAATCAGGCACAAGGGATACTGAAATTGGGCAGCAATGTGAACAACTAATACTGGCTTGGTATGATTGACATAATCACGGTTTCCATTTTTCTATGATAGTTTTGAGAAACAACAGAAGAATCGGTCAAGTTTATTTCGAGATGTTTTGGCATGCAATGATGTAGAGGTTCTTTAGTCAACAAGTCAGCCAGTGCACTAGAAGTTCCTCGTAATGAGTGTTGGTAAAGTTCCTAAATTGGCCAGATACCAAGACATTAGTTATAGCCTGTTTAACAGAGCTCAAAATGCCTTAGTCAGTCTCTGACTTATGAGAAATGAAATTTAGCTTTAAGGGAAAGAAACTATCAAAAGCAAAGTATCAGATATTAAATGATATAACCTGAGACTTGAATTCAGAACCCCAGGTTTTAATGCACTGAGACTGGGTTCAGGGCAGTCTGTAGTCTCAAAGCCTTTGCCATCACAAAAATGCAACACTTTTTGTTTTTGCAATTTTATTTGTAATTAGTAAAATTTACTAAGCTTAAAAAAATAATCCTTTATTATATGTTTTTGTTATTGTTTAAAAGAGTTCCAAAGACATGCATGTTAATTTACATTTTTTTTCTTAAGGAAATTTTTATTGTCGATAAATAAGAAGAGTGGATGAAGAGTTTAGGAATATTATCATTGGGCACAACAATGATATCTGAATTATGATCAGTTTTCATCACAATGATTTGCTTCCGTTTCTATTTAGTCTGCTCAGAATATTTTAGAATTAAATTTTTAGAATATTTTAGAATAAATTTATCACAATAACATTTTAATGATAAAATATTAATAATTTTCTTTGAAACATAAAAGAAAGTTATTCTTCAGAACACCTTGTAATTACATTTGGAAAACTCTGCAGTGAAGATACATTTGGAAATAAATAGGTGCCATGTGGTTTACACATAGCACAACGCACATGTATAAGAGTCATTATGTTTATACAAAAAGTGAGATAAACGTATATTCTTTTTTTAAATAAAAGATTTCAAAACTTTATTTTTTATGTTTAGAATACTTTTTGTTTTTATCCTTTAGTATCTTGTAATTTTTCAAGTAAATTCTCAATATATTCTGTTTGAATAAGACATTCATATCTCACTCTGAAAATTACAGTATATGTATATGTAGACATTCAGAGTTTAGAGTTTCCAAATGTTGGATTGAGTTTTGGTAAGAGTCAAATTCAAGTAAGTCAAATTCAAGTCCATGACTTAACATAAGTCACCCTTAGTATATTCTAACTTTTGGTGAAATGGTTTCTGTAATTTGATACTGAAAGACTAAAAAATTCATGCATCAGAAAATGTAATTAATATGTGGCCATTCCACTAACTGATAGACTGTAGCTGAGGAACCACATAGTTACTATCTGAATAAAGATTAAGATCTGTATCTATAGTTTGAAAGAAGAATGCTGGTTAAAAGAAAAATAAAAAGGAAGTTTTGAAAAATATAAACCATATCAATTTGATATTTCAAATATTTTGTCCTAATCTTATGTGCATGTAAAGATTTCTTTCATATTTAATATTGCTTTATATTCTGTTCTTATTCTTTACATTTTCCAATGTAATTATTCTCTGAAGAATAATTTTAAATGAAAAAATAATATTAGTAGAATCATATGAAATTTTTAGATGGTTCTCTATTTTGTGAGGTAATCTTGTTAGCTTTACATTCGTGCATTATACCAATTGCTATGATGAACATGTGTACGTTAGGAGTTATTCCAGGTGTGAGATTACCAAATCCAAAACTATATACTTTGAACACTATGAATGCATTGTATTTAATCATTTTCCAGAAAAATTTAACAATTCAAATTCTCAGTGTCAGTGACCAAAAATAGCTATAATTACACTGTACCCTATCGTATTAAAACTGTTTTATTTCTTTCCCAATTTAATATGTGATGGCAGAGTAATATAGTACATTTATGTGATAAATTTTTCAGATGAAAAATTGTCCTGTGTACTGTAAAAAAAAAAAAAAAAAAACGTTATAATGTCGGGCATGGTGGTTCGTGCCTGTAAGCTTCAGCCTATGAAGCAGCTGGCTCTAGGGATCGCGGTTCCAGTCCCACCTGGGGCACGTAGTGAGACCTAGTCACAAAAAAATAGCTGGGTGTGGTGGCGCACGCATGTAATTCCAGCTACCTGGGAAGCTGAGGCTGGGCATTGCTTGAGTCTGTGGTACCCGGGGCAACGTGAGCCTGCAGTTCCACGGGTAAAAATAGCGAGACCTAGTCTCAAAAAAAAAAAAAAAAGTTATTAAATGTATTATATTTCATTAAGGTAACTTTGGTTTATAACAATAATATGATCATTTTTCAGACTATTATTATTGTCTAAATGCATGTTATTACACTGTGTCCATCATCAAAGCATCCACATATCTCCACAATAATCTGTGTCCCCATTTCTTTTTTTATCATATAGTTTATTTATATATAAATTTCACATCTTTATACTTTTTACCCAAATCTGTAAATATTATTTCCACAGTTCTTGATAGAGGGGAGAGTATCTCTTGGCTGCAGTAAGTGATAGTCACATGAATCGTTACAGATTTCCTTATTCCAAATGAAGTTAAGAGTATATATTCATCTCTCTGTTGTCTGCTTAACTGCCTATCTATTTGATGTATTTATTCTTCACCTCAATCTAAAAAAGCTTTGGAGTGGCTCCAGAGCCTCTGAACATATTCTAAGTGTTTTCTTCCCTGCAAGCAATGCAGAACACCAAACTTAAACAAGCTGTTTAAATAAGTAACAGTAAGTGTATCTTTTTTCTAAGAGAATGAGAAAGAGTTCCAGTGGCAATAAGAGATAGACATAAACCATCAGCATGAATAGTAGCAATATTACTTTACCCATTAAGAGAGTCTGAAAGACCTTGCATTATTCTAAATCCTTAATCATATAATGTACATTCAGAATTCAATTACATACTCTGAAAAATAAACAAAGCATACCACAGCCAGAATTCTTAGCATGCTTTGGTAATTTTAGGGAAGAACTTTAAGTGCTAGCAACCTCAGATGGACAGCTTCTCTGTAATGGCTCTGCGCTGTACAAACGTTGAGCATGTAATTATCATACAGCAGTGAAGGGAAGAGGACATTTGAACTTGTCTTAATTAATATGCTAACTAAGCTAATGTCTTTACTGAAAGCTTAGGCAAGCTTAACTCAAGTTTGCTTTGTAGAAAATTCATCCACAAAGACAAAGTCTTGGGGAGAGATTAGAATCTTCAAAGTAAGGTACTGATTTCATAGTGGACCCTTTATACTGAGTCTGTCCCCTAAAAAAGGTCATTCTAGCGGTCTTCATCCTTGTCCTTCATTTATGTGCTATCAGATTAAGCAGTATTATTTTACCAACTCGCAAATAGTTCGTATGTACCAACTTACTATATTGCTACACTAAATATTATGGTAAATGCATTTCTAAACAATAAAGACATATATCTTAATAAATTCAAGGGTACTTACCAATCAACAGGGCTGTGATGTGGGGATTATGGAACAGATTTGGGCTACATGACTACTATATATTAATTAGGTGATTATAATGTATATGGTGCCTCTTACATTATCTATCTTAACTGTCCTTCATCCAGCTGAATAATCCTGCTTCTCTGTTTTTAATATTTCTTTCTGTCTCTCTGCCTCTCTGCTCCTTTCTCTTTCCCTTCTAAATCTAGTCAGTCATGAAGTCTTACAGATACCATAGCTAAAATGTTTCTTACCCATGTAGTATACTGTATCTGTTATTGATGAATAAGCTGATTATACCAGATTTTTGTTAATTTTTTAAAATCTCCTTTACAATGCCTTTTGCAATATGATATACAATTAAAAATTGTTCATTTGTCAACCTCTCTCTAAACTATAAATTCATCGAAGATTTTATAATGTTATGTCTATTCTAATAAGACTTGAACTTGGTTTTCTCTATGCCAATCATAGAAGATGGCATATAATAGGAACTCAGGAAATGAATGAATGAAAATAAACTGCACACAAATATAATTTTCAGGGAAAATACATATTTAGATTTGTCTTAACTATTTGAATCAAAATGAATAGGTTAACAAAACACAGAAATCACACTCTTTATGTCTCCTCTCCAAATTTTCTAAGACAAAGGCAAGATCAAGACAATGTAAAAGCTAAACCAAACAAACAAAAAACACAATTATTTAATTGAGAGCTTTGGAGGAAATGCACAAAGTTCAGACATTTATGTCTTGCTACTCTGAGTCTTCAGGAATAACCACATAAGGTGTCAAGGACATTTCAAGCAGCACATGTAATCCTGTAGAACTGAAAAAGAATAGACTGTCTGAGGGACTTACGTCACTAAAAACATTTGCCTATGGGGTCCACTGAGGAGGCAATCGAAAGGCATGATGAACAACATTGGAACTGGTCTATAACAGTCATTCTGCTGTTTTCTTTCTTAGTGAATATGAATGTATGAATGAAGATGACAGGTAGCTTGAAAACCTAACCTTTGCTTAGTTTTATCATACTAAATTTGTGTTTCTGAAAATGTCACTCTATATAAAAAAAAAGAATTCTATATGTACTTACATGAAATGAAATTAAACATTTTGACTATTTTGACTATTTTATTCTATATTTTCATGACCACTGTAATGTCATAAGGTGATTACATTAATTTTACAGTAACTGCTTCAACTTATTTAAGGATTTTTAGAGCTGCTATTCTTGTAGTAGGGAAATATAAAGTGTCAACCTAATAGTGAGAAGAGCACCAGAATTTGGGAGGTGGGTAAAGTAAGACATATACACACAGAGGTGAAGATGAGCCCACAGAATTTATATAGATAGGTTGATCAATACATTTTTATTAAAAATGAACTGTATCAACTGTTTTTAAATAAATGAATAAAACTGTAAACAGATGTCATTTTGTGTTTTACTCAATGCAGTGTAGCAAATAGACACTTTTCTCAGATAATCCATAAATTATGATAAAATAGAAAGGTCACTATTTTTATTTTCTAATACAAAAAATAACATATAAAGTGTTGTAGTTAGCAACTACCCAAGTATTTTATTTCTTACCTGCTACAAAAAATTAACCACAAAAATGTGCCCTATTTACAAAACTGGATTAGTGAATAAAGTGCAAATTGCTCAATACCATTATTATTTCTTATCTCTCATTTCTTTAAACAACTGTTGTTTCCCAGGGGCATTCTTGAAGAAACCATTGTTTTGACTGCACTTTCTTTAACATATAACACTTAGCCTTTGAATATCCAATAATAAGTTGGTAATAGTTGAATAAGGAAATTCGATCTATCAGTGTCAAAACTGACCCATGAAATTAAGCCAGTGTTATATGCCATTATGAATCCTTTACCACAGATAAATTAAGCTGAATATTTTCCATTCCTGTTTCTTAGTGAGTATTTCTATTCTATATGAACAATCAGTTCAATTTATTAGTTTTCAAAACAAGATAAACTACTGAAAATTATCTTGACTATAATTGCCATATATACCAAGTTTTAAGTTGTTTGTCTTACTCAGTAAGGACTAGATAGCTCAGGAACTGTATAAATTTTCTTTCTTTCAACCTTCTAACAATAGATTTGAAGATGCCTTGTTGTTCAAGATAATGTGTCAAAGCAGAAAGTCAAACTTTCTCTGGAAGTCGATGTAGTTGGATTTTATTCACTATCCATTTCTATCAATAGGGTACATTTTTTTGTTTTATTTTCCATAGCAAATAAAGAATGTCGTCTTGTAACCAAGAGGATGGCCCCCACAAAAGTTGTATCAAAACTTTGAAGGAAAAAAAAAGGGTCAGGATTTATATCATGTAGGAGTGAGCTTTTCAGCAATATTTGCAGACACAACCTGCATATCATTATTCAATTGGTAATTTCAAAGGGCAGTTGTTTATTCATTTTTGTTATTCATTTTTGGAAGAAAGGAGAGTGATTATGAGAGGAGTCCTAAGTTACTCAGAAAAAAACTGATCACCATTGTTCACTTGGAAGTGCCTTTGAAAAATATTTTCCCCCATCTTCTAATTTTACAACGTTAAACCTCATACAATCTCCCAATGCTAGCATTTTCCCAAATGAAACAAACAGTAGACTTTCAGATGCCTTCTCCTCCAGGGCTTCCAGCAAAGATAGAGCTAGTTTTGTGAAAGAAGCATTCATTCTTTAAATATCTTCAGAATCTTTCTATGACTATAAGACTAGAAGAGCATGAAGAAGACTATATAGAATTGCTGTTTTGATAATATTTTCTCTGTTATTTATTGATGCATAAATCCTCAAAGCATTTTACATTAAATACAGGGATCACCTAATCTCGATGTCAGTAGGGTCCAAGTTGGTTATTCAAATTGGAACTCAATTTTCAGAATTGAAGTTCCTCTTATTTATCTATTTTCTATTATTTATTTAAATTGATGCAGCTTTGATTTACAGTGTTATGTATGACTAAGAGATATATTGTTTCATTGTTCAGGGATTCTTACTGATATTGGGTCAAAAGGGGCAGAAGCCTCTAATCAACAAGCCACAGATCCACATCACCTGCAAAGCACAGCAGTTGCCAAAGTCACAAAGCAGTTTAACAACAGGGTTTTATTAACAAAGGAAATAAACCAGAGAAACAAAAAGTACTTAATGCCACAAGTGGCAAGTTATCTTACCTCAGTCACCATTTTCAGTCCGAAAGGACCAAAGACACATGTCCAAGATGGTGCCCCTTTGCCCCTCCAAAACTGAGGCAGACACTCTGAAAATTCCATTCTTTCTCTGGTGTCTTCTCTTTGCTTCTTCTCTCTCCAACTGTCTGAGCTTCTCCACTTCTTCAAGCCTCTTCAAACTTTTCCAACAGATGCTGATGCAAACTCACTTTTCCAAATCTGTGGCCCTGCTGAGGCTCCAAGCATTTTCTTTACCAGGCCCACTTTTGGTGGCATCTGGCCAAATTCACCAGGCCTGCCCTCAGCAGCCCCTGGTGTTCCCTGGCCTGCCATTCTGCCTCCACACCAGCTACATCTTTGTTGGCCACTCTCCCACCAGGTGGCTCCTTGCCACCACCAGCTCATTCTTCCAGGGGGCTTCTCCTGGCAGGCCACATGGGCCTGTTCTCTCAGCCTGCCATTCTTGTCTCTCTTCGTTTCCTTTCTCCTCCTTTTTTATGCCCTTTTTCTGCTTCCCATTTTCTCTCATGCAGGGTCTTTCTCTCAGACTCCACCCACCAGGGTATTTTGGCACCAGTACAGTTTTCAACTGCATTGCTACCCCTGTATTATTACCACTTCAAGACACCCATAGCCCTCCACGATAATCTATTGGGCTTACTTCCCACTCTGTTCTCTAGCCTCTGCTCCTGTCTCAGGGGCCCCAGTACTGCAGTTATATTTCTAGAATTTGTTACTGGTTTAACTTTATCTGATCTTTTGTTGTTTTTCTTATTATTCTACATAATTATATATTACTGTATGTAAATAATGTAAACACAAAAAAATTATCCCCATTCTTTTTTCTATGTTATACTATCTTTTTAATCTAATTATATATATATAATTTTATTTATAGCCAATTCTCTCCTTCTTATAAGTTGAGCATAAGCCATTTGTACTCCTGGAGAAGGGTCCAAGAAGAGATTAAATAAGACTGGGGTCTGAGAAGGTCAAGATAAAAGCACTGATTTTCCTTAAGCTTTCATCTGAAATTCTAGGGTCCAGTCTTCAACCTCCTTTCTCAAACCTACATTTACATCATAAAAATTTAATCCTGTCTCACCTGCTAAAGAAGCATTCTTCTGAAATAAAATGTGCAGACCTAAATATGACCATCTACAACACAAATGTAGAGAACTTGTTAGAAGAAATCCTAGGTTTGTGATTTACTATTTTTAAAGTTTTCAAAGCTTTTGACCATTGATGGTAGGAAAGTTTAAGTTGTAAACTTGCATCACATTTTTCCCCCTCACAGATGGTCAAAATGTTACTGAGTATAAAGTTCTTATCTCCCTATTACCTCCTGGAATTTTCAGATGTCAGTGTGTCAAGCATAAAAATAGACTTGGCATCAGGGACTGGCTCGGGGCCAAATATTCCTGCAGTTAGAAGCATTGAAACACTTAAAGTTTACTTTCAAAACTATACATTAGAGTAACTATATCACATATCCATTAGCTCTCTGGAAATCAATCACATGCATTAGAGGACTGATTCAATTCATTATTTTGCTCTGAACTTGAAAGTTATGTTATTGGTGTTAATGATAGGATATAATCACCTAGGCAACAGCTAATTCTTTTGAAATCATTCAGAAATGAAAAGCTTAAACTTGATAAAACAGAGGAACCATCACCTGTGTGTTAGTCTAAGGAAAAAAGACAATATTGAGATATGTTTACAAGGAAAGAGGTGCAGGGTAGAGCTCTTGCTTCAAATTGTTAAATTGAAATTCTGTCTTGTTTCTGCATTCTTAAGAACTATTTCAAATGCAGCTACTAACTCATTTGGGAGCCTGAAACAAATCATTCAATATCTCTGGAACTCATTCTCTTCGTTAAAACAAGAGGGAACTGGAAGGTAAAAGATGGCATAATTTCATAGCTCTCTCTGAGCACTACAAATACATCATTTTTAAAGAAAGACATGTAACCTGATGGATCATTCTCTTCTAGATCCAAACACATTTTCTACCTCAGATTATGTTAACAACTAAAATTTGTAAGTCCCAGAAAGAGAAGATTTGAATAGACATGAAAACCTGGTTTCCAAAGATTTTGGAAACTGCTGAGAGTGATTGTCAGAAAGGATGATCAGGATGAGTTACATAGCAACTGCATGGCCTGCGTAAGGAACAGCCAAGTTATATACATGAAAATTCCTAATGTAAGCAAGTAAGGAATGCACATTCTGTCAAAATGGAATCCAGACATGGGATTGATTATTTCCAGTGGAAAAAATCTAGGAATTTTCCATGAAGAACATAGTCACAGCTTTGCAGAGCATTCACTTATCCAATAAACAGGGAACAAGGTAGGCTGGGAGAATAGGAAAAAATTAGTAAGACACCCAACCTTCATTTTCAGATTCAGGGTATTACACATGAAATCATCAAATTGACGCATACTTATATAAAGGATTAGAAAGTCTGCAAGACAAAAATCACAAAAATGCTTAATACAGTACCTAGAATCTAGTACTGGGTATCAACTATTATTAGTTTGTTACTACTAATATTAATTTTATTGAAGTAAACATAATAACCCCAATAGATTACAAAAGGGAAAACCAATATAGATTGGTCAAAGAAGACTTCTCAGAGGAAGTAACATTTGAACTAAGTTTTAATGGACAAGGACAAGCTGATTTGGAGATATTTGAACATTAAGGATAAGGAAGAGTATTCCAGGTATAGCATCCAGTCCTGGCAAAGGTAGTATAATAAAAAAGGGTATGTCATCCTAAAGGTCCTGAAATAATCTTGGGGATGCCTATAACGTGTGAGAGGAGTTATGGCAAGCAGTGGAACTATTCATTAATACTAGAGTCAGACCTAAAATCTATTTTATGCATGCTGGGTAATTTGGGTTTTGGCTTGAAAATGAGAGCCATTGAATGATATTAAATAGAATTATTATTATCACTATAATATAGAAGTGGATTCAATAAGTAGAAACTTGCAAGCAGGAAAAAATGTTAGGATAATCTATTTGAAAAACAGAGGGGGACTTGAACAAAGGCATTAATATCTAAGAGTTAGGATGGAAGGGAAGAAAGACACATAGAAAATACTTAGAGGTGAAAGAAACAAATCAGAACTTGGTGCTCAGATGTGTGGTGCTCAGTTTCCCTTTTCAAAAGAAAAGTTGGGGGTGACATTCAAGTTCTTTGCTTAGATACAGTATATATTATGTTGGTTTATGATCTTTATAAATATCTGTAGCAATAACCATTCTCATTAGATTAAAAAAAATAACCTAGAGAGTACAGATTATGGTTGTGATAGTTCTTTTTGTATTTTTTGTTTTGCTTTGCTTTTGATATCTACTGCAATGTTCACCCTGTCAAGACCCAATCAGCCATTTCTTATGCCTCAGAAGAGAAATTAATTGGTGCAGTTTTCAATTTTTCTCCTCTCTGATCTTTGCGTTTTAACCTGGAAGATTATAAACAAGAGAATATAATCTCTGAAACCTCCTACCTTCTTTTCTAAAGCACCATCTTTCCTAAGAGGAGATTTATGGAGAGAGATAATGAATAAGTAGTTGTTAGGAGTCACATGTGGAATGAAGAAAAAAATGATAAAGAGGAGATTGATAGCGATCTATGAGACTAGCTCACAGAACAGGGATCCTGGAAGCATGTCCTCCTCCATCTTTAATAAAGTTGTAATTTCTTATATACCCCAGGAAGGAAATGGTACAATGATAATGAGGAAGTAGCAAAGCGTATATGACTTGCAGCAGGGAGAATGGGGGGATGCATGATAACAGGAGAATTTACCTTTAGGGGCAACAGACATTACTAATAGATCATATGTCTCTTGGGATATTCCAAAGAGGTTAGGAAGCTAGGTTACAGGTGACAGAGTGGGCTAGAGACATAGAAGAGGAGTATTCCTCTTATCTGAAGCTCCATCTCTCCACCCGCTTCCACGTTCCACAAGTAGTTGCATATATGGTTGTAAGTTTCAAGGAAAACTGTGAAATCCAGGTTATAAGCTTTGAGTAAATTAGCACCACATATAGGATAATCAAAATCTGAAAAAATAGATCAGATTTATCAGAAGAAATGTGTAAGAAGAAAATTAGACAATGACAGAAATCTAGAAGAAAACCAAAGTTTAAAATGGTCGCAAGAAGACTAGGCAGAAGATGTTGCTTTGATTTTATTGCTTGAATGTTCAGTGTATCTTAAAGTATATTGGGAATAGAACACAAGCAACCTAGCCTGCCATGGTGTCCACATTCACTAAAATCATCAAGAACATAAGCAAATGGAAAGTGTAATTAAAGTTCAGGTCATGCTACTTTCTGAATATTTAATGTGTACTAAACACTATCACATTTCAAGAACAAAGTCTTCAACAAACATCTTACTTCACATCTGGGTGGTAGACTCATGTCAAGTCTTACTGAATGGACAGAGATCGATGGGGCTGAGAATGACAAAGTATAACAGGGCAAGAAGTCATTTAGGATTTTCTTCCCAAGCCTATATTGTAAAAAATTAACAAGGATATAAAATAATGGTACTTCATTAAAAATTGTGTCTATGTTAAAAGCATGTCTTTCTTTAACCCATATGATTTCTCATATCTTTCAAGCTTCTGATACGAAATAAAACAAGATAAAACAAAGATATGATATTTCTTTTTAAAAAAATAGAATTTTCTTCCCTAGGCATAGGCAAGTTCAGCTCTTTAATTCCAAGTGGATTGTTGGTGAGCTTGCTAATGATGGAGAATTCTTAGTGGAGCCATCTGTCAAGATTGCTGGTAGTGAGAAAGTAAGACTAGAAAAAGGAACTGAAAAATATGTGAAATCCAGGTACCACTTTTGATTCTTTGATGTTCACAAAGAGTACATTTGCCTCTCTAAATAAACTCTAAATTCCAGAAAATTTGCAATATAATGAAAGCACCTATCAATGAATTTAGCACACTGAAGAAAAAAAAATAGTTCTTTCTATTCCAGTAAGGTCTGGCTTTTGGCTTTTGGCTTTTGGTTTTTCTACTTCTTGTACCAAGCAGAAAACTGAGAAACTTTTCAATAAATATATGAAAAAATCAAGAACATATTTTACATTAGTGAAATAATTAAAAATTTGGGGTTGGTAGTTTGCCAAGATTAACATTTTTCAGTACTACAGACTTGCTTAAGGAACTTCCTTTGTAAGAAGGCATGAAACATAAGAGTGATGAGAGAATACTGGATTTAATAGTATCGTAGGCCCCTGGGACTGTTCCTTATTAAGACAAATAGTAGACATAATAATAAAATTAAAATATTTCTACTGTTCCAAATTTAGAAAATAACTTTTTTTTTATAAATGGTAATGGTTTGTAAAGAGTTCAGTCTTTTAGCTATGTAAATGATAGAATACAGTTTAAAGATATTTTTAATTAAAACAATTGGAGCATCCAACGGTAGACTTCATCTTCCAAATCTGACAGGGCCTTGCTCAGAAATGCAAGACTTAAGATCATGTATTACTCACTGCATTGTTGTAATGCATCCCATGACTGCAGCAGAGGTGTCACCCCACCAGGCATGGATAGCCACATGCACTGGCACTCCATGTGTTCATGACAAGACTACAAAAAGAATTGGAAAGCATCTGGAGAACTTGCCTAGGTTGTGTTGTTGTTCCAAAAGGATTTAAATTCATCAAGCCATATTATTATTTTAAATGGCTATCAGCAATTTCTGGATTGGAACTATCTGGTAGCTAAAGAATTACGTAGAAATAGTCCTTCTAAACTTAATTCTCAGTGATTATTCTAGATCTGATTCTCATCCCTTCCTACTAGTTAGTGTGCTCTTGTAATAAACAAGAACTACCAAAAACCTAGAATATCACTTTCACATTTGTTAAAAAAGAGCTCCTATCCATGCAAAGTCAGTGATCTGACCAAAAAGAAATAGTTTGTTTTATAGATGGGTGGTGTATGTGTGTGTTGAAAATAAAGGCAAAAAAAAAGGGACTATTTCTCACTCAGGGAGCATTATACAAAAGATCCTATCTTTTCTAAAAACCTAGTTATTGATAAAATTATAACTTAAGCACATCTATTTCAGTATTGTTAAAGTGTTTCTTTAACAATAATGAAAATATGCATTTCTTTATAGAGAAAACAGAAGTTAACTCTAAAAGGATAATCACAAATTAATATTAAATAAATATTAATATGCTTAAACACTACACATGAATTATCTGCCAATTCACAACATGACTCAAATGTTAACCACTAATTCTATCTCAATAGCATCCCTGAGACCAGACTAGGTTTTACTGAATCATAATATAAAGGGGTAATATTTTTAAAATATAGATTTATTTTATGTATTTATAGATTTATTTATATAGATTTGAACAGTCCACATCTTCAAATTCTATATGTATAGAAAGAGGTATTGGAAAACAGCATTTAATATAGTCTTTTAAGTGAATCTTGGGTGTTTCTGTTTGTGTGGGGGGGTGTGTGAAAGAGAGAGAGACAGAGAGAGCACAATTTCAGGCTTTAACACAGAAGGTATTTGCCTAGATCAAATTCAAATATGGTTGTTTCTATAATTCCTTTCCTCCTTAGGACCGTACAATTCTCTTCTAAAGTACCAATGAATGACCTCAGAGATTCGAGTGTCATGCATTTTATATCTTCCTAGTTTAAGAAGGAAAGAATAGCTTCCAAAATGAATGTTTGCTTTAAGACTCGTCCTAGTCATTAGGTTAATGAATATGCTTCAGTCCCCACACTCCCTATCCACACACTACATTGCAATCCCTAGAGTTTGTTTATTCTATCATGATAAAAGAGCTATAATGTTAGTTTTCGAACCTCAAGTTACAACTTTGCATGCATAATAAACATAAAGCAAACAAAGTAACAAAATAATGGCAACTGTCAATATCAAATAAATAAACAGTAAGGAGCAAGCAAATAACTTGGCATTAATTTCCAAATATCAAGTATCTTAGGATGAATCCATTAGCTGCAGGTAACATAAACATACTTATTTCTTTAAGGAGAAGTTAAAAAAATCGTTTTTTGAAAACATCCAAGAGTATCTCAGGACAGAAGAAGGGTCAGAAGTACAACCAGGTCAAATGAGTTGTCAAACATAGCCTGGAAAGTTCTAGAACTGCATGCTTTCTCATCTAGCCTCATCAAGTCTTTCTTGTAAGTCTTTCCACTCTCTAGTCAAATTATAGCCCTAAATTTCTCTTTAGATTAAGCAGAGAGAGACTAGAAAACTTTCTAGTTTTCTTACTCCAAAAACCTGGGAAAAATAATGAAATAGTTCAACAGCCTTCTATCCATTAACTGTAGCCAGAGAGTTAGAGTTTAAACTTGCTTTCAACAAAGTTGCCTGAGAATATTCTCTGAGAAAGGGATATCACTTTTTTTTTTTTAGGAGATGGACAAAAAAGGGGGGAAATAACAAAATCAGTATCACCTGAATATCAAGATCAAATATGTCTGCATCCAGTGGTTATTCTGGATTCAAACCTCCTAGTCCTCTGGTCCTAAATTTAGCAAGAAATTTACCACTCCTCTGGTTGGTATGTGGAATTTAAAACTTAACACCCTGATATCTGTAGGTTGGCAGATATCTACAGTGTCAGCTAGCTAAAGCACAAACAGTTAAACAACAATCAAAATCCGCTACTATTAGCTAAAATTTTTCTACCCTAGCTTTCAGTGTAGATACTGATATTTTCAGTCTTTCTGCTACACTAACCTTACAAAGATTTTCAAGCAGAAGCGTGCATATGTGCATGTAGTCCATGTACCAGTAAAGGCAATTTATAGTGAGATGAGATGTTTTATTACATGTCAATTTTCTTACTTTCCTTTGCATTTTTCTAAAAAGCAACAATAAATGTCAGTGGTGTCCACAAACTATTAGCTAATGAAACACTCAATTTTTTTTTCAAATATCCCTTTCTTTTCATTCAAAGATAAATTTTGTTTTGTACAGACAACTTGTAGCTGCTTCAGTGAAGGAAAGAAAGATTTTGTTTCCACAGGTTCTCTGGTTTCCTTTAGCAGCTGGTGTGATTAATAGATGCCTTAGAGATCTACTTACTGATTATCTCCATCAGAAAACAAAGAAGTCTATTGGGATTTACAGATTCTGTTGTAGCATGTTAAGAATTCTTTCTAACCTCAATGCATAAGTTCTATGTATGTGCTCAGGAGTAGGGTGGGTTTGATTATCACTTTGTTTCAACTATAACTATATGATCAAGTCATATATTTTCCTTTCCAAATATATTGTGTGTTTTTTTTTTTTTTTATTTTAGCATTTTGCAAGCATTGTCCTGCTAACATTAGTTTGGTATAATAACTAGTTATTGTAACTAATAATAATTAGTTATATAATTAGCTCGGTATAATATAAATATATATGAATGAATATATATTAATATTCATAAAGATACACATGAATATGAATATATAAAGATACACACTCGCATAAACATACTAGTGATAATAAAATATTTTAAACGTGATTATACCTACGATGAACAGCTATCCATAGAAAAACTGGGAAAGGAAAATGTTTCCTACAACACAAAGCATTCTCAGTACACACAATAACCTCATTAGTCAGACGTTGTTTAATTATGCCAATTTGCCAGAAGGAAAGTTGAAAACAGCATGTTTATGTCTAAACAGGCAGAGTAAACTAGAGAATGAATAATTATTAGATAAAGTTTTATGAATAGAATTCAGGAAATTCATAATTCAGCCTGAAATTTCTTCTTAATATGCAACACCTAGAAATCTCTCATCTTTTCTCCACTTCAGAGTATCATAGAGAAGAGCACAAAAAAACACTGGAAAGTTCCTGCATGCCCGTTACCCAGGTGTTTAGAAATCAGTAGAAGAAAAATACCTTGCTTGGAATGTGTTATATTTTCTTGGTCAAACCCCAAAATTTGTGCTGAAGTTTATTAACTGACAAACCGTGGTGAAAAAGGAAATAACAATAAAAATAAGTTGTACAAAACAGAGGTAACAATGAGGGTGTTTATAGTAATACACTCCACCAAGTCAAAGAAAGTTTAATCTGCAATGTAGTATTATAAACTATATAGTCAATACCTTTAGAACAGGTCTTAGATACAACATTCCCTTCCATAGTTTAGTTATCTAAATAGGCAAATTTTCCTTTTTTAGGAAAAGTACCTCTTATTCACAGAAAGAAAATGTGCAAAATGTTTGCAAAATAGGCTTAAAAGCATGAAAGCATATAAAATCAGTAGTATAGAAAATGTAATTATTTGTAATGTATTACACAGTAAATAATTTATATAATCACTTAAGTAATACATGTATTATTTAGAAATGTATAATAAACACAAAATATATCATTTACATAATAATGATAAACACATCTTTGTCTATGTGTATAAACACATATATGTCTATGTGTATATTCATTGGTTATACAAGCTCACCTTCTACAGAGCAAGCTGTTATTTGGACTAATTCAGATTAAACACTATTATTCCAAAAGTGAAAAGGCTGATATTTTCTTTCAAAATCCTTAAATCCACTGTTTAAAGATTTGTGGAACATGTTAACAAGCGGTCCCAGCGTTAATGCCGATTTCCTGACAATTCATTACGTGCTTTCCGTCTTGAGTCTTTTCTTCTTCCTTGCTTGTTCTGTCTTCCCTTCTGGGCAGAGGGAGGATCTGCTTTCTGTCTATTTTAAGAGCTTGATTTCAGCACTTTTTGTTAGGCGAGTAGGTCAGCAGGTGTGCACTAACACATCGCCCAGGTGGCCACTTAGAGCAGTGTGATTGAGCACCGAGGAAACAGGCAACCTTTCCCAGCACATAGGGCTGTCTGGCTGCCTGGGCAGGTGACTGTGATTAGCAACTAACTTTGGGTGGAGGTTCTCCTGTATTCCCAACAGATGTCCCCAGAATTGAAAGCGTGTTGTGACACTGTTGATTCTAAGACGCCCCAAATTGCTTTAAAAGTACACATCCCGGCAGCAAGGGCGGGAGGATATAAAGGTACACATCCCATCCTCAAGAAAAGAAGCTTAACAATTATATAGGGTGTTGGGGGGGGGGCTGGGAAAGTGGTCTGCACATGTGCACACATGCAGAATCAACCCTTGAAGTAGAATTGTAAATCCTGTTGTGCCTTTTCACCAAATGATCTCTAGCAGTAAACCCTGAAGTCGGAATCATGCCATTTTGTCAAATGTTCCATTTATGGGACTGAAATAAAGCCAACTATGTGTTCTGGAATAAAACAGTACAACACACTTACAGGTGCCACCTTACAAACTGTATAGACTGCTAGGATTTTTTTTGCATCATTTATACTGTTATGGTTTTAAAAATAGGGGATATTGCAAAAAAAAATACATCAGGCACAAGATTTTTTTCAGACTAAGAAAGCTGGATGATGAGAAGATAAAGGTCAAAAAAAATAAATAGAAACCATGGGTAAGCTATGTAGAAAAATGCTGTTCTGAGATTTCTGTTTCTGGTCATTTATAAATGGCCAACAACTTTGTCCTGACTGCCCTTACCCTGAAGTAAAGAGTAAAATACTACCAGTTATGTGTTTCTCATTATCTGCATAATAAAACAAATCTATTTTGGTGCAGAAATAAAGAGGAACATTTACCCTGTGAGGCCTAATAAAGAAAATACTATTATACACAGACTCTGCCTGAACCCTGTGGTTTATATGTAGTTTGCCCTGGATATTTGAAACAGGGGTTTTATGAGAAAAGTTAAACATGTGGTACGTGCATTGATAGGTATAAATATTTATTATAATTCATTACATTTAATAGATTGTATTTTATAGCCATCATTTCCAATTTTAAAAAATGCAGTAATGTTATGAGTTGTGAATGGCTTTCCAGAGGGAATGATGTCAGTCATTCAAGAATGCATTTACTCAACACATGTGTCTTGAGTACCATATGCACGATCTTGCTACTAACTCTATTAGATGGTTGATTTCTCTGGGTTTAGGAAAGGATGATATCATAATTATATCTAGAGAATATTTAAACTTTCTCTGTTCTTTTTTATAATCAAAGTCTTCTAATATTTCTCTCTACATACTGCCTCCAGTACATCATTACCCATTTACTCTTCCATCTTTTCCATTTTCTAGGGATCAGCAAGCCTTGCCTCATCACATCTTCCCATCCCAGTCAATTTATCTCATCTTAGATGCCATTGCACAGTACTCTCCAGGATGTGCCCACTACATTCCTGACTCTGATCTTCAGTCTCTTCAGAATCATCCTTCTGATCCAATAGTAGTGATGATATGTCACTAAGTCACCTCAAACTTAAAAAATAAAATAAAATTTCTGACATTTGATCTAAAACCCTGTGCTCTTTGTAATCTCCCTTTGCTTAATGCAACCATGGGCCATCAAATCCCTCAAACCAAAAATAATCAGGATCTTTCTAAATACTTCCCTCTCCCTCACCCCTGTGTTCAGTGTGACAGGTGTGACAATGAATGTGTCTACTAGACTGGACCATTGAGTGACCAAACTTTGGCTATATATTCTTCTTGGTGCATTGATGAGGATGATTTGAATGAAAGCAACTTTTGAATTGGTAAACTGAGTAAAGCAGAGTATCCTCCTTAATGAGGCTCCATCAACAAAATGTCTGACAATCCTATTAGTAAGAGAATTTCTTCCTTATTCACTGCATTAGGTGAAACACTTTACCTACTTTTTAACATAGACTAAAAATTTGACTTTTCTTGAGCTTGCCAGTCTTTGAATTGGAACTGCATCATAAGTTTTCCTGGGTTTTTCAGCTTGCTGACTGCAGATTGTGTTACTTGTTAGTCCCCATAATTGTGTGAACCAATTCCATGAAATAATGAATCTGCCTTTCTGTTGGTCTATCTACCTAGATATAATATGGATACAATGACAGAAATAGTCTCTCTCTCTCTGTGTGTGTGTGTGTGTGTGTGTGTGTGTGTGTGTGCGCGCGTGCATGAGAGAGAGAGGGAGAGAGAGAAAGAGAGTTTGCTTTTGTTTCTCTGGAGAACACTGAATAAACGCTCTTGTCTTTATTTCTTATAAAGCTTCTTATCATGAGGCACCATGTTTCATCTCCATTATCACCACCAGAGACCCTTTACTTATATGAGTGTTAGAGCATCTTTGATTCTCATTGACTTGTTTCCATTCAATCTGGGATGAATTTTGTAAACTGCTAATCTATCTGCAGTATCTCCTCGTCAACCATACTCTTCTCTTCACCAGAATAAGTTCCAAAGGCTTTCTTTCATTTTTGAGGTAAAAGTCAAACACCTGAATGTGACCAATCAGGTTCTGCATGGTCTGGCTTATATACGTCACCAACCTGCTTGCATATTTCTCTTTCCTGGAGCTTCACTTTTATATTTTACACTACATTGAATGGGTGTTCTCAGTCAGGGTCTAACACATGCAGTTCATTCTGTTATTTGTATGTTCTCCTTATATTTGTGGTATACCAAAAACAAGATGGAAGAAGTAGCCTGCCAATAAAGGGTTGCATTATCTGTACTAAATTTAGGAATAATAAAATGCACCTAGTGTTTTATCTGATTTTTATTAGTACTTTGGGCCTGCAACATCCTAATTAAATCTCTTGTCAGTCTAAGTTCTTAATAATTGATATGATGACTATTGAGTTTTAATACTTACATATACTTAAAAATTATATTTTTACATGATCCTTAAATAAGCATTATATTCTCTATGGGAGTTAATTTGGATAACCTCCATTTTAATTGTTAACCCTCAATGTGGATATTTGTTGAAAAACTAAGTACATCGTGGTTTATAGTCATTATAGCTAACTTCAAGTACAAGTCTGTCTCAACTTCTATCTTATTACAAATTTTTTTCAGTTTAAGCACTGTATTCTAAATAATAATAGTACTGTCATTATAAATGAAGATATAAATTGTGTTATTTCAGTTCTATTATTCTTTGTGACTACTTAGAATTTTATTTTTGTTTAAAAGTTAAGATGACAAGACAGCACAAATGACAATGCATAATATTTTGGTTTGGAAAGAAAAATATTTAATTCCTGTAGAACATATTTTAATTTGAGCAGTATCTTTGCAGTTAAAATTATCTTCCTTGTTTATTTTAAAATTTCAGGATAACTAAAATAATGATTTTAATACAGAAATTTTATTGAAAATAGTTTTTTCATATGTAAGAAACAGATGTGAAAAAATGACCCATTCAAGATGTCAAATCTGTAGGTATGCCACTGAACAGCTCATCTTCTTTTCATTCAGAATACTGTCTTTTAGTTATCAATATTCATTTGTCTGATTATAAGATTAATAAAGTAATTAATATAATTAATTCACTGTTACAATGATAGAACCTAGCACAATGTTGGAATAAAGTAGAAACTTAATAAACATATTTTAAACTAATGAGCAAGTGATACTTAGAAGAGTCAAGGTTCAATCCTAATCTCCCCAACTCCAAAACTGGTCATAAACACTACATCCCATTGACCTGTAGCCTCTTCTCTTCAATTTCCACCAATAAGCATACATTTGTAACACCGGTAACACTGATTTCTCTGCAGTTTCTAGTCATTCATCATTGGGAAAGAAAGGAGAAGAAGTGGAAGAAGGGAAAGGGGAGAGTATGCCTTATGAGAATTTTATTCTTACTAAATACATTTCTAAATTTGGGGCAGCAGCTTACCAATATAGAGCAATTAAATGGAAGGCACTCATTTTAACACTTATTCATTTAAATTAAGGAAAAATATGAGGTATGCCAGATGCATGCAAACTCAGAATAGAACCTCTCATGTGTAAATAATATACTTTGCTTGATTTTGAGACGATGAAAACAGATTGATGTTGCAACATGCTACGTATTTTTTTCACCTTTGATGTATTTGTGACCAGAGTCACCAGAGAGATGCCTTTAAAATATGTCTTATACAAATACATTCTAAGAATAGCATGATTCCAAAATCAAGGAACTCTCACATTTTATTGTGCAAACATTTATGGATACACAGTATTTTCCTTTGAATCCCTATGTCAATTACTTACATCATATACCTGATAAAGTTAAATCTCTTGTCCCATAAAGGATCAATCATGCTCAGAAAGTTATTTTGAAAAAAGTCCTATAGTACTTATTTAGAAGGAGGAGTACACTATAATGTTGGTGTATGGAGTTAGTGGAGTTAGTCAAAAAGGCAGGATGATGAGTACATAAGCTTCAGTTCATAAAACATGATATTCAAACTTGTATTTAGCAATCAGCATTAATATCATTATAATTAATATGTACGTTGAGTTTTATGACTTTCAAAAGACATCTTGTTTGAGCTATATGTCAAATAGTAATAAATGTTTGAACAACTCTAATTTTAACATTTAGGAATTTCTACCATGGGTTTTTGACCAGATTTCTCTAGTAATGTATTGAGACAATAGTTAAATTTTTCTCCACATGTAATTCTCATTTTACTTAATTAAACTAATAACAAATAGAATTCTTAAGAAATTATAAATCCCCTGAATTAATGCAATGTCCTGACTTTAGCAGAGCTTTTTGTTTAAAAACTTTTAAGGGGTATAATTTATATTTCATAGACTCCATTCATTGCAAATGTACAATTAAATGTTTTTTTCATAAAATTATAATCAATCAAAATTTATAATATCTTCATCACTTCAATATTTTGTATTTAGTCAATTCCCATTTCTTTTAGAACATGAATATAATTTATTTTTTAATTTTAATTTTTTTATTAATTTGTGGGAAGCAAATAAGTTACAGATTGGTATACATATTATGATACCATAATTACAAAATTATAAACCATGCAAAATAATATATTATTTAATGATGAGTGGTCTAAAAGTTTCAAATACCACAGGAATAACAAACATCAAATCCAGTGTACTGATTATTATTCCTGGGAATGTATAATGGGGAATAGAATAGAAGAGATATCCACAGAGAATGTCAACTATCTCTGTGATGGCTGTTTTTTTAATTTATTTTTTTATTTTGCATATATATGTGTATTTATACTTTTATTACATTATTGTGTACCCTGTGGCTCTCCCACTTCTCCAACACCTGTTATCCATCCTGCTCTTTTCTGCCCTTCACCTCCCCTGCTTTCTTTCCCCTTGTCCTCTCTCACTCCATTGTTCAGTCCTATTGGTTGTTTCTAATTTTTCTTATTCATTTGTTTGTTTTTCCCTATATCCATCATATAAATGAGACCATCCTGTATTTCTCTTTTTCTTTTTGGCTTATTTCTGCTAAAATGAGTCCTTCTAATTCCATCCACGCTGCTGCAAATGACATATGTTTGTCCTCCTTACATAGTATTCCATCGTGAACATATACCACATTTTTTTTCAGCCAATCATTGGTTTTGGGCACTTGGTTTGTTTCCAAATGTTGGCGATTGTAAACAGAGCTGCAATAAACATGTGTGTACAGGTGTCCTCTTGAATTAATGTGTTCATGTCCTCTAGGTAGATTCCCAGTAGTGGGATTGCTGGGTTGAATGTAAATTCCACTTTCAATTGTTTGAGGGTCCTCCACACAGTCTTCCATAGTGGCTGGACCAGTTTACACTCTCTCCAGCAGTGTAAGAGAGTTCCATTTTCTCCACATCTCCACCAACACTTGTTGTTGTCGCCAACACTGTTGTTGTCCATTTTATTTATATGGACCATTCTTACTGATGTAAGATGATATCTCAGTGTGGTTTTAATTTGCATTTCCCCTGATTATTAGTGGTGTGGAGCATTCTTTCATATGCCTATTAGTCATCTGTATCTCCTCTTTGGTGAAGTGTCTTTTTAGCTCTCCCCATTTTTTGACTGGATTTTTTGCTTTGTTTCTGTTGAACTGTAGGAGCTCTTTGTGAATCTTTGTTATCAGACATTTGTCACTTGTCTATAGGGTCAATTCCCATTTTTATCCTCATCCCACAATACCACTGATTGACTTTCTATCTTGACAGATTTACCATTCCTACAAAGTTCATATAATTTGAATCATATAGCATTTGATCTTTTTTATGTGTCCATGCCTGGCATTTTTCATTTCTGTAATGTTCCTAAAGTTCCATCCATAACATAGGATCTATCAAAAGGGTGTTAATTTTTATTATAGGATAGAGTTCCATTTTATAACTTTACCACATAATATTTCTCCACTCACCAGTTGATGGATATTCAGACTATTCCTGTTTGATCTATTAAGAATAATGCTACAAAAAATTAGCAAAACAGTCTTGTATGGACATATGTATGGACATATGTTTTCATTTCTCTTAAGTAGACACCTATAATGGAATTTCTCAGTCATCTGGTAAATCTATATTTAACTTTCTGTGGAAATGTCAGTGTTTTCCAAAGTAACCATGCCATCTCTTGTCAGTAGTGATGTTGAAATCTACTTTCTTCATATATGCATTAATATTTGCTATTGGCAGTCATGTTTATTGTGATTATTATAGTAGCTATTATAGTATATGATAATAAATTTTAATTTATCTGACATTGACTTACCATACTGTACATGACTCAGAAGCATAGATCACAACTTTTCAGGTGTATGTCACTAAGGCACACTCACCAGCAATGCACCCATAGTCTTCTACCATAGTCCATTGGGCCTCTCCTCTGCCCCATTTTCCCCCCCATTCTTCTGATTATCTTAAATCTACACAGATGTCTAGGGTATGTTATTGAACTGGGTTTGATTGACACATATAAGTGCACTCTTGTGTTATTTTTCTATCTCCTGTATTATTTTTTCAGCATAATTTTGTCATCCCCTCCTATTTCATCTATGTTGTTTTAAATGGCAAAAGTTCTTTTTTTTTAATTGGTGAGTCATATTGCATTTGAGCATATTTGCTCCATCTACTTAATCCATTCATCTGTTCCTGAAGCACATAGGTTGTTCTATAACATGGCCATTGTAAATAGTGCCACAATGAACAGAGGAGTGCATATTTTGAGAGAAACATTCACAGTTTCCATAAAAGCTACACTAGTTTTCTTTGCTACCTGGAATGTAGGAAGGATCCCTGTTCTTCACATTCCTTCCTAAACTCCGTTGTTTCTGGACTTTTTTATATAAATCATTTTAATGTGTGCAAGGTGGTATCTCATTGCAGTTTAAATCTGCATTTTCCAATGATAAATGATGAGTATCTTTTTTTTTAATCTAAACAGGCAGATTTCTTAGGAAAATGAGAGAGAAAAAGATGGCATACTCATAGGTATAGGCATCCAAAGAGCTGCCATGATGAGCATTTATTCAAGTTTCTCTTGGCCAACTGCATGACCTCTTTGGAGAAATGCCTATTTGGCATTTTTTTGGTTTTTTTTTTTTTTTGTTGTTGTTGTTGTTGTTGTTTTTGTTTTGATTTTTGAATTGAGTGCTTTTTTCTTTTTGAGTTTTTTTAGTTTAGTTTTTTTTTTTTTGATCATGGATATCTGCCTATGTTCAATGTTTGAAATGCAAACATTTTCTCCCTTACACACTAGAACATCTTTTTGTTTTCCTTACTGACAGTTTTGCTGTGGAAAACTTTTTAGTTTGATATAATGCTATTTCCTTTTTGCCACCAATTGTATTTTAATTTTCATTTCTCTAATGATTAATGTAATTGAACCCCCTTTTTAATCAACATTCATATATCGTCTTTGTGACATGTCTACTCAAGTATTTTGTTCATTGTTACTTGTCTTATTATAACTGAATTCTACGAGTTCGTTATTGGAAATATATTTTCCCTTGTTTTACCAGTCGATGGCCCATATTTTTATTTTCTTAATGCTACCTTGAGGATAAAAAATTTTCAATTCTGATAAAGATTAGCTTCTTTTGCTTTTATGAATAATGACTTTGGTCATAGATAAACATCTTTACCTAATTTGTTGTCGCAAAGATATTCTCCTTCTAGAAGATATTTCTGGAAGTTTTTGCCCACGAAAAGTACTACAGTTTTAGTTCTTGTGTTTGAACCTATTTTACATTAATTGTTGTATATGACTTGAGGTGTCAAAGTTCATATTCTCTCTCTCTTTCTGTATTTCTTCCCCCTCCCATTCCCTCTCTTCCTCACTCTCTCCCTTCTCCATATAGTGCTAAAACCAATAGAATAAAATTGACTAAATTGAAGAGAGAATATTTATCTTTACCTTATCCCCAGCCTTAGTGAAGAAAGCAGTCAATTACCACCATTAAGTATTCTTGTAGCTGTGGAATTTTTGTGACTATTCTGTTTCAGTGTAATAAAATTCTTATTTGCCTATTGTATTGAGAATTCTTATTTAGAATGAGTGCTTGATTTATCAAAACACTTTTTGCATTTACTGAGACCCCATCATAAGGTTTTGCCCTTTTTTATGTTAATGTGGTTTATTACCATCATATTCTTGAAAAAGTTTCCAACTTGGACTTGATTTTTTACCCATTTGTGTGATGGAGGAAGGGCTATAGTTTGATATTATTTTGTTAAGAATTATGGTTTTGTTTCCACAAGAGATACTGATTTACAGTTTTATTTTCTTCAGCTCTGTTTGTTTGATTACCAGTATAATATTGTCAATTGGATAATACTCTTTCTCTATTTTATGAAAGAGTTGACTCCAATAGTACAATGACAGAATTCATTAGTAAAACAGTCTGGTCCTGAGTTTTTTTTTCTGTGAAGATTTTTATTTACCAGCTCAATTTATATTCACATTATATATCTAGTCAGATTATCTTTCTTCTTGAATAAGTTTAAGTAATCTATGTTTTCCTAGGTGTTTATCCCTTTCTAAGTTGTATGATTTGTTTTCAAAATGCTGCTCATAATTATATATTTTATGGTATGTATATATGGTATATATAATTATATATGACACATTATTAATAATAACAATGACATATTTTGTCATATATAGTTTATGGCTTATATAATTATATCAATTTATAAACCTTTTAATTCCTGTGAGGTAAGTAGTGATAATACTTCTTTTAGTCCTGATTTTAGTAATGAGTCTCTAATTTTTTTCTTGGTCAATTTGGTTAAAGATTTTCCAATTTGTTGATGTCTCCAGAGAATCAACTTCAAGTTTTATTTTAACGTTCTCTATTATTTTTCTATTTTTCTATTTACTACCAAATAGATTTCACTGGTCTTTATTATTTTCTTCCTTTTGCTTACTTTGGCTTTAATCAGCTCTTCTTTTTCTGGTCATAAATTGAAGCTGAGACAATGAGTATGAGGTCTTTCTCCTTTTTTAATATAAGTTCTTCTAATAAACCATTATCCATGCCATATTTCACTCCTCCCATGAATTGTTATATGTTCTCATTCAGTTCAAATTAATTTTTATATTTCCATTATTTGCTTCATGTTATTTTAAATTTTACTTAACTTGTACTTATTTCTATATATTGCCAAATTTCTATTTTTCTCCAAATTTATTCTATTTTAATCAACCTCTTGATGTCTTTTCAGCCTGATGAAATTATTACACTATTTCATGTATGTGAATGTGTTCGCAACAAATATCTTAATTTTGCTCTATCTTGAAGTTTCTTTATGTCCCATTCATTTTTATAAATTGTCTGAACAATTAATCCTTTTTTAGAAAAATTATCATTACCATTCACTGCCTTCTTGATACAATGTTAGTTATAAACAATATTAATCTTAAGTACACATTAATTGTACTGCTGTCCCATGATTTATAGTTAATAATTTTATCTCCATTATTTGCACATCTTGTTTTTTATATTTGAATTTTGACAGTGTGTTTCTAACTGTGTTTTCTAGTAAAATTCTTCTTATTTTTTATCCTAGTGTCATTCATTGAGCTTCTTAGACCCATAAGTGCTTTTGTCAAAATCAGAAAACTTTGTCTTTTGTTCCTTTCATTTGTCCCTTTTCCTTTTGTGATAGATACTGCTTATCTTGGCAGAACTGATACTATCTCACTGATCTAAGAAATCTATAGTTCTGTAATCTTGTTACTCTATTACTCAGAATGAATTTTTTCTGTTGATCTCTATTGATTGTTATTGATTAGAATCACTGATTATATCTTCTTCCATTTCAGAGAGGAAGTGTGTAAAAGAGGAAAAAAATTCCCACCAGTAACTTCAGTCTTACATAGTCTTTTCCTGAAGTGTACAATATTTTATCATCAGTTGTGTCTTAATTGTTTTTTATAGTTGTTTCTTTGTTAAAGATTTGTTAACCTCTTTAATATACTTGTGCCTAGATGTCTTATTTTATTTTAAAGTTGATAGTTCCTATTATCCAGAAAAGCTGACACATTAACTAATTTTAAAATATTTCTTGTAAGTTATGTTTAGTAGTGAAAATTAATAAAATAATAATGAAATTATTATTAATAATAATAATCCCTAACACTCATTCACTTATTCTTGCTGGTATGCATAGCATTATCTCATTGTTATTCCTTGATTACCTTGTGAGGTAGATAATTTGTCCTCATTTTATAAAAGAGGAAACAGCATATCCAGACAAAAATCACTTCTCCAAATTTACACTGCGAGAAAATAATACATGCGTTCTGTTTCTTCAGTTATTCTGTTCTTAGTTCCTCACATGAACTGCAAATGATTTGAGCACCAAAGAAAAGTTACTTTGCTCCAGAAAGACTCAGGAAAGAAAAAGTGATGAATCTTCTGCCATTTGAAATTTTAATTGCTTTAAGCCATGAATGATAGCGTGAGGAAAACTTTTAAATGTTTATTTAAACAGCAGCTTAAAGGTTGAAAAATTACCATCCAGTCAGGGAAAGTGTCAAACTCATAATGTAGGTCTTTAAGAATATAGAATTTGTCATGTACATGTTGCATTTCAGAAATGCTTGACATGTGTCTGTCTTCACTTTGGACATATAGACAGATTTATTTACACATATGAAAATTAAATGTAGGCCTAAACTATGTACACTTTAGATTACAAAACTTAACTTAAACCTTAAACCTTACTTAAAACTTTAGCATTCCCAAACTGGGTTACAGTAATTTTTTTTTTTTTTTTTTTTTTGCCATCTTAAATGTGTGCTATATGTTACCAACACAAACTTGATTTGTTTCCTCCTGGTCTTTGTAAATAAATCCATGGAGCAACCCACCTGCAGGGTATGGGCAATATCCTGTTTTAAGACTAATTATCCTGAGTCAGAAAGGAAAAAGGGTAGGTTTATTTTTCATTCTCTGAAGTGTTCTGAGAGTCCCCCTCCTTTTTTTACACATGTAAAGCAAGCATAGTGCATCTACGGAGCCATAATATGCACAGAAAGTATAAAGTTTCTGAGGATAACAGGCAAGAAGCCATGGTAGAAAGACAAAGGGAAAGACTAAGGTCATATACATCATTAAAACAGGAACAGAAATACAAGCCATCGCCAAATTAAAATTACCACTGATTTTTTTTTAATTTTGGAATTCTTTGATTTATATTGATCCTAACCATTATGTTAATTTGTGTGTAACATAGTCTTTTAACTTCACCTTGACTTTGGGCCATCCTATCAAACAAGATGACTCATAAAGAATGAACTTAAAGACAATGTTCTATTTCATTTCTCCATAGTTATAATTCAAATCTTAAATTTTGAGGGGTTTTTCTTCTAATCCTGTTCTTATTTACTTACAACCATGCCAAGTTAGAAATGTGTATCCTCAGCCAATTTTAGTGTGTATGCACACCAAAAACTGTCCAAAAGCACTCATTTCAGTAGAAAAAAAATGCATTTTATACACCAAAACAGAAAAATTGTTGTGATGATTTTTACCCCAACTTTATGAAAATATGCATTAAAAGTATACAATCAAGTACAGGCTCCTACATAAGTACATTTTTCCAGAATAAAAATATCAATATACTACAGCAATACAAGATTTGTATTTTTACAATAATACCTGCATAATCTACTATATATAATGTATGACCCTTTATTGGCTCCAAGATTAAGGTATAAAATTTTGAATATGGACTCTCAGTGTTAGACTTCCTGAGTTTTTATAACTCTTCTCTGTTTATGAAAATAGTGCCCTAGTTTATAAGAAAGATAGAACATATGTGTAACATATGGAGAAACACCTGTGTAATAATACAATAATATAATTGATCAACACTTAGTTGAACAGAAAAAGATTTTGTAAAGAAAGTATACTAAGGCACTAGATTCCTACTCCTCATTTCTTTTTTAAATTAGAAGACTGAAATTCAGACAATTTCCTCGACTTATTTAGAATTGTTAATATGAAGCCATAGATTTGATATCCATGCTCACACCTCGGACTCTAACTTCAGGAAAGCATTCCTAATATTTTGCACCTGTGAAAATCAGCAGAGTATCTATTTTTGGTAGAAAACAAATCAGAACTTTGTTAACCTGATATCAGGTCAAAATTGGGCAGAAGCCTCCAACCAGCAAGTCAAAGGAAAAAGGCAGAACTTTTAAAATACGGCCTCTGCCACCGAGATTCTTCCATATTCTTACCACCAGCATAGTATTTGTCAGTCACAATCAATTTAAACAGCAGGATTTTATGAACAAGAGAAATAACAAGGGAAACAAAAAGTCAAGCAAAAAGTCCTTAAGTGACCAGTTATTTTTTCCCCCAATTACCATTGAGTCCAAAAGTCCCAAACACCTGTCCAAGATGATGCCCTTCTGCCCCTCCAAACCTGAGGCAGTCACTTTGCAAATTTCAGTCTTTCTTTTCCATCTTCCCTTTGCTTCTTTCTCCAGTGTTCTGAGCTGCTCAGCTTCTCCAAGTCTCTTCAAATTTTTCCAACAAATACTGATGCAAAATCAGCTTTCCAAATCCCTGGCTGTCTCTGAGTACCAACTTTCCAGGCTACCTTGCTCCATGCACTTCCTTTACCAGGTCCTCTTTGAGTGGTGTCTAGTGGTGTCAGGGACTACCCTCAGCAGCCCCTGGTCACCCCTGGCCTGCCATTCTGTTATCCAACTCCACACCAGCTACTCCTCCACTGCCCACTCTCCCACCATGGCTCCTTGCCACCACCAGCTCACTCTTCTGGGGGACTTCCTCCCAAACTAGCCACTTCACCTCCTCTTTACAGGCCCACCATTATTGCATCTCCCACACCTCTCTTTCCTCTGGTCCACTTCCGGCTGCCTCCTTTAGTGTGCCCTTTTCAGACTTCTTGTTTCCTCTCATGAGTCATTCTCTCAGATCCCATCCACCAGGACAGGATGACATCCAATACAATTTTCAACTACATCACCACCAGAGGCCCCAGCTGCCAATTCAGCCAAGTCACTCTGTATTAAAACCAAGGAGAGATTGGCAGTCAGAAGAGAAAAGTGCTGATCTAAAGCAATGAATAATGTGATGCAATTATTAAGGAGGTCCATATAATTTATTTTCTAAGTTAGGACTACTAGTGTGACTGGTTGACTAAGCAGTGGTCCGAGAAGTGGAGAGCTAGGGGTGAAAACCAGACTTAAGATTTAATCTCTAGCACTATGTTATTCTCAAGAGCTTGGACAAGTTACTTAAATTTCAGAAACTGCTCTGTATTTACTTGCCCTGTTCACCCCATGCTCTGTTGTGAAGCAACAGCTGCAGCAGCAATGCATGAGATTATAATAGTGGTCTGCAAATGCAATATTTTATTGGCATTTTTAATTTTCTGTACAGTGTCATTCCCACCATCATCATTGAGGAAAAAGAACTTTGCCATCAACCTACTTCTTTCTCCTGAAGCTGCTAGACTCTTTTCTCAAACCTTTCTTTGGGTGACTATCTGAGCTTAAGTTCTAAGCCACCAGAAATGATCAGACGGTTTTCATAAACCTAAATACTGGGCATCTCTTATGGTGGACATTGTTTTTTTCTCTAACATTTGTTCAGGACTCTGCAGCTGCTGTCAAGGCATGAAATTTACTGAAAACTTCTCTTTGGCTTCTCATCTCCCTTTTGTTTGTATTTCTTACCTTCCTCCATGTTGACTAATTTCTCTCCTTAGATGATTCCTTATGTTTCTCCTCCCCCCACCCCTCAGAATATAACATCTCCTTTTTCAAGCTGATACTGCCTGCTGATTTCATCACTATAAATTGTCTCTTAACCTGTACTTAAGTCAGCAAGACATTTTTTTAGACAAATTAAAATCAGAGCTAGAATGAACTCTGTGGAATGGCCGGTTTCAACTTTCATAGTCAAAGATAACTAGTTAAATCAATAAGGCTGCTAAAAATATGGTTAGAATCTATATGAAACTAGGGATTCTCTTTACAACTGTGGTCCTATTCAAAGATGGATTCTTTGAGACTCTGTTCCCCTAAACTGAATGTGCATTGAGTGCTAACTTGATGTGCTACCTACAATTTGTCTTTTTTTCAGCATTTTTGAAAATTCCATGACAAAACCTTATGAGCACCCGTTCTCTGCTATTGTGTCCACAATATTGCCAGCCACAAGCTGCTTAAATATGTCAACAGGAAATTAATAGAGTGTACCATTTGGGGTCAAATTCTTGCAAACAGTGGTCTGACCTGAGGACCAATGATTCTAAAATTAATAGTAGCACAGCTCTAAAAATAAACAGCTTGGACTATTCACTCCTTTTATAACATGAAATTTATGTTTGTTTTCATTCTATTAAAGATGGTAATTTATTACCCTGTTTTCTGATGTGCAAGTAGGAATCTTGGAAAGTCCAAGTGAATTTCTTTATTGCCATTTTCTTTCACACCTCTACTTTTGTTCAGGGACATTTTAGTGATGTTGTTGCCATCTTTAAGATAAGTATGATACATTCAAAAAGATGTTTTTATGACCTTCTAGCAATGTCTTGTCTCGTAACAATCTCCTTGAACTTACTTATTTTATTCATTTTGACATTATTAGCAAATTATCTCATAGTCCTGTCACATCAATCCACTCACTGCATCCAGGGGTGAGTAGAATAGAACATCAACATAGTTAGCTATGTTTTGAGACATATCTTTATGCACCAAAGATCTTAGCAAAACATTATACAAAGAAATAAAAATACATTAAAAGGGAAAGTTGTGTTCAGACATGTTTGGGCTAATTTGAATTTGGTTGTCACCAAGCTTCATGTTTCCAAATCCTTTGTTTGTGCCCATTCTAAAAAGCTTTCATAAAAGCTTATTGCTCCTTAAATGTCTAGATTTTAACAGAATGGGGTGGGGGAAATCCTCATTTTACTGTCTCAGTCATGATGCTGCCAAACCCTCTCCCACAAAGGCACCTAAAACATGCACATGCCAGCATCTGGGCGAGATTTAGTAATCCCCTTGGTGACACATCACAAGTGCTAGTGAAAGGAGAAATGCTCCCTTTTGTGGTTTCTAAACATCTACTCCAGTCTAAACACAGGCTGTTTCCTTTAAACCACCCTCAGCAACCTCCCCACAACTGCTTCTGGCCATGAAACAGCCGCCACTTGTAGGATGGGGAGAGCAAAAATGGAAACAATCTGTTTTGCAAGTGCTTTTCCAGCAAATTTCCGCTCTGAGGCCTTCATGGCACCTTCCAAGTATCAGCTGCAGTCTGCCCTACTCCGAGGTGGGGAATGTGCTGATCTTTTCTGAACAACAACATCACAAATACAGAAACCCAATACCATCCCTTGAATTGCATAACTGTTTGAATTAAAGATTGAGAGCACAGTCAATTTTTAAATTACAGAGACCATTATGTTCAACTTGTTTTCTTTCAAGAGGACCTGCTACCTTTACTTTCAAAGGGTTGTAAATAAAAAGAGAAATACCACTGCAGGGACCTAGGTTGGAATGATAATTATGGTGCTCCTGAAAGAGACTTCTTGGAAGCATATGCCGGATGACTTAATAAGCTCTGCTAGGCAGATAGCAATCTTTTCATCTTACTTCAGTCTCCATTAGCACTGTACTGAAAGGCAACAGCCTTAAAGATGAGAAATTAAAAAAAACTATTTTGACACAGAAGTTTATGGAGGGAGACATTTGAGAGGTTGATCAACGATGCAGATAATCCCAAACAATGAATTTTCACAAAGTAAAATTAAGCACTCTGTGTTACATTATTACCAATTTTTCTTCTTAGTTACGCTTTTTTCAGTAAGTTGGTAGAAATATATCTTATATATAAAAACGTATCTTGGTAATAGAAAAATGTAGTCTTTTATTTCCCCTAGTTAACATGACCTTCCACAGATACTTATCTATGAATATGCATGGTTTTCTGTGTTCTGTATCATCAGGCTGGAGTTAGCAATCCCTGAAATATATATGTCATCAGTAGTGAAAGAAGTAAACTGGTTTTTCTGAGAACTAAAAAAAAATATTTTTCTAGAACCTATCATTGCCCGTCTTAAGAATTAGATAATTAAACTATTTGATTTAAAAATATAAATCTTATTCAACTTAAACATTTTTTTAGTTTTATTTATTTTTATTCTTTAAACCACATTCTCAGTAAATGGTTTTTGAGATACCCCCCATGCCACCTCCATTCTCACACCCCACTCTTTGTTGCTTGCTTGTCAGTGTTAAATCCATTCGTCTATTTCTTTCCTGTGGTAGTGTTCTTTCATTGGGTGAGGGACCGTGTTCTTGGAACCAGGCGAGCCTTGCTGATAGGTTTTAGTCTTAAGTTTGTGTTGGGCAGCCAATCTATATTTATTTGAGCTCTTTCTATGCTTTCTTGTTGGAGGCTGTCTTCTCCAATCCCATCTCTGTTGTTTTGCTGCTTTACCTTATGGTTCTGGCATCAGATTTAGGGGGTCTCCTCCCACCCCTGCCAGTGTCAGTGAAGAAGTTTCTCTGTGGATACAGGCATTTGTAATTGGCCATTGTAGATCATCTCCTCTGCCTCAATTTGCAGCTTTGCTGTGGGGCTAATGCCCCAGTCTTTGGCCTTCCTTTCCTCTCCTGTGGTATGGGGAGGGGCACTTTGCTCTCCTAGAAGTCATCTCAGAAATGAGACCTCGGGTCTTTCAGACTTGGTGAGCATGTAGGAGCGCTTTGTGACATCGTGTTTCCATTGTTGATTCTCCTGTCTCACATGCACTGGTTCTTTCAGTTGTCCATCTGCTGTGTCCATCTCAGGCTTGTGGGCTGGATTTTTACCTGGTCCCTGACCTGTTTTATGATGGGGTTTGTCTTACATATGTTCTTCCTCCTCCTGAAGATTGACTGGAGTGAGAGTGATATGAGAGAGGCATCTACCCCCACCCATTCGCCAGTACCTCCCTGTATGGAAGTGGGGCCTGGATGGCCATGTCTGTGCTGTCCAAGACCCCCTTTGGATGGGGGCTGGGGGCAACATGCCTCGGCTGATCCAGGGTGCAGATGGCTGCCCTGTGCAAAAACCAGCTGCTGGTGGATGGGGCTAAAACCCCACCCAGTCCCCACCTCATGGGCTCTCCAGGATTGGGGGGGGTTACCTGAGGCCTCCCCTCTAGTGGGAGGGTGGCCCCTCCCACCAGAACCTGGGTCGAAAGGAGCAGAGCCCCAGATGGCATGGAGGCAGCCAGCTGGGGTGACCCAGCTGCCCCTGAAAGGGGGAACAGCTGGCCTACACCCCACTGTGCCCTCTGGATGAGAAGATGCAACCTACCCAGGGCCTCCCCTCCAGGTGCAGCAACCTGGAGGTTCCTCTTTAAGTTTTTAAAATGCCATTTGGTGTGTGTGCAACATAATACACCATGTTTACTAGCTCTATTATTTTGTAATTATTCAATTCAATTCATGTATAATGCAGATGTGGATTGCCATCTTCATTTACAAATAATTTTTAAAGAAAGAGCTAGTGAACTGCCAGGTTACCTTTGAAGGACTCAGTCTGCACTTAAGTTTTCCTCTGCCTCCCTCCCTGAAGTCTAAATCCTGGTGTCCTCCAACTTCCCTCTATCCCCAACTCTTTTATTCCCAAGTAAAATAGAATTCAGATGTCTTTGTAAAGATAAAAATCAGGCTTCCTTTTCTGTGTTCCTATTTATTCATTTATTTTTTCAATTGAAGTATCATTGATCTACTACATTGTATATGATTTGGGAGAATAGCTTTACACCTCTTCAGATGTATGCCTGCACACCACACCCACTACCAAAATACCCACAGTTCTTGAGTATAGATCATGGGAAGCTATTCCTTTTGTTCTTACCACCAGTTTATTGCCCTCCAAAGTCTTAATTCTGCACTCATATCTCTAGGGTTTTGTATATATGGGAGCATATAATGTAAAGAGATACTATACCACATGCCGACATAAGAGAGACATGAGTTCAGTGGAAAATGTCATGGAAATCTTACATAAGAGTTGAAGACACAGGGAGTAAGACCAAGAATAGCTAAGGAGCACTTTCTGAGAAGAGTAGATCTAGTGCAGGAAATGATGTGGATTAATGGAAATTGGATGTGGATTAATGGAGAAAAGTGGTACAGAATTGTTAATGGCCATGACTCAGCTGATGAGTCAGAGACAGTATCATAAACATTGACTGCCAGCATGAAAAAAATCATCCTTTAATCCATATAGCATTTCACAGTTTACAACATACATTTGCCTACATGATCTCATTTGCTTTTCACCAGAGTTGCATGATATAGACAGAAGGGGTGTTAGTAACTTCTCTGAGGTAAATAAAGAAAAAAAGGACCAGAACAGTTTGGAGACATGCTCAAGTTTTGCAGAATAAGAAGGTGAGAGGGACAGAATCAAATCATTGGAGGTTGAATTTGGCATTCTCTCTGGCACTACACATGTTCACAGGTTGCCCTATTCCCCACCAGAACCTCAAAGCAGATACTCTCTTTCTGGGCCAGTTTGCAGCTGGATATGGAGTTCCAGGTGCACCTTGATGTATGCCTCACTTACAAATCCTGTCCGTGTAATTTTATTGCTTCAGTATATTCATTACAGGAAACTTTTGGAGATATCATAGATTTCTTAAAATCTTTTATATGCTTTTAGAGCAGATGTTACTGGTAACTGGCAGTTCTCCTAAGAGTTTTCCTACCTGTTTCACATGTTGGAAGCTAGTCAGAAGCTTTTCTTCCAACCTAAATTCCAACCCAGCTTAGACCATGAACATTCTGAGATAAATGTTTCTCTCTTATGTATATTTCTCTAATAGCTATCATCTTTTCATTTACCTATTAGTCAGTCTTCGTGACCTTGAGAAGAATGAATAATTTATACTTCTTTTATATTCTCTACAACAGGGAGTTCAAAAGCATTTAATAAATATTTCTTGATTGATGGGCTTTAGTCTTTGTCTCTACCTCAAAGAACAAAACAAAACAAAACTAAGATTATAGTCTGAGGGTTACATAATAAAATAAAGCTTCATAATAAAAATTACTATCAACAAGTAGAATTTATCTTCATGATTTAAAGGAGTGTATTGATTGTGCTCATACTTAAATCATTATTTCCATCTTTTCAGAAGGTGGCATTGTTGAATTCACTTTAGTTAAGTATATAACATTAACCTCTTTTGATCTCAAAGCAACCATCTCTTTTTGTTTTTACCTATTGGATTGGAATTGTCAATTTTCTGATCCATTTTGATGAAAAAAATCTGAACCTATAAGATAGAGCCTAAAGAAACTAAATGGGATGTTTTATGTGCCTGCGGGAAGTGTTAGCACTCTACAAATGAATTGAACCCTTCCATAATCTTTCTGGGAGTTACATATACACAGGCCAATTGAATCATGAAATTAAACCTAAAGTTATTCAAGTCACATGAACTATAGGGTGATACTATTTTAGGATCATATATTCCTCCTCATTAATCCGTTGTTGAAGTAAACCATTTTATTACCATTCACCCCAGCTTTTGTTCATGGTGATAACTAGTTTCACAATTTTTACTAAAGCTGGATATTAGATTGTGATGCTTTATAATGAAATTTCATTCATCACTGAGCTAGTGTTAAGTTTCTCATGTTCTGTGTGCTATTTTAAGCTCGTGTAAAATCCCTGCCATCTATATTAGTTTCAGCAAATGAACAAACCACAAGTCTGTACTTTTCAATTTTATTATTTTAAGTTTAATGTTATTAGAAGCTATTGTGCTTGGAGACAATGACAATCATATCCCACAACCAATTCTGAAGGCAATAGAAAATTGAGAAAGTAGTTTAATAAACAGATGCTTCCTTTGCCTTTTTAAAGAAAATCATATTTATTTGAACAGCTTTCTCCATATAATACAATCTGCATCTTTAAAAGGCAGTCATTTCCCTGAGTTTATTCTCTTAATGAAATCACGACTTCTCTGAGAAGTATTCCCCTGCCTCACCCCATGTCATCACTCTGATGTGTGGCAAGGGACTGAAAAGAGATAGGGAATGAAATTCCACAAGTGCTTAGGATTTAGAAGAACAACTGGAGTTTTAAATAGCTCTCGTGATTTCTCAGAACTGTTACAAGAACAAACTACAGGGGGCAGCAAATATTAACAGGCTCTGAGAATCATGCTGAACCTTGGAATTAATGAGTCCTGGGCTGCTCGACTTCGCTCTCACAGAAATGCCCAACTTCACCATGAAATCTATCATTTTCTTATTGCTTTTGTGTTATGGTATGAGTTAAATGTAGATGGCTTCCTCCCATCCATTTGCATGCAATAAGCTAACGTTCAGAGGAGACCCTCCGAATTCAAGCATTTTTTTTTTTTGTCTTCTTTCTGTAATCAAGTGTGATGTGCTGAGGTGACATAGATTAAATTCCCTGGGATCATCTGAGCCTTGAAGACAAGGTGGCGGTGTGGGAACCGCACATGTATAGAGTAAGCAGGGTGCTGACAAGGGCATTTTGTTCTATTATATCTACTCAATAAATTGAGGACTATTGGACTTTCCAGAAAGTTTGGAAGTTTTATTCTCTGAGCGAAAGTTTCCAAATACTTGACTTAAAACACACGGTTACTGAATTTCCAAAATAAAATCCACAGTCTGTTTTTCATAAAGATAGAGAAAATGTGTACCTCTTACTCACTAAGTGTGTTGAACTTGACTTATGCTTTCACTTTGAGGACCAAAGAGAGGAGAATTCCAGACCCTCTTTTAAGGGCTTTGATCTTATCCTGGTGCAGCTTAGAAAATAATATCTCATATAGGCTTGGTGTGGTCTATTCTTCCTGTGCTGGACAAGTCTGAAAAGCAGAGAAGGAAGTATTGTCATTATTTCATCTACCTCCAACCCTGTGTTTTAAAATACTCACATCTACAAGGAGGGTTGCCAAGTTCTCTGATTGTTAGTGTGTGTAGATAGTGACATAGAGTAAGGGGAACTGGACCAGACTAAGGCAAAAACCAAACCTGCTTCTAAAATAAAAGGTGAAAATGTAACACTCGTGGCAACATGCATGCCAGTGATCAGCCCTGAATCAGGGTGAGAAACCAGATAGCTCATGTTTTGGTTTTGCTGCAGCAGACTTTTTCTGATCCAAGGCGATGTGTTGCTATCTCTGCCAGCTAGTGCCATTTCTTATCTGTGATTTTTAATTTGACTTGGCTCCTGCTTTACTTTTTTCATGATAAAATATTGTAAATAAGTATCAAGGCACGCACATATGAACCCAGCAACCCAACATAAATAAATGTTCATTTACCATGTGATCCTCAGAGGAAATTTTTTCCTTTGTCAAATAGGATTTTTTACACAATGTATTGCAGGAAACATATATCCAGAAAATTAAACATCTAGAAAGTGCACAGTTCAATGACCTTTCATAAAATGAAAACACCTGTATTACCGGAACCTGATTGACCATATGGAGCTGCGGCGGGGTCTAGGAATAGTGGTTCAAGTCCTGACTGGGGCAACACAGTGAGACCTAGTCCCGAAAAATAGCTGGGTGTGATGGTGCGCACTTGTAATCCTTGATACCTGAGAAGCTGAGACTGGGGGTTGCTTGAGTCCGTGGTACCCCGGGCAACGTGAGCCTGCGGTTCCATGGGCAAAAATAGCAAGACATAGTCTCAAAATAAAAAAAGAAAGAAAAGAAACTGATTGACCATAACCAGTCCTATGGAATATCCATGGGATACAGCCTCAATCCCCAACGAAAATCTATTCTCAGTTCCTAGGATCCTTTGGTGTTTCTGTGTTGTGTTGCGGTGGTACTGTTGTTTTCTGTTTGTGTATAAACCATGCCACATGCACTATTTGCTGCCTGCTTTCATTTGTACAACCTTACATCTATAAGTCTCATCCAAATAGGCTCATGTAGTAATGGATGCTTTATTCTTGCTGCATGGGATCCATTGTGTCCATATTCCCATACATGGAAACTGATGTCTTCTGCAAAATATCATGTTAGAGATACAACATACAATAATTTGAGTGTTATAGTCTATTGGACTCCCAACTTTACTTATTGTGATCTACAGATGTATCTGCTAGATATCCATAAATTGGTTATGTTCATTTTGAATTTTACATCAATAGTATTTTAATTGGCATACCACCCTACAATTTGCTTCTCTGCTTTCAAGGTTATGCTATGGATGTGTTTCTAATTTAACATATGTTTACTTAGTCCATTTTAATTTCCAGTGATCCACAGATTGTAACATATTTTAAATACTAGATACATGAAGAGCAGATCCTCCTTGTACACGCACAGTGCACACCTGGCAATGTGACCGCTGCCTCGTGTGCAAACCTTCACTTTCACGGCAACTCAAGGCCTTCAGGGCAGGTGTGGCAGAAATCTTTGAGAGTTCCCACTTGTTCCGCACATACCAACACTTGAAATGATCACATTTCTATGTGTCTTCTTGGGTTGTGTTGGTTCTGCCTATTTGCTGGGGTGAAGTGCCTATCTCTGATTGCCAGTAATGTCAAGCATTACAATTATTTGTTGGCCACTTTGCTTGATTTCCCATGTGCCTTCTATTTGTCACACTCATCTCCCCACCATACTCTCCTGCAGAAGTTGCAGGTGGTGATTATCTCCTTCTTGCTCCATATGTTAACTGTAAACTCAAAGCTAATCTGTCCACATAGTGTCTCCATCATCTCCTCCTGTCACACTATTCCTGGCCCCTCCTATTCTACTTTTGGGCAACAAGATTATCAATGACGTCTCAGTTTCCATGCATGTCTTTAAGTTCCTTATCTTATTTTACTTCTATGTACCTCATGCTTCTACCTCCAACCTGCCCTCAGTTCTTGAATAAGCTGTGTCCGAAATTTCATTTGTCTGAATCTTTGCATGTGTCCTAACTGGCATGGTCCCCCTCACCTCCTAATCTCAGAACTAGTGATTCCTTTGTGAGTACCCAAATACCCTGACCAGCACCACATAGGGGTATGTGTGTGAGTATGTGTATGTGTTTACAAATTCAATTTGCACATTATAATTATAATTATCATGTGGAAGATTCTGAAGGCTTTGAGTTTCTTTATCCCCATATTCTAATAGAATCTTGGTAAGTATTTGTGGAATGAATCAATAAACTTGGCAAGACTTCTCTTTTGCACATTGGTTTCAAGTTTGTAGCAATAAACTGGGCCTCTCTGCTTCCATGCTTCCTCTCCTAAGCTTTTTTTTTTTTTTTTTCTCACAAATTGTTCTCTCCCTGCTCAAGTAGATTTGTGGCAGAATTCAAGGAGGTCTACACCAGTTCAAGAAGACTTCTTGTCACTCTTTGAGAAATAGCAGGCTGGGTAGCAGAGCTGGATAAGCTACATCCCACCTGCCCCGAGAGCTGGGGCCAGCAGAGGAGCAGATGCAGCCCACTATGCAACCCTTCCCATTCACTCCCCAAACTCCATACACTGAAAGAGAAAAGAAGGAAGGGAGGGAAAGGAAAAGGGAACATATGGGAGTGATTAACATGAAGAAAACAAGAACTCACAAGGGGATGGTAAGAAAGTGAAGATAGCCACAAAGCTTTGTGCCCACTCAGAAAGGCAAGCATAAAATTAAATCCACAAGAGAAACAGATTTTTATTTATGTCACCTGTGTCTGCCCAATCCGAAGACTTCTACCCAATGTGCTTTTAAGCTGTCCCAGACTAACATTCTTTTGCTTCAGGTAGTTACTAGAACTCTGTGGCCATTACTAGTAAATGCATTCAGGGTCTCAGTCTGTGCAAAAGGTACCAGGAACATTGGACTTGACCCAGCTTTGCCTGTGAGATGTGTATATACTGCTTCCATCACTGTATGTGGGCAGCAGAGGACAGAATTCAGGCCATTGCGTGACTTTCCTACCAAGAAATTGCTATTTTCTGGAATCATCACTTGCTAACTTTGGATTAAATTGTATGCTACTAATTTTTGCAAATGACAAATGGCTCTTCTATGTGTTCAGGTTGCTTTTTAAAGATTGCATTTTTCAGTGTGTTAGAGATTGCTTACCTACCCCCAAAAGACGAAACATTATTGTTTCAAAACACAGAGACTACAAGAGAGGAGTCAGGTACCATGTCTTTGTAAATATAAGGATTAATGAATTTCCCAAAGAACCTTGATCCTTATTCTTAAAGTAAAACATTTAACTTAAAAAACATCTATGATTTATTTATACTTTAAAATGATAAGCATCAATGTGTTGATAATCCTTAAAAAAAAACTGTTGAATCTGGCTTATGACTGAAAGACAATACCTTTTTTTGTCCATTTTTCTCATTGAGATCAGCAGCTGTCAAATGTGGCTTCCCCCACTCCCACATTTTATCCTGCTTTCACAATGAAATAACAAATGAAAACAGGCAATTATAATACCGCCTTGCCTCCTGGAGCCCAGTGTTCACGAAAAAACTGCTGTGCTACATAAATAGTAGATAGATTATCTGCTTGTCTACAGGGGTATGAAAGACAAAATTCTCTTAAAGCAAAGAAATAAATGTGCCACAACATGGGAATGGAGATCACTCTTGGCATAGAGATGTTTAAGGATATCTGAAAATAGCTACCTAAGAAACACATGAAAATAAAGATTTTTTCCATGCAAAGGTTCAAGCTGCCCCTTGTTTAATGCATAATTTTTTTTAACCAACTACCTCTCTGACCCAAGAGATGAATTCTCCTTAGTAAAAGGTTATGTCATTTGTGAGTCTTCAGATAGAGGCAAGAACTGCAAACTTATGGATGCTGCTATGATCTCTGCTGGAGAATAGTAACTCCTTAAACTTGTGAAAACTCAATTAAGAATGGGAAATTAGAACAGGTAGGCCCTCTTACTCCCCAAAATAATCCAAATGGAAAAGAACCCATTTCCTTGTCTATTTAAGTAACATCGGTCTTCTCCATTTCTTTCTCAGTCTATTGCACTGAAATGCTATGAGGTGTGTTGAAGTGATCCTTGACAAAAGGCATAAATGCTAGAACAGATATTTACATATTTCTGATACGAATATTCTGTAAAGTATTTTTGTCATGCATCTAATTCATATGTGGGCATATGAATAAGGTAAATGATCTATCTCAATATATAATTTTCATTATTCTTTCACTCAACATGTGACTATTAAGTGGCCTACTCTGTGCCAGGGACTTTGTTAGGAGCTCAGAGTAGAAAGACAATATAATCTCTCCCTCTGTCTCGTTCACATTATCTTTTTCTCTCTCCTTTGCAGCCCTCTGTTTCTGGTTTTATTGTATAATACCAGATGATAAATAAAATCATCATGATCAACACATCCTCATCATATCTAGATGCTTGAACCACAATCCAGGAATCCATGAGCTGCTTTCAAGTTCTTTCTGCTTCTTCATTCCACTGCAATATATTACTCGGTCCACACCATTTTGGGTTTCGGCCTAGATGACTGCAGTAGCAAAACAATGACCTTGATAAGAAGTAGGTAGTCAGTAAATACCAAATTGTCTCCTGGGAAGGAGGCCTAGCAGTCACCTTATGTTCTATTGCTATCACTGCTGCTACTGCTGCTACTATACTGCTACTACTATGACTACTACTGCTGCTATTGCTGCTGCTGCTGCTGCTGCTACTACTACTACTTCTGCTACCGCTACCACTACTAATAATAATAATTGGATGGTGAATCTACTACTTATTTTATGTTTTGAGCAGCAAGTAAATACTTACATTTCATATTATAATTGATATTGACAATAATCTTATGAATAAAGCACAGTGTTATCGCCCGCCACTGTAATGATAAGAAAACAAAGGCTCAGAGAGGTTACATAAAATGTCTGAGATTGTCAAGAAAGTGAATAGATTAGCCTGGATTTGAATCAAAGACACTTCTACTTCAAAGCTGATATTCCCTTTACTCTGTTCTGCCACTTTGCATCTGAAAGTTATTATTGCATTAGTATTTTCTCATTGTGTTTCTCGCTCATGGAAGTTCCAGTAGAGACTCCTTCGTACACATCATTAGTTCATCCCTCAGAGGTGATATTTTCTATCTAAGGTGAGGCACCACAGTTAGAAGCAGCCGTAAAAATACCTCAGGGTGAAGCACTAAATCTTACCAGAACAAACTATTAAATTGTAGTCTGGTGCAATTGGGAAAAACCCTTTAACAAAAGACCCTCTTGTAAATTTTTATTTATTCACAGTGAGTGAAATTTAAGTTTTCATCTTTTAGTTTCTTTGTCTTAAATCTCTTTGAGACTAGAATAGTGATATTTTCATTACCTTTTTCATCAAGTTATTGCCAGAAACATATCTACCTTGAATTTAGTGTTCAAAATAAATTATGTCTATATTTGGGAGTAATTTTAAGTGTCCAAGTAATTTTAAGTGTTCAAGTGATGTTACCCAATTATGTAATATCTGTGCATTTGAAATAGTAAATGGGCAGTTATATGAAGCAATTTTAATTTTGGTGGGTAAATAAAGTCTTTCATGTGTCATTTGATGAACAATCTTTTTAAAGAAAGTGAAGCATCCTAACTTCTATCACCTCATTAATCTATTAATTACTGAGTAGCAGAATTATTCTTCCTTTCACATTTTTATACAGCAGTGAGCAACCACTTGCCTTCAAATCTCCAACTATCTGGATCTGTAAAATGACTTTCTTCATGGGCTACCCATTTAGTGCAATGCATGAAATTACCTGTGTTTTTCTAAAGGTAGTAGCTTTTCCAGTAAATTCCGGGGCAGGGGGAGGAGGGAGGTGAGACTTAATTCAAAGTGCTGATGCACTATATTTCTAACTTATATTCACACAGTGTTAACTTTGGTTATTAATAGTAATAGAAGGTGGACATTTTCTTGCATGTAATGGGAATGTTGAAATGACAACAGCAAAAGTGAGGTGCCTGCCTTCAGTTGGAGAATGTGATAGCACTAGAACGTTGGTGGGGCAAGTGAAACCTGCACACATATCAAGGAATGAAGCTATCGCCCTACATTAAATAGTTTTGTAAATGAGTGCTAAATCAGTTAAAGTCAATTTAAAGGACAAAACAAAAGACAAAACAGAAAGCCTTGAAGAGGGAACTTTGTGCTTCACCAGTGTAGATTTCCTAACTGTTCCTTTGAAAGGAAAAACTCAACTCATGGCAACTAGAAAAGGTTCTGAGAAACAAAGCTTTAGAGATTCAGATGGCTATAAAAAATGTAATCTCCTCTAGGAGAGAGGTGATTTATAAGGCAACGCACTTTTAATGACACATCCATGTTTGCTGCAGACCAGGCCAGCACGTGAGAAGTTCAGATTTAAAAGGAAAGAGCAACGACATTAACTTTCCTTTACAGGTGCCATTTGACTTAAAACAACCTTTGCTAACCCACCGACTGAATCATTTTGAATGTGTGCATGTGGGGTTTGTGTAATAAAATGTGTACTTCTTCTTTCTGTGCTGGAGCTAGTGACACTAAGATGATCCTGAATGAAATGAGTACAGAGTGACTTGTGCGTATCTGTGTTTGACAGTGGTTCTGAAGCAGACCAAAGGAGCTTTAGCCACACTTGGTCTTTGCCATTAGATACTCACTTTAACATGATACAGCAGAGCATAATGGTCAGTGGAATGGATTATAGGTGTCAGATAAACCTGGGTTCAAAAACCACTTCGGCTGTGCACTAGAATCATATTACTAGATCCATATCCATACCTCAGTTAACTTATATGTAAGATGGGGGTAATAAAGCCACCTTAAAGGATTCTTTTGTGGATGAAATCATATGTTTAATTCAGTGCCCACTGCATAGTTTGTAATAACTTAGTCTTGATATTATTTTATCAGCATTTACACAGTATTGAATAACTACTATGAAACAGACAAAATATACAAGGCTAGTTTGTGTGTGTATATTTTCAAGTAATGAAGCTCGCCCCCACAAAGCCTCTGCATTATATGAAAATGTATAATTAGAGTTTTTAAGCAGTTTCTAACCAGCAGCACATTAGCAAACAACAAACACTGTTGCACGGTACAGAGTTTGTTTACTTGGCAAAATGCAGATAACGCAGCTGCTTCACACAACAGTTAAACAGGGAGGGTTGCTGATTGCAGAGTAAATTGAGCCCTGAGACTATCTTTAGTTCGAATGTGACATCATTTTAAAACTTGAATTATTAGAATCATTTTAAACAAGTTTAAAATATGTTTGTATAGTTATTTAAGGAAGCCCAGGTAATCTAGTAAATGTCTTGGACTCTTCCTCCTTGTGCATAACCAACTAGAACTTTTAAAAATCATTACAAAAAACTTATTTCAAAATCCATAACATCTGCAACATGACATGGCTATCTGGGTCAAAATATTTGTCCTGGATTTATTCATAGCATAATAACCATATGCTATAAAGTATAATTGATACAACATTACAGGGCAATAAGGTGAGCCTTCATTCTGTTCACAGACATTAGCATTATGAAAAGGTTCCCTATGGCAATTACATAGTTAGTGAGATACCATCATGCATATCTTTCCATGTGTAGTTATGGCTGTGTCTATAGGACACAGAACATCTGTATGAAAATGAAAAAGTTCAATCAACTCTCCAGATGTCCTCAAATATCTGTGTGTTTGGTTTATGGACAAAACAGCTGGATTTTCATTTTTTATTTCATACTCATCCAGATGTTAGTCTCTTGTGGACACAATCTTTTTAGAGATTATTCCTACCACTCACCTTTAGGACTAACACTGAGTTGTTGGAAACCAAACATGTTGCTATATTAATACCCTTCTCCTGTTTTGAAGGAGATCTAGTCAAAGATCTGCTGGATTATACCTAAAGTGTTACTAATCTGGACAGGGGCAAAGAGAAACTGAATACGAGAGAGAACACAGAAGATATTAGAGTCAAGAAATGAAATGGCTATGTTTGTATCTAGAGAAAGCATGTGAACTGATAATTGGTAAGTTTAGGACTATTAAAGATTAAGACTGTGTGATATAGTAGAAAGACCTAGGTAGACATATCAGGAACTTGCTTTGAGTTCAGGTTCTATCCCTGACTTGATGACTCTTGGTTTCCTCCAATATGACCAACTCCACTCCAGATTATCTAACTCCCTCCATGTAAATAGGGAAAGAATCATGCCCAGAAAACCCTTCAGTCCCAGGAGAGTAGATAGTTGGTCAGTCTGCTTCTCATTTATAAGATGAGAATAATAATGCCCTCAAACAATTATAGTACAAACTGCGCAAATAAGAGTATAGGGTCCCCAAATGGGAACTGTTAACATTATTCTAAATCTAAGTTACACACCCCATTTTGTTTGCTCTCAGAGCAAAGACTTGTGTGTTTTCACTTTATTCAAAGTGATCAAAACTTCATTTCCTCTGTAATACTTACACATTCCAGGAAGTATTAATTCCTACACTAAATTCTCCATTATTGATTTTCTGGCCATGAAATTTATATCATCCTCACAGGAATCAGAGATGACTTTGTTGCCTCTGTACAGACCTGATATGCTCCTATGGTTCAAATATACATGGTGGGAGCTATAATGCCAACTGCAACTCTCATACACAGTAGACTCTCAAGAGTCATTTGTTGAATGAAAGAATGATAAATGAATGAAAAAAGAAAAATGTACTTTTGGCTCCAGCAAACTAATAGAGTGAATGTCAAATCATGGCCTTTCTCTCTAATCTCTTCTTTGTCTCATGGATTTCAATTTCTTGCAGTAGAAACATCCCTGACTATTGGGACTCAAAAACTTATAATTTCTTGATAAAACCTTCAGCACATACATTGGTTTTTACCAGTCCAGTCTGTTCCCTCTCACTGCCCCTGTTTGGATCTTTTGAGTCGCTGCTCTTACACTGTGTTCAAACATGAACAGGCCACCTCTACCCTCATCACTTGATTCAGCTCCAAATTCACATAACCTTCTCTTGAGTCTGTCAGATTTCTCTTTTCACCCCCACCTACTCTACCCTCTCTCATTTTCCGGTGTTTCCCACTTCAACTACTCCACTCTCTGCTTTCTGCACTCCCATCACCACAGTTTCAGAGGCCAGATTCACAAAGCAACAGATAATCAAGCCACATCTTTTCCTTTTACTGTCTTGCAATTCAGGACCCACCTTCCAGCAATCTCTTTCTGATGAGTCCCACCCAGTGTCTAATCTAGCACAGCCATCCTCTCAGCACACTGACTGCTCAAATACCACAGAACTAGAATTTAAATAACAATAGCAACTCTGCCATTTACTGCTGCCTGGTGGCATTAAATAAGTGATTTTGCTTTTCTGAGCCTGGATTGCTCTTTTGATAAAAAGAGGATAAGAAGTGTACTTATGATAAAATGGTAATGATAATTACAGGAATTAACTGAGATAGGATATATAAAATTTGGGGCAGAGCAGATGATTCACTCGTTCCTATCCATCCTAGTATTCCTATCATTTCTAAGATTGCCTATTTTCCTTTCTTAAAATTCTATAGAAGAAAATATAATAATAATAATTGAATAGATATCCCCAAGTACTTGTGCTGCCTTTGATTAGGCTCCTAATATCCATTTTATTTTTTTTTTTTTACTGACTCTGAAAACTAGAGTCCGTTTCGAGGAAAGATTTATGTTGGGGATGGAATTAAGATGAAAATGTTTTAGTCCCCCAAATTTATTTATTTTCAGAGTGAAAAATACAAGCGTTAAGCAAAATAACTCAAGAATTAAGCAAGAAGTCCTCAGTAGGGACTTTTTAGAACTACAGAGGATAAACAGGAAAGCTTATACTCCTGACCTCTCACCCTAACATTTTTTTCTTCTATACTTTCAAGCAGTGAATAATCAACATGTCAGAGTTCATTTCAATCTAAATCCAATTAAGTCTGACCTTAAGGAGAGTTACTCATGGCTCCCAGCAGGTGTGTGCTTCGAAGAAATCGTCATCAGTGCTCTTTGTTCAGTTTTTAAATTACCCAAGTTTATGGTCCTGACAGATGAAGTCTAGCAACACCACCCATTGAAAAGTCACAGAGAATCACTGCTGGTTTAAGCATCTAGGCATTTGTTCTGGAACAGATTTAAAGAAATCGCCTCTCTATTCTGCATGGTACACATCTGGGAGTTGAAAATAGTGTTATTTTCATCTAAATCTCAATGCTGGTTGTTGGCCATGGATAACATTACCTAACCAGTGTTCCCCTTGGTGTCATCATGGTGAAGTACTCTGCAAGACTGTTGCCAAAAGTGGAATGAATGTATTTAATTCAAGTGGCACAATACTTCATGCCCAGTAGATGCTCCATAAGTGCTATGGGTTATTAATATAGCAGGTATTACTAAAGCATCGCCAGGAATTTCAAACATCTGGCCATAATACCATAGGAAGAAGTCATGTAAAGGTGTGTGTGTGTGTGTGTGTGTGTGTGTGTGTGTGTGTGGTGTAGAGACTTCAATCAATCCTCACATTTCTGTTTCCATTACTAGTCACTTTTTTTAGATTGACTTCAGAAGTTCTATTCTAAAGTATCTTAATCATGATTTCTTAAAAGTTCTTCAGGAATGACTTCTGTTGAATGAAAGAAATGTGTTGCCAGAATGAACACCTATGAAGATTCTATATTTCACTAGGTATTTTTTAAGCATTTTCTCATCATCTCCCATACCTTCCTTGTAAAGTACAAGGAATATTCCAAAATATGAGGAAATTATAATTAAGAGCATAAACTCAAGCCATATCTAAATAACTAAATAATTTTCTACCTTTTTTAGTAGATCAGAAGATATGGTTTCCAATCTCAGTTTTGCCCCCAAATATAAGGTTTTTGAACAAATCACCTCAAACTCTTACCCGTAATTTTAAATCCATAACACGGGGAGTTGGGTTAGGCCATTTTTACTATCCTTTCCAAACTACAAATTTACAATGAGATACCATAAAATGAACTTAAAATTAATCTAAATCAAGGAGAAATAATAAGACCATGTCTCTGTTCTTAGTCAATAAAACAATAATATTCCTTTGGTTATTCACCCTTCTCAGTACTATATTTTTTTTTAAGAATTTTCATTCCCAGTGGTGCGTGCCTATAAGCGGAAGCTTAGGAAGCCGCGGTGGGAACCTGGGAGACCTAGTTCCCCAAAAAATATAGCTGTGTGTGGTAGCATGTGCCTGTAATCCAGAGAGAGAGAGAGAGAGAGAGAGAGAGAGAGAGAGAGAGAGGTTTTCATTCACACTTTGGTGCCCTTTGAGGGATGATCTGATCCATAGACTACTAAAGCTCTTCAGTCCACCGAGAGAGAGAGAGAGAGAGAGAGAGAGGTTTTCATTCACATTTGGTGCCCTTTGAGGGATGATCTGATCCATAGACTACTAAAGCTCTTCAGTCCACCGAGAGAGAGAGAGAGAGAGAGAGAGAGAGAGAGAGGTTTTCATTCACATTTGGTGCCCTTTGAGGGATGATCTGATCCATAGACTACTAAAGCTCTTCAGTCCACCCCCTTATTTTCCTGAAAGCCTGTTTAAGAACAGTCAGCCCATTCCTATCCAGGGTGATATAATTTGTTGTGGAGAGAAAGCTAAGCTAAATGGTGCCATCCTTCTCCTTTCCTTGTTTTTCTGAATACGAAGACAGGAAGGAGTCCATTAACTATCTTGAATAATGTCTGGAAATGGAACTGAGGCTTTCTTTCCATGAAATAAATGATCAAACACCCAAAAGAAAACTATGATTGGACACAGCTGTAGTTCTCTGTGAACTTATTCTACTCCTCTGTCATTTCTTCCTTACTCTGGACACTGATATTGGTTCTTATGATCCAGGTCCTGGACAGTTTTTTAAATTTTATCCTTAATGGTTCCATGCTGAGTCCTTCTGCTGCACTATGCACTCACACTTTCAGTAAAGCACATACATTAGACTGTACTTAATTGTTCAAAGGCCAACTTTATTTTTAAATTTACACCGCTGTGCTATATCAGTGCACTATGCTGTATATGTGCCTTCATTGTTTCATACTGGAAGAATTGTACATCTCTCTCATAATCATTTGCACAGACCTTATAGATTAAATGTTTTCTCATATTTTAAAAGAAATAATTCTGGTTTGTTTTTTTTTTAAGTCTCATACCTGGCCTTAATACAGATAGTAAAAGTCAATGTTTAAAAAAAAAATAAGTATTTACTGAGAACTTGGTTTTAAGATTAAACACTATTGAATCTTAATTAAAATTTATATACAAGAATTTGATTGTTATACAACTTTTTCAGAAAAAAAAATCCATCTTCAGATTCTTAGTTCCATGGATCAGGGGACATATTGATTTCTTTTCTATTATACCTCCAATATTTGGCATATTACGAGTACCTAATAGGTATTTTTGAAGAAACAAGCAGATGAAAGAAGGAACAATTACAATTATTATTTTAAGTGAGGAAGTTCAATTTGTTGTCAAATCCAGCTACCTATCAGAATGACCTTAGAAATATTACTTTTGATTAGTAAAAATACTTAAAGCTATTTTAGTTATCTTTTCTATATCTGCATAAATGTGTGATTATACACATGAAAAATCAATTCTTATTAATGATCTAAGATGAGGGGCAGACAGCATGAGCTAGCAGAGAGAAAAGTGCAGTACTTGACCATTTGCTTGTTTCTGTCTTTGCAGTAATAACATTACTGCTAATAGGCATGTTCAGATTAAACAGTAATGGTTAGCTCTGAGTAGTTCGAATTTTGCTCAATAAAAATAATGACATTAAAAGCAGTAAGAGTTGATTGTGTGCTGTGCTACATCATCATCTTTGTGAAAGAGAAAAGGCAGAAACAGGTGGCTGGTGATTTCTACAGATAATATTGAATGGAGATGAGCCAAGCCTAGAATTAAATCCTTGCTCAGAAAAAATAAGCAGAGGATCTAAAATCCCTTTTTACCACTGAGAAACAGTTGCCAGCAACATGCAGTTTCTTCAGTGATTACACACGTGACTACTACGTGACTACCACTGCCTCTTACCTCAAAGACTGCTAGGTAAATGACTGATAGAAGACACTGTGAGGTTGCTCAGGGGTTTCACCGGAAAAAAAAAAAAAAGACTCTTGGTTTCCCTACAATTTTATTTTCACCCAGGAATCCCCTCCCCTTCTTCCCCCCATGCCTTTATTCATTAGGCTACATTCCAAGCCCTATAGCAAACACAGGGTGTATTTTCTGTAAACAGTGTTACAAGTGGAGGGTTGAAAATGTTTGCTTTGAAAATTCTTCCTTAAGCAGTGAGACCTAAAGGGTTCACTCTTTGTCAATAGGTTCTCAACCTTGGTCATCTGGAAGGCTCACTCTTCTCTCACTCTTCTGTCACAGTATCTGAAAACATATAAGAGATATTTTTGAACAGTCCCTGAAAATGAATGACCACAGAGCCTGCTTCCAGATTTAGTTCAGCCTCTTTCCATCTCTGTCTCCATGAGTAAAGTTGATGCAAAGTCGAATGAACTTTAATGCTGCGAGATTGTCATGCTAAATTTAAAGAAATGGAAATTCCTTTTGCTTTAAACCACCAAAATTGAATAATATTCTTCCCCCCAAAAGGTTTTGAATATTTATATTTTATTAAATATAATTCCAACTGATTTAAGGAGATGGTCATTCATTATAATGGCACATCCAAAACTAAAATAGTAACCAAGGCTGATTGCCATGGACCAGTGAGCTCCGTGGTGATATACCGGTGGCCTGATTGTATCTGCTTTTCCCTGTCATTGCTCCCATTGGGTTTTGCAAAGTGCCAGGCACCTGGTGGGCTCTTCTTAGATAGTGAATAAAGGAATGAAAAAAGCAACACACAACAACAAATGATGGATGAATGAATGCAGAACCAATTCTGCTGGATCCAATTGCATTGCGCTGTTCACACCCCTAACCACACTCTGCACTTTCATTTTTTGTAAAACAAGAACATCTTCTGAACACTTCTGAAAGTGTGCTACTGTTTGCCTAGGTATAATGGAGCTCACTGACTTGAGTTTATAAGGGGTCCAAAAGAGACTAGCTCATGCCTGCAGATGCTGGGGTTCGGGGCCTCTTTGTGGAATATAGAAATTTGCAGTTGTCTTAAGATTTCTAAATGCATTTGCCTTACGTCTCCTATTTCAACCTTGCCCAAGGCAAAGCATAGTCCCACCCTCAAAACAAGTTAGAGTCCCTGTTACTGAGCAAGAAAGCCTTGTAAAATCCAATAGTGCCCCGGTAGAGGTGTAGGACAACTTCTACCTAGAATTAGCAAGAGCACAGCTGTGGCCTTTCTATAAGGAACAGAGAATTAAATTAGTGGTAAATAATACCCTTCTCTTTTCTTCTTATGCATGTACAAACCTTCCTTAGTTTTCTGAACCTGTCTTTGTCCTCCACCATGACCTGCCCTGATCTCTTATACTGGCCCTGTATCTTTTCATTTGTTTGAATGCTTTTAGAGGCATCTAAGAACATAATAGGTATGGTAATAAATCTATTCTTCTCCAAGTATTTTTCATCTGAGCTAAAATGTGGAACTGCCAAAGTATCTGTGGACCAATTTAACTGCTTTCTAGTCTTCATGGAAAATATCTAGTCACTGGGAATGGAGACAGTGGTTCATAAAGTTCCTCCAGAGAACCCCTGCAAAATAATACCTGACAGTGTAAGCTGCTATCTTCAAGCATAAACGAGGTACCCTACTTCTTTATAAATATAAGGAAAGAAACAAGTTCTAACCATTCAGGGGTCACCATTTATTCCTCAAAGCCAGGAATATAAATTCTACAGTCCTGGGGGAACATCACAACTTCCCTGGAGACTTGAAAAACAGAGTATCAATGACCATGAACTTTTACCCTCTTTTCATGAGATTTCAGGTGCCCCAGGAGCAACACTTTCTGGGAGGAAACTTTAGAAACTGGTAGACACTTTATTTCCATCCATCATGGGCTTCATGTTTAATAAAGTGAGAACTGGATTATCTGAGAAGAGTTGGAGATACTGTGTGCAGTGTTTAAATGTTAAAGGGGCAAATAATAAAATGATGTCCCCTGGAAACTTTGTCTATTGGCCTGTCTCCTTTGTGAATGTAAAATGTCACTGAGGGTTATCGTTCATAGCAAATGTTAGTAGGAAAAATGTCAACTTTAACTGAGATCTTAAAATCCTTTTGCATTCTTTCCCTGATAAACTTCTGTCATTTTGCATGTGGATGCAATGGTGAATTTTTATAATTTGACCTATTGTCAGAAAAAAAGAGCTGTTAGAAATACCAAAATAACAAAAGATAGTTTGCACATTAAAATGTGAGTCTATTTAAATATTAATTCAGTAAGATAATTTATTGTTGCTCTGAAACCCTTTACAATAGGGTGAATAAGCTATCACTATGAAAGAATTTGAGGGTCAGTGTCTATAAAATTCAAAAAAGAGCTGAAATGAGATGTTTACCTCTGCAGGTAGATTACACAATGCTTTATCAAACCACTAATTTAATGTCAAAGTTATCCTGGGTTATTCATCTTTGACTGCTTGGAGCAAGGCCCAGATTAAGTTTCATCTTCTAATTTGCTTGGTGCAAATAATTTAAAATGTGAAGCAGAATGGTAAAGGAAAGGAACAAGGAAGACACATTAAAAAAGACACATTTATAGCACAATCTGCTTTGGCCACAAGTCAAGCCATGATCTTGACCTTTGTAACTTTTAAAGATGTATACAAACATACTTGTGTTTTCCATTCAAATATTTCAAACTTGCCTTTGTTTGCTGAGAGGCCCAAGCCAGTCAGCAAAGCGCCACACAGTCCTTGAGGAAACGCAAATGTGCTGAGTTACTTTTGCAAGTAAATTTCCAGATTTAAATGGTCAGAGAACATTAACTAAGAATTATAAACCAATGCATTCTGACTGACTAGATTTCTGCCAGGAGCAAAAATGAAGCCTTTAACCAGGAAACGACAAAGCTCCAAATTCTTCAGAGGATATTGCAGTGAAGTGATTATCCGTTAATATTAGAGTGTTGAGCAGTACCAAGGAGGTTTAGAAGCAGGAATTTTCAGGACTTGAGATATTTTTCCCACATAAAATCAGGTACCTAGTCTTTCTCCAGAGTTTAAAGGGAAAGGTAAACTGATGTTTAGTAGAAGATGGGTCTTTGATTGATGCATTGGGTTTGCAGACTCTCTTGTAGTATGTACTGCGTTTATACCACTAATAAAAGCAGGTGAAATTTTTCATCTATTTTGTAAGTTTCTTAAATAACAATGCATATATGTGTGTGCTTTGTACATACATCTGCTCCTGTGCACACATGCAGACAGTCTCTCCTGGTTTAGTCTGATCTGGTAGGAGACATTACAGAAAAATTAACAGAAGCACACATCAGGCCAATTCTGAGCTCTGTTCTTTTATGTATATGCTTGCCTACTGATGTATTAAAAAGATGTGTTCTGGTTAAGGTACTCTGAGCTCCAAGTAAGAGAAGAATCCAATAAAAAGTTTTCCTTATGTAAGATACCCCTCTCCTAATTTCCAGGATGGAACTTCAGGATTGAAGTTAACTCAGTGGCTCAGCATCATAGAGCATCTGTGATTTTCCTTCATCTTTCCATATTTCTTACAACTAAAAAAAAAAGTAGTTATATTTTTCCTCCTTTTACATGGAGGTGGAACTCAGAGAGCTCATAGCACACATACAAAATTACTGAGTGACTAGGCCAGTTTATCAACCCACTCTGAGTCCTGAGCTTGTTCTAATCATACAAAAATCATGAAATACAATACAGATGTTAAGTATTATCTAAGGATGGTGTAATGCTTATTATTAAGCATAACAATGCACATGAACAATGCACACAGTCAGATTTGCTTATTTCACAACAGTTAATTATACTTTTTTTTTCTTCTTTAACCCTTTTCCATTCCCTCTATCTCTTAATTCCAGCATTCTCACTAGCTTATTTATGTCTGCTAGTTTTTATAAGTATTTTGTTCTGCTTGCTTCACGCTTTTGAGAATGGACATTGAGATTCTTGCTTTATACTTGATATAAGAGTTATTGATGATCATAACATCTTAGAGATCATGTGAAGGATATCATGATGGAACAAATGAAGAGTTCCTAACATTATTTCACTAGTTTTCTTTCATTCAGGTTTATTTTGATGTCAGTAAAACACCCAGCAAGTTTTCCCATCATCACTAAAAAGAGAAAGATGTGTGAGCAGAGATGCTTTCATAACCACTTTGCATACGTTTAGTGATCAGTGACCAACTATTCCATTTCACTATTCCACACGAAGAGGGTCTTTCCTCCATCTTTATCTTTTTTTTAATTCACTTCACAATTATTTGTTTATATTCATCATGTCCACGTGTAGGTTACTTATGTCGGAGATTAAACAACTACACAGGCCCTAAACATTCGATCTCCTTCCCACACCAACCTCCCTCATCCCTTCATCATGATCCATCATGATCCACCAGAGGGAGAAAAAAGTCCTTGATTTTTCTATTTTGAAATTTTTGTTATAATCGCCCACTTAGGTCAAGACAAATTTCTAGACATTGAATTCTAAACATGTGTTAAACATTCCCTGGGAGATAAATTATCCCTGGCAGTTTAGCATACATATCTTATATAGTGTGCACATTAATACTGTAAAATAAATATCATTATCTGTGTTTTACATATAACAAAATGAGAACTTTGGGAATCTTAACATGCCCCCACACCCCATAATACAGAACAATTGATAGGTAGGGATTATGTTCTCTCATCTCCAGTGTAATTTCCACTCTGATAAATTAAAATAAGAGCTATGACTCACTAGAATAGTAAGACAAATGAGTAATTGATGGCCAGAAGCACTGAGGGGGTGGGGCGTCGAAGTAGAGTGCAGGAAGGTGTTCAGGGGAGGCCAAGAGTGAGTGAGGGATCAACAGAGGCAAGGCCAATGACAGTTCTTTCCTGCTCATCTAGTTTTGGTTTGTAAGTGTCACACTTTTTTTAAAAATATTATTTATTTTGTTCTTTTTTTTTTAATATTACTTATTTTGTTCTTTAGATCACAACCTCTGTAAGTGGTTTTTGGGATGCCTCCCCCTCCCTCCTCCCTCTGGTGCCACTTCCATTCTGCAAACCCCACTCTTTGTTGTTTACTGGCTGTGCTAAGTCCATTGGTCTCTTTCTTTCCTGTGGCAGTGTCCTTTTATCGGGCTAGGGACTGTGTTGTTGGAACCAGGAGAGCCTTGCTGATAGGTTTTCCATGTTAAGTTTGTGTTGGGCAGACAGTCTGTATTCATTTGTGATCTGTCCATGTTTTCTTGCTGCAGGCCGTCTTCTCCAATCCCATCTCCATTGCTTTGCTGCTTTATCTTATGGCTCTGGTTTCAGATTTAGGGTTTCTCACTCCCAGTCACTGTCGATGAAGAAGTTTCTCTGTGAATACAGACGTCCGTGAATGGCTTTTGTAGATCATCTTCTCCACCTCAGTTTGCAGTTTTGCTGTGGGCCATTTACCCCATCTTTGGTTTTCCTCTCCCGTAGTGTGGGTAGGGGGCTTTGCTCTCTTAGACGGCATCTCCAAAATGAGGTCCTGGGTCTTCCCAGCCTGGTGAGTGCATAGGTGTGCATCGTGACATCTTATCTCTACAGTTGTTCCTCTTGTCTCGCATGCACTGGTTCTCTCAGTTGTCCATCTGTTGTGTCCAGTTCAGGCTTGTGGGCTGGATTTTTGCATGATCCTCACCCGTTCTATGATGGGGTTGGTGTTGCACATGTTCTTGCTCCTCTTGAAGTTTAGTTGGAGTGAGAGTGAATTGGAAGGGCCTCCTCACACCTGCCCACCCACTGGTACCTCCCTGAGCAGGGGCAGGACCCAGATGGCTGAGCCTGTGCCCTTCCATGCTCCCCTTGGGCTAGGAGCAGGGGACAATATGGCTCTGCCGATCCAGGCTGCAGATGGCTGCCCTGTGCAGCAGCTGTCTGCTGGTGAGTGGGGCCACCAAAACCCCCACCATGCCCCCCCTCCAGGGTTTACCTGGCTTAGGGGGGCTTACCCAGGAATCTTCACCCCCTTTGCTCCCCACTGGCAAGGGAGCTTGGATGGCTAGGGACAGCATCAGACTTTAAATCTAAGCCTTTTTTCCTATTTCTCCCAGGTTTACTGGGTCATCCTCAAATTGCAAATGTTGTCACAATTGCCATTGTTATCACAACTGAACATCCACAGGGACCAAAGGACCTCCTGTTTTGGTTGAAAAGAAAGAAATAATAATGGGAGTTTGCATTTGAAGGTTAGTTGATAGGATCACCAACCAAATGTAAGTTACAGGCAAATTATTGAACCACACAGTCACTGATTTTATCAGTCATTAAATGGGGTGATAAAATGAAGATGCCATTAATGGGTCATGAACCATTATTGGTTCATCTGTAGAAACAATGCAGAAGTCCAAATGAGTACGTAGTGTATCTTCTCATTAAAACTTTAGGTTTCAAAGTGATGTATTAAGAGGACTAAAATACAGATATAACTTTGTCCTTCGAAGTTAAAAAGGTCATGAATGTCTGCTCAGTTTGATAAACCAGTATTGTCAATCAGTAGGTGCATGCACAGAACCTAGATAGCGATGCGCAGATATGTTTTGCTATTGTCTACTAGTAACATAAAATTGTCTGATAGACTGTATGGTGACAACCACAAAGGGTCTTCAGGAGATTATTTTGTTCCTTCCCTCCCCTGCTTTATTATTTTCACTCATATTTCCACACAGGTTTATAAATCCATGTATCCAAGACCAGTAAGACCTGATCTCTAATGCTTCTATTCTTTAGGATAAACTTCATTTCATAATGAAGAAATCCTACTTTGTACCTATTGGTTAAAGTTCATATTAAATGTCTATGACTCATTAAATCAAAATTAGATGAGAATACATAGGAAAGAAAAAAATGTCAAGTGACAGGGAATATCATTCATTCATCAGTCATTTTCAAAACTCACACATACACATAATTCAACTTTTTTTTATATAGCACAGAATGTTTAATCATAGTTAATTATAATCTCTCTGAGTAAAGAAGTTGAGATCAAGCCCGATGCAGTGGCGCATGCCTGTAATTCCAGCTACTTGGGAGGCTGAGGCTAGGAATCACTTGAGGCGGTGGGTTCGAGATTATCCTGGGCAACATTGTGAGACCTAGTCTCTAAAAATAACAGCAACAATAACAATAATAATAATAATTTAGATTAATTAAGTAGTTGAGATCAGCAAAATCTAAGTCATATAATTCAAAATGTCCAGAAAAGCATCAACTAGGAAAAGTCATAGTGTGACATAATTCAACTGTTAAATGTCAGGCAGCATTCTAGGAATTAGCAATATAAGAGAGCTGGTATTCTGGTGGGAAAAAAAAATAATGATAACAGGACATAATTGCTCAAAAGAAAAACAAAGCAGAATGCTAGGACAGAAATAATGAGGTAGTGATATTTTATGCCAAGGTATCGGGGAGCTTGTCCATGTGTATAAAGATTCTTTCATTCAATATTTATCAACTACCTTTGAAGCGCTGGATACTATGCAAGAGGCAGCATGAATAAGATGTGGCCCCTGGCCTCCAGGGGCCGCCAACTCAGTGTAGAATCTACCACCTGCTCCATTAGGCTGACAGATGAGAGTTTGAGGGCATATTGCAGCAGTAACATTGTACACAATGACCAATCTGAACAGATTGTAAGTTTTCCAAAACTCACAGTGGTTTCCATAAAATAATTCTCACTTCAAGTAAACATTTTCAGTTGATGAGTAATTATTTTCCACCGACAGCACTCACATTTGTGGACTTCCTTAATGCAACGATGACTTGCTTTCTGATTGGTTGCCAAGGATTGTTTGGGTCTTTATTGAAGTGTACTTGCCTAACTCCTCCAAAGCAGCTTGGCTGGTGTCTTGTTGCTGTACTGGCAAATGCTGCCTCCTGTACTGAAAAATTTGTTCTTTCTGAAAAAAATTTGGACTGTCCCTGGATGGCTGTCGTGAAAATTAAAGATAAAAGAGAATTACAGATTTTTACTTTTAAGTAAGTGATGAAGAACAGAACTTTGTATCTGCATAAATGTAGGTCACATCCTGGACTGTGTGCTGTTTTAGCCCTGTTCTGTCCTGCTTTCTGCTGGATACCTGGCTTAAAATTTCCGGATTCATTCAGAAGACAGAGGAAAGTATAATTATAGTCAAAATACTAGTTTGTATAAACAAGCTGCTTTTCTGGATTGTGTTTTCCACACAACCTCCTTATCCCTGGCTTTACAAAGGTTGTAATAACAGAACATTGTTAAAAAGAAAACTCAATCATGTGAGAAAATGACACTGAGTAGAAGTCTTTGTTTTCCTGAGGACAGAGCCTTTTTGATAGGGCATGGGAGATCATATCACACACAGTTGTTCGAGAGTAAAAAAGGCAGACTTGCTGATCTCTCTGTTCACACAGACAATGCTAATCCACTCACTCGGCAGGCACCATGTTGGAACGTTCTTCCTCTTCACATTTTCACTGTCACATTCCTCACCCTTCCCCATGCTTAGAAGACCCAGGAGAGGAAATTATTTTGGCTAGGCTGAGACATAAGCACAGGTGGCACCACTTGTTATTAACTTTTCAGTTTTTGTTGGGGCTACAAGCTGACTTGATCATGGTTTTTTCTGTCAGAGAAACGGAAGTGAGAGCTTCTGGGTCCTCACTGTCAGTCAATTGCGTGGCAGCTGATTTCCACAGAATGTTTTACAGAGGACAGGTTTCTTCTCAGTGGCATCTGGGGACCCTAATATCAGCCTGAGTCACAACCAAAAATCCACATTTCTTCACTGTTCCACACCATACACCTGGGCAGGCCTGACAATTCTGAGTTGGAGAAATTTCACACCAATATTTGAATTTTGTTGGGCTATTCCATATAGTGCTATGCTAAGTAAAAATAAATTTGCCATAAATTCTATCTTTTTCCTATATGATGGAGTCCTTTCCGTTGGTAACATTTTCACTCTTATCATGGCCTCATTTACAGCAGTTTCCACTGCTGTGATCATGTCAGCTTCAGGGGTAAATAACATACAGGAATTTTGCTATCCACATTACTTCCAAAGGCCATGAAGAGTCAATCACTGGATAAGATCAAGAACTTCATTCTAAATATAAACTCTGTCTCAGCACTTACAAATAATAAATCCGACCAAAGTTTAACTATGACCTAAAAGTCCTCAGGTACTCTGTTTCTCCCCAAATAATCTGCTTTCTAAGGACATTATTTACGATGATATTTACTACCCCACTGAATCTTATTGTATGTCCCACAGTTCATCAGTGATAAGGTGCTAGCATAAAATCTTCCATTTAACTTTGATGTGGAGAATACACTATAATTAATTAACTTCTCAGGGTGGCCTTCCAAAATGGGCAGGCTGTTCCAGTTGTTGGTACGTTTGGCTTAGGTTATGCAATTTATTTGTTTGTGTTGTATGTTTTGAGCATGTGCCCAGGCCTTTTAAAAAGAGTGATGGGAACACTTGGATAAATGGAATTGAAAGCAAGGGAATAGCCATTGCCAACACTTTAATTATGAACTTAGCAACATGTGTACTTATTTGAGAGTTTAAAAGATATAAGGCAAACCAGAGGGATAGGGGGGAGAACCTCTAATTGAAAGAGTGACTTTTCTTCTTAGTAGCAGAAAATAAGAGCATAAAGAGCTTAGACACTTTTGGATACCCCACAATATAGTAAATTGTTGTGTCCTGTATCCAATGTCCTTTTCACTTCGAGGCATTACTAGACAAAGGGCAGAACTCTAGAGTGACCCTTTATGTCAGATGATCTGAGTTTCTCCATGATGTCTCCTCAGCATCATGCTTTTCCTTCAAGGCTATGTGGGCCAGCACATCATGTGGTGTTGAATCCAAGTAAAAGTGGGAAGAGAGAGTATATGTGGGTGTGGGAGTGTGTTCATGGTGGTATCTTATAACCCTGATGACTTTCTGTGGCTTCAGAGGAAAACTGCCAAACTTTTTGGAATCTCTCATCTTTTGGAGACATATTTCCCAGAAACTGTAACCAGAATGACTGGGGTGTTGCAGAAGAAGAGAGTATTACTGAGGTTGGAGTGGTGAACCAAAAGAATTTGGAAAGTTTGAGAATTACAAAGATTAGAGCGGTTAACACACATTTTCTTTTAATGTTTGAGGGTTTGTTTTTTTCCCCTGCTATCTTCATCATCTCCAGTCAAGTGTATTTCATTCCAGTCATAAAATCAAAATCCTCTTCTCTCCAGTCTCTGCCTGGATTAGGAGTAATTATAAGGTAAAAGTTACGTTGCCATCTCCCTTGAAATGTGTAGTTTTATATTAAAGAAGTTTCTGTTGAGGGGCCAATTTCTCATTTTTTCACTGAAGTTAAGTATGTCACAATATTGTCAAAGTAGCTATTATTCTAATACAATTTAAGAAGGGTCGTTAGTCTAGAGTATATCTTTTCTTGCAAGGTTTGCTTTTGTTGTTTTTGTAATTCATGGAGAAAGATACACACAACCATACAAGAAGCTCACTGCCACTGCCGATTCTCTCCCTGACTCTAACAACTAGAACTAGTGTCTTCCTTAATAGAATTCTGAAGCCCACTGACATGTCCCAGCAGGCGACTGGGTTTGCACTACAAAGTCCAGTTAATTTCATGTAATTACAGATGCCTGCTGAAGGAGGCCTGTGGGCTCTACAGGTTGTTAAAGCCTAAGTTATATCCAGAAGGGGAGTGGGCAGGACTGAAGTGCCAGAAGTTAGAAAGTTACTTGAAAGTGAGGATAATAGTTAGAATAAAGCTAGGTCTACAAGAGCAGAGTTTACAAGCTTGTAGCTATAGGTAAAATTACACTACATATAATATATATCTTATTTTTTCTCTTTAAAATATGGAAGAAAGTAAAGGTAAATCATTGAAAAAAGTTGACTAGACTATTAGGAGATGCCAGAATCTGCTCAGCTGTACTGTTATTTTCCTAGAAACAATGCAACAAATCAATGCATTTGCATTGAATTATTGTGGTAGTTTTCAGAATTACCTGAAAAGCTTGCCAAAAATTCTTTATCCTGGAAATTAGCCCAAAGATTCTAATTAAGGCATCTGCATTGACTCATGGGTCTGAGTCATCTGTAAAATGGGTGACTTACCAGACCCAACATAATTAGAAGCCTTAAAAGAAATGGTCCTTTAAAGCTCTTTATGACCTGCAACTTTCCCTCTTGATGTTAATATTTAACTAGTAAAGTAGGATGGTGTTTAGATACTGTGTTAGGAAGTCTTTTTGACATCCCAAATAGGTCTACTATAATATGCATACTTGATATTTTCCTATTATTACAGTTCTCCAAGTATACCTCCCTTTTAAGAAAATGAATTTTTCAGCAACAATTTGTGAGTAACACCTTTCTTAATAGTAGTTTTGATGTTTCTGATTTAACTCTGAAACAACACAAAGCATTAAGACAATCACAAGTTTGCTTTCAAGGAGGTGGTTTTCCTCCCGCTTCCCTCTACCCTTCCTTTCTTTGAATCACAGATTTATTGGGGTTGGGGGTGGTAGAATAGTTTGATGACATTGCTTTCTCTTTTAATTGGGCACAGGGAATGAAAATCATTAGGGGATGTTTGTATTGTATTTGGATGAAAGGGTTTTCCTTAATGCGTGTGCCTTGCTCACAGCACACATTCTTAGAATGACTTAATAGTGCATAGTTGACATACCTCACACACAGTGGAGGCCTGAATGAATAAGCTGTGGGATGAATGGGCATACAGGAGAACTAAGTAAAAAGAAATGCTAAAAATATCACACTTGATATAAAATTTGGGCTATGTTTCATTTGTAGTTACTACTTAAAAATGGAATCCAGTCAAAGAGTCATTTATTTTGCAATTATGAAATGAAAGCACTTTCCCATAGAATTCTAAACTGGAAAAAACTTTGGAGATAATTTAGTCCAGTGATTTTCAAAGTGTGCTTACTAGAACCATAAAGCAAGTTTACTCCACTATGGCAAAATATTTGAATCATTTAAGAAACTTTAAAAAAATGCTAGCGCCCACTTTCAAAAAATTTAATTCAGCTCAGAGGAGTGGGCTCTACACATATGGTTTAAGAGGATTCTAAAGCACAGCCAGACTTGTAAACCACCATTCTCAGCAATCTAAACATTTGGAGTCATAATCTGATATAACTGATAATCTGATAAATATATTTGATAAATATATTTGGGAGGAATATATAATAGGACACATTAAACGAGGAGAATTGGGATGTGTCTGTACCCTATCACTTCTTTCAATTTCAGTGAAAACACTAGTCTTCAGAAAATGTCATTTTAACAGCATTTTATCATGTGCTATTTGTATATGACCTTCTGCAAATGTCCAAGGGACACATAGAAGATTAAGACTGGATCTTTCTCTTAAAGATTTTACAGTCTTGCAAACTTGAGAAGTTGCCTGCTGGCAGGGGAACAGGGAGGGAATTTTAAAAAAGCAAGTATAAACATAACTTCAATAAAATGCAGGTGTGTTATGGATGACACAGGAAAGACCAAGTCCACAAGCAAAATATAGCCTTCAGCATTTGTTCTGATTTCTCATCTCTTCTCTGCCCAGCAGAGAACTGATCAAATTCAACAGTTTTGATGTCCATCGTCTTAGAAGACAGCCTGTTTGGAGAATGCAGAAATAAAAAGGAAAAATAATACAGGTGTGCTGCTCCTTCTGAACTCCACTTGCTAAAAGACTCAATACTTCTTAGAGCAGAAGGCTTACAAGGTAGAAGGTCCCTCTGATGGAGGGAAGAAGGTAAAAGCTTAGGTGCCAAGTGTATTCTTTAGGCCTGCTTCCAGAGGCCCAACCCATGATTTCTTTGCCAAGGGAAAGGCAGAGGATAACACCTGCCTGATTTGATTTGCTTTTGTGCTTCTTGAGGTCAAAGATCATTAATAGTACCAGTTTGGTTCATGTCATTGCATGGATGGTAAGCAAATCTTAGTTCAAAAAGAGAGAGATGGGGGAAAAAAAGTTTTAAGTGTCCATTATATATTTTATTTTCATATTGATTTTAATTCAGAATGATTAGAATTGCTTTGCTCGTTTGAATCACTTGGCACAAGAATTTCAAGGTGTGGTTAGACATAATTTTGCATAGTTTGCTTGTTGACACTATCCAGTTCATGCCTATATTTATAATGCTAATGTAATATGATCAATAGATTGATATCGACAAATCTAGCTGTTACACATCTTGGTAGTAAATGCCTTATGGCACTATATAATTTCAGTATAATTTTCACTTATTACAAGTGCAATTCAAAGAATCAGGTGTTTCTAAGGAAGTAATATTCATCTAGCTAGAAGAATCAGAAAAAAAATTTGATGAGGTGATCCTTAAAGAATGAATAGCAGTTCAACAAGCAAATGATAATAGAACTCTCTGACTGAGCAAGAAAAAAATATAGTTTTATTCAGATAATTCTGGAGTTTAGGATATTGGTTGAAAGGAAATAAAAATTCAAATTTGGGGTCATTAGTATTCCTTTTGTGATGGGCTTTGAATGATGGTATAATAATTTGCTATTTTATTTAATAATCATAAACTATTGAGTGTTTTTGAGCATGGAAATTACATAATCAAATGTGTGCATTATTAAAATTAATTGGACAGTACAACAGGGAGTGGAATGGGACAGTCAGTAAAAGGTTGGGAGCAGATGTTCATATGAAAGATTATTATGGTACCAGCTTAAAGATATTTGTGACTAAAAGATGAATTCTTGGTTTTAAGGAGATAAATGTGACCTTAAAGAAATGAAAAGTGATAAATAGCTAATCAAGAATGGTATTTCTACATTTGTAAAACAAGCACAGACTTGACTAGACCATTTAAAGTAATCATACGTAGGAGAAGAATAATTTTTGGTTTGCCTCTTTAAATATCTGCTAGATTTGTATAGTGTGATGGGTAATTTTGAAGATGAGTTTTGCAAATCAGGTCACTTGAAGAAATATATAATCATAGAGGAAAAAAATTCCTAGACAAATGAATGTTCTGTGTACCTAATAAAGTCTGCCTAGTTTAAAACAAAAACATCAGTCCTATTCAGAAGTATGAAGGATATTTTTCTACTAAACTGATTAGTTATTTTGACAACTTATAGGAAACCATGAGGCTTTGTAATTAATCTCATTAAGAATTCTGTAGAACTGTATATCTTATCTATTTCTGTTCAAGATTCTGTTATTACTTCTTATCTGTAACATTTTGTTGTGTGTTTTAATTAGTGAGACTTCGAGCAAACTTTAGGATACTGGACCTTTAAGCATGGGCTCAATAAGAGGGAGTAAATAAGCACTGAGCAGTCACAGTGGTAGCTGAGTACAGGTATCCATCCATGAACTCACTTAGTAGACATCTTCTGAAATCTGTATATAGTCCAGGTTCTATGTTTGTTGATTGTTGTATCAGTAATATAGAGACGCTCAAAGCTGCATAGAGTACAAAGATATACACACAGAAACAATAACAAATTTAAAAAAGGAATTTGTCCATAGGCAGGAAACTCTGTAAAGAAAGTGGCATTTTATGTAAAAAGGACAATTGACAAGAAATTCATTTCCTCTTTCTCCCTATCTCAACCATTCCCTGCCTTTCCTTCCTCCAACATTTACAAAGTACCTAGAATACCTAAAGCAATATGCTAAGAGCTTTTGGCTTCAAAACAAGACATTTTCCCCCTCTCAAACTCCCGAGAGAGAACATTACACAAAGTATGTAAACCCATTAGAAATGAACATTAGTTGAAGTATATGTTAAAAATAACAGTACAAGATAAAGGCAGAAAAGCTTTGGAATTGGCTGAACAACCATATTCCTCATGCTGTGTTCACTGTTTTTGAAAACCTCTGAGCACACGTGGAGGCTTCCACAGATAGGTTTGGGGATGTGGCAGCTGCATCTGGGAAACCAGGTGAGAGCCGATAATGATCCCTAGGATCCCCAATCTGTGAGGAGACATACATATTTTATATGGGAACCAACCTGTGTATTGCACTTCTGAAGTGATTTTCTGAAAGTCACTTTCTGAAATCCTATCTGAAAGACCCCTTATAAATACTTTTACGACTCTGTATGAGTTTTTGCTAAAATGTGAAAGCCGAATTTGGTTGGTGGACACACAAGTCTATTAACTGAAAAATTTCTGTGCTTCAGGTTTTGCCCTCTTTTCTCTTCCTCCTCCCTTCCACCATTGAATCTTGAAGTACATTATTTCTTTCATTAAGGAAATCCAGCACCTTCTCCTGTGGTTGATTGCAAGTCATTAACATCCTGCAGCATGTCCTAGTCTTTAAAGATAAGAGTCAGCCTTGAGCAAATGAAATTTTAAACAGATGCCGCTTTGCTTTTCTACCAGTCTCTGAAACAAACCAAACTTTGACAATGGGACCAGTAGTAACAAGTCGCTTAAAATTTAACTTCATTTCCAGGTTGCATCCCCAGTTGAAGACATTCTATAGGTCTTGAAACCAAGTTATTTTCCTTCTTTCAGAGAACCTTGTTAGCTCTCCTGAGAATATCTGCAATTCATTTCCATCATGTGCCCCATTCTTGTCATTCAGCAAAAATGGAGGCTGCCTCATCAGTTGCTGCTCTTTCTAGGTTTTCCCTCTGTTGAGTGATTAATTACCACTATCTGGTGACTTCTTAGTCTTTTTTTATATTTTAAAATATTCTTCATTTCAAAATTCTCTAGTGTAAGATACAAATACTAAATGGAACATAAGTAACTGCAATTACTTTTCTCTCCACTCAGCCTTGGCTTTACTACCAAAAACATCGTTTGAAAATTGTATTAAATATCATAAAAGTTTAACTGGAAAATAAACACTAGGCAATTATTTTCCTCAGAGAGAAAACATAAGCATTTAAAGGTTAAAGTGACAAAAAGTGCTTATTCCTTATATTACTAACAAAGCACCCATTGATGTTAGCAAGTGTATTTTTAAAAGATGCCATCAATATAGAAAGATAGGTGGGCTTTGAATCTTTAAACATATTAAAAGCAACAAATCCAAAACACACATTATTTTTAGGAAATACTGGAATCCACTGCCTAATGTATGAGTTAATGGACTTCTTGACAAATCACCTGTTATATTTTAGCTGACAGCTTGTCATATATTAATTATAAATAATTGTAATGTACGGTTATCATAATGCACGCAACAAAAAAATAGGGAAGGTAATTAGAGTATATCCTTTGTTTTCCCCCTTCATTTCTTGCTCACAAGAAAAAATGACCCAATGTTTCACTTGGGTTGGGATAGTGCCAGTGGTTAATGGAATGCCCCACTCTACTAAAGAATTTAATGGGAATATCCATTTGTCACCGTCGCATGCTGTAATCTGCAGTAGCAGAGCCAATGGAAATAGCATCGTACCATAACGTCCTCTACACACTGCAGGTGAGGGTGAAATGCAGCAGCTGAATGCAACAGAGTCAGGGTAGAGGACCTGGTTTTTCTAGACCTTTCTTTAGAGAAAGAAGTGAATTTCCTGTTTTTAAGAGAGCAGGGCTGCCTGACAGCAACAAAAATGCACTGGCCTGGAGAAAAAGAAGGTGCATTCCTTTCACTGGAGGAAAGTGTGCATGTTTGCCTACTATCGCTCAAAATTTCTAACTACCTCATTGTCTGTTTGCTGTGAGTCTACCTGTTTGTAAAGAGACAAGGGAACAGTGTTAGAAAGATCAGGATTAAAAACTCATTTCAATCCCCTCCTTTTCAGTTTGAGTTTTCAAATCTGAAGGGAATAAAGGCACCAAAACGTGCGTTGTCACTGGTCTAATCCATAGGACTGCATGAATCAAAAATTTTAGTATGACTTCTGAATTATTATCTTTTTTCTTCCCAATTAGATGGAATAATAGTATAATTTGATTGCTTGAAATTTGAGTATCTTGTGATCACAAACGAATGAAAATGGGTATTTTAGGGACAGTGATTATATAGCTATATATTTACGCATATTATTTACATATATAATATACATATTTTAAAAATATGTCAGTTCTTTTCATGTTTGTGACATGAAGTAAGCTAATGAGAAACATGAATTAAATTGGAAAATCTCTCAAACATGATATTTGTATAAGTATTTACTTGGGAATTAAAACCATTGATAACTATTCCATTTATTCATATAGTGACAAATCAGTGATATATATATAGAAATATAGATATATATTATATCAATATATAATTATAATAATGTATAGTATTATATCTATATGTAATATAGATATATAATATATGTAGATATATATTATATATATATGATACAACCTAGCCTTTATAGCCAGAGGTTCAGATAGTGATTTCAGGAACTTATGAAACCTGTATCTTTAGAACAGCTCACATTGTGCTTGAACTTCCATCATGTCTCTCCATATAAACAGGACTTGATAGACACCACTATAGCTCACAAAGAAAATATGATTTTATTGAACACAATCATTAAATTTCTTGGTAGGTAATTTATTATTAGAGATAAACTAAAAATACAGATTTGATGCCAAAGAAGGATGAGTGCTAAGCTGGCGATTCATTGGCTATGTAAACTTGGCTACCTCTTCTCTGGTCCTGGTACCGGTTTTACAATAAGCTAATAATACTTAACTGGTGGGGCAGTTAAGATGAGAGATGAGGCAGCAGCTTTCAAACTTTACTTTTGATCACCAGCCACATGATCCAAACATGTTTTACTAAACAATACATACAATGCATTCTACATCCAATTCTTTCCTACTTTCTGCTCTTTCACTTAAAAATTGTTTATGACTCATTAGATTTATGATCCACAGAGGTCATTAGGTGCCTTTTGAAAATCTGCACTGTGACAGTATGATACTTATTTCCTACATAATACAAGTGTAATAAATGATCACTAGTATTGTTGTTATGATTATTTTTAGTCTTCTGTTAGGGTTTTTCATGATAGATGAGAATAAACTCTTTGGAGTACTTCTAGGAACTGACTTCCTTGGATGGGGTCCAAAGCAGACTCATGCTCATCGAAGGCTGAATTATGCACTGGAGGGAGTTGTGCTATAGAAAACCTTCTGTGTGTTACTCATCTCAGAATGTTAGAACTGGAGAGGAACTAAGAAAATGTTTTGTCCTATCGCTTCATTTTTCTTTATGCAAGTATTTCTGGCTTTTAAAGTCTATACTGCTCATTGATAAACTGGAAGAATGACTTCTTTGATCCAAAAGCAGGAAGTAATGATGCCTAAATGAGAAGGGGTCACTGCCATGGTATCTGGGTACTTGTCCTATTTGTCAGTTCCCTCATCTGTAAAATGAGGTGATTTTGACTCGATTAACCCATCCCTGATGTCCTTTGACTTCCAATTTACCACTGGTAAGCGCTCTCTGTGATTATATAGATGCCAGAGGATGCTGTTTCGTTACAAATCTGCTCTGAATGCATTAACACATGTACGTGGGACTGCAGCCTTCTTCCCACCTCTGCTCAGATGTGCAGACAAAATTTAACTCCTCTGCTCCGTCTTATCTTTCTCGGCATCATCACCCTGAATAAAACTATCACTTTTGTGTAATAATAATTTGGATTCTCTAGTTGTCTCCTTCAACACCTGCTACCCTCTCTAAAATGTTTGGTTGAATTGGCACAAGAACATCTAGAACTTCATGGTGTCAGTAAAGTTGAGTTCTTGGGCTTATACAGTCTACTGCCCTGCTCCTCTTAGTTCTGGGTGCTTTTCCACCTGCTTGTTTCCTTGGTAATGACCGTTGCTGAGTTTTCTGCTTAGTGCAACTTCACCAATTACACTGGTAGCCTGCAGGAACGTCCTCAGCTATCTTCCCCAAAAGCAGATATCCCAGTTGTGTTCTTAAGTGAAGTCAGATCTTTCTAAATGAGGTAGAGGGCTGTGCTGCTCGCCACTGAAGACAGTTAAAAAACAAACAAAAAAACAAACAAAAAAAACAAAAAAACTTTGTTGCCCTGATATTCAACTTCCTAAGAGGAAAACAGGATTTGCCTTTCTATGGGGGAGAATGTGGCAACAAGAAAGTCAAAGCAGGGTTTATATATTGAATGAGAATCACCTGTGTGGAGACTCAGCTCTGAATCCATCTGTAAGATGCTGGGGACAGGTGTTCACATTCCTACCCAGACTTTCCATTCCTTGTGTCAGCAGAAAGCCTCGGGGGTAAACTCAGCTCTGGTGGCTTGCACACATTAGTATTTGTTCTTGATTTTCATTAGGAGGCTAACCAGTTTAAAAAAAAATAAATGAGTCATGCTAAGAGGTTTTTACTTCTATTCTCCACACACACACACACACACACACACACACACACAAGCCCCCTAATCTGGAAAACTAGACTTCCTTTAGCAAGACTCCTTTAAAAAATATGACTTCTTTTTGGTGAGCGCAGGAGGCAAAGGTCAAGCTACTACCAATCCTGCAGTGCCTTTCAGGAGCACAGCTTGGAGCTGGAGGAACCAGTGGGGCAGTCTGAAACAATAGTCAGGGCTCTGGATCATTAGTCTGAATGGCTGAGTGTAAGGGGGTCTGCCTACCTGGGCTCTTTTAAAGGCTGTCTTGAGCCTGCAGGACTAAGTATGAGTGCATGTGCTCGCCTGGACTCAGAATTAGCAAGGGAAGTGGCTGCAAGTCCTGTCTTGCCTTTATTTAACCTTTCTGACCAGGTTTCTAATAAAATTTTCGTAGGCCAATTGCCAATGGTGGTCTCCAGCTGCTGACATTTCCCACATGCCAGAGATCCTCTGAAGAGAGAAGGAGGTTAAAATTCACCTCTTAGCTAACAACCTACACAGGGTGTTCTGTGGATGATGCTCATCCCAACAACTGAGTGCACCTCTAGGGAGAGGGTTTTATGGGTGTCCTTCAGAGAGACCAGAGAACACTGCATTTCCAGCATCATAAAAGCAAGTAGCGTAGTGGAAGCAAAACAAGAGTTACTACTCTGAGATTGATTCCATGCTTCCTTTTCTCCCTCTCCCTGACTCCAAAGTGGATCGTGGAAGCATCCCAGAATGAGGCTGCCAAGGTGAACTGGGGCGGCATAAACTGTCTCTCATCAATGTGCGCTCCTCTATTATTGTAACTGTTGTGAATGGGACACGACTCACATTTTTTTTCCTTGGGTGCAACGGGAGCAAGAAACACCTGGGTATGCATCCCCCGAGGAGATGAGTACATTTGTTAGAGAGGGTCTTTTCTGGCCTGGTGGATGGATGCTAAGGAGTGACGTCACCCGCCCCCTCCTCTGCTAGTGATGGGTGTGCATGTGTGTGTGTGAGTGTGTATGTTGCGCCTCCTTTGCCCAGCTCTCCAGCCTGCCCGTCCCCCTCCCACTACCCCCCCCTCCTTTGCTCCTCGCCCGGCTCTCCAGCCCCCTCTCAGTCGGTCAGTGGTCCAGATTCAGAGATTCGCCAGCGGGCGGAGCGGGCCTGGTTCTCCCAGCGCCCGGCGCACCCACGCTCACACTCTGGAGCTGGCAACGCTCACACACAATCCCCCAGCACGGGGGCACCGCGATTCCGTGGGATCCCCTGCATGTTACAAGGATTTGAGAAATCACCCAGACTAGGAAACAAAGAGGGGAGCTTTCCAAAGCACTTTCCAGAGCTCTTTTCGTTTAATTTCCCCTCCACAGCACCTCGCCTCCAACCACCACCGCCAGGTTCACGCCAGGTCCACGGACTGGGCAGGACGAACCAGCCCCCTCACTAAGCCGAGACTCTGCTCGGACGGTCTCCAGGCGTCGCCTCGCCCCCCTCGCGCCCCGCCGGCCTGTTTCTGGCTACCTCTCGCGTGCGCTTCACTTTTGGGGGAAAGAAGAGAGGGAGGGAGGCGCTGAGGGGGGCAGCCAAGTTGCTATTTGTGACCAAAGAATCTTCTTGAAGAGAAGCGGCAGCAGGAAGGAGGAAACCGGAGAGGCGGAGGAAGGCGAGGAGACGCGGCCCCGGACCCCCCAGCCGAGAGCGGCGGAGCATCGAGGAGCGGGAGGAGGAAGAGCGGGAGGAGGAAGAGCGGGAGGAGGAAGAGCGGGAGGAGGAGGAGGGAGAGGAGACACACAGCCGGGCGGCGGCGGCGGCCACGGGGGGAGCGAGCTGGAGCTGCGCTAGCAGCAGAAACCGCCGCGGAAGCCGCGGGCTCTGAAGGGCCGGGAGGACGGCCCGGGCGGAGGAGGCGGAGGAGCAGGGGGCAGGGGTGGAGGGAGGGCGGGGGGACGCGCTCCTTTGGATGCTGGATTTCGGATTTTCGGACTCGCTCGCCGACTCTCCTCCACTTCCTCGCTCTGGACTGGGCTGGCCGCAGGAGGGCCGAGCGGCCGCGGCGACTCGGGGGGCTCCCGCGGTGGCGGCCGCAGCTCGGCGGAATTAAATTGGCCGCCCGGAGGCGGCGGCTCGGGCAGGCGCGGGCTGCGCGGCCGTGGCGGGGCGCGAGAGCGCTGGAGGAAAGTGCTGCTGGCGGCGCGGGAGGCGGTGGCGGCGGCTGCCGGGAGCCAACATGACCAGGTAAGTCCCCCGAGCCGACCTGGTCCGCCCACCACCCCGGAGTCTTCCCCCGTGCCCTCCCGGGGCTCGCCCCGAGCCCTGCCCGGGCCACCCGCGCCTCCCCGCCCGGAGCCACACACTCCCGCGTCCGCGAGCCCCACGCCCGGGCGCCGGGCGCACAGTGTGTGCTCTTCTGAAGCTCCTCCGCACGGTTCGCTGGAAATCTCCCACCAGAAGGAGAGGAGAATTTAGAGGAGGCTGTTTGGGTTTGTGCATTTGGGCGACCCCCTCTCTCTGCCCCTAGGGTGGGTGCAGTGTTGGGGGAAATGGTGGAGCGGTGGGGCAAAGAGACCCTATCCTGGGATTCTGCCACCGCAGGTTTTTTTTTTTTTTTAAGACTGTGATTGCTGTTTTAAGGAGGGTTGGTTATGGTGAGGGGGCGATTTCTTTTTTCTTTCTTTCCGCTGAACTAGTGGGGAGAAAAGACATAGCAGGAATCAAAGTCTACGCGGCTGCCTTAGAGGAGGGGGTGGTTTGGAGACCTTGGCATAGCAAAACCAGAGCTAGTAGTTCTGCTACGTGAATCTGCTGTCCTTACACACTGATTCCGTAGGGAAGAGAACGCAGAATTTGTAACGAAAAGTCCAAGTTGTAGGAAACAATTTAAAAAGAGAGCCAGGGACAAACCAAAGGTCCTTGGCTTCCTTCGAGATTTGTTGTAGTTTCTGTATAGGCGTGTAGAAAACTCGCGCTGTTTGTGAGGTTGATTTCCTTGTAGAAGCTTCAACAAATGAAGTCAGTTTTCTTAGGCTTGAAAAGGAAAATTCTTGAACACTCATTGTGAGCTTCGCTTTTACTAATTGGCTCTGCCAGGCTTCTAAACAGTAGTTTCATTCTCCAAACTCGGACTGTCACAACCCACTTGTATTGTTTTCAGATCATCTCCAGTCCAGTCTGCACCTTCAACACCCAGGGTAGATTCCAGAGGAATCCCTCCCCCTGTATGTTCTCTTTTCAAGTTTTTTGTTTGTTTGTTTGTTTGTTTGTTTTTCCTTTCACATGCCCACAAACAGCGCCAGTGACTTCAGAGTGTAGTGTGCAGTTAGTAGCTGCTGTGACTTAAGATAGATTTGCTGTTGGACTTCCAAAGCTACAAACATGGACCTTTGCTTCTGGTGTGTTCTTTCTAAACCATTCTGTAGTACACATATGGGGAGTTAGTCCCAACCATTGATACTTTTGACCATTTGGTCTATCATTCCTCTGTTTTAAAGTGTACACATTCGTCTCACAACTTGACTAAAGCCAGAGTGATCCACCAAGACTTGAAACAGTCTAATTCAAAGAAATCTTTAGGTGATTCTAACTTTTAACTGTGTTAGTAATACGGTATTCAGAACAATGCTTGGTAGAATTGTACATTCTTTGGAAATATATATCATAGATAGACTAATTTGTTTGATGAAGCAAAGGGAGAATACATTTTCAGTGCTCAGTATCTGAGTTCTTGAAACAGATATTCTAAATGGACAATAGCAAAAAAAATTCCCAACCTCCCACCTCCCATAATTATGTACTGTGCTTTTCAATGGAGCTAGCAATTCTGTGACAGATTTCTTAAATTCACCCTCATGCTATCAGCTATTATTGTACTTTCAAAGTGTGAAATTGACAAGCTGGTCAGTTTCATGAATTCAGCTGTCAGATTGTGTCCAGTTAAAAATTGCTAAAAGCTGTAAATGTGCCTGCCTGGAATTTTCTTTTGTAAGGAAAGAAAGCCAGGGGATAGAGATTACAGTGTTATTAGTTGTTGATCTATTGAAATATATGCACTCCAGTGTAAGTTTTATCACTGACTCTTATTAGGAAACACATTTATCTTTTACAATTATGAAAGTGGTTTTTGGTTTATATCTGTATTTCCTTTAAAATAGTGAGCACTTTATAGGGAACTAATCTGCTCTCAGGGATTTCAGTCATTATAGTGCAATAAGTTTGAGATTAAAAGAGGAAAAGTGTCTGTCCTGTGTATACTTTATATATATGGATAATATATTACTTTTGTAACATAATGTAATATGTTTTGTAAAGAAGTGGATGGATTGAGTATTTATTGTGGGGGTTATGTAACAAATTTTCTTCACTAGTGCAGTTGTAGTTTCTTTAAAGTAATGAAATTCAGTGATCAATTTTAATATATTTTATTTCAGTAGATGACCATGAAATTAAAACTGCTTCAAGTGTTAAATATAATTATTTGATTTGCCTCTTAAGATTGACACTCATTTAAACACAGAATATCTCAGAGCTGAGAACTAAGAATCGGAATCCCCTCATCTGCTGCTATTTGCTAAGCCACTAGGGGCCTGTATAACTGTTCTTATATCCAGAAGATACCCTTGTATGGCATACACAAATCCTTCCTAGAGAGACATTTAAAAAAATCAAATAGACAGTAGACAGTCCTGAAGTTTTCATGTTTTTTTTTTTTTTTTTTAAATATTAACTCATCCTCTGATATGAGTGGTAGGCACTGATTGAAGTTTTTCCAAGAACTTTATCTAGGACTTCTCTGAAACCACAGTGGTGTAAGGGTGAATCTTGACAGAGAATTTGAATATAAAAAAGGTATTTGTGCAAATTCCTTTGCACATGTGCTATCAATTTGCAGTATAATTTCAGGATAATCGAGTAGGAGCATTAATAACTTCTTGATTGGAACTGATAAGGATGTTATTTGCATAATGTAGGGTTAAAAGATAAATGAAGCAGCATTACTTTATAGGAAAGTGTAGTCATAGATTGATGGTGTGATTAAACTAGCTTTGTAAGTGCTGTGCAAGTTAGTATGGAAGGAGAATCTGAGGCTGTGACTATAGTTTAGTCAGCACTTAAGGGACATGGACTGAAGATGCACTATACATTTTTAAGTGTCAGTTTCACAAATTTAAAATCGACCAGCCATGGCAATCTTGATAGACATTAGGCAATTAAGGTCAAGTATACTTAACACTGTTCTTTGTTGATTTTCACTTTTTCAAACTGACAAGGGTGACTATTTGTAAAAGAGCACACTATAAGTATTTGCATATTGAATTTCCATCAGACCAAACTTGATTTATCAAGCCATTGAACAATTCTATTTTTAAAACGCATCTATGGATAAATGAGAATTCATTAACATCATCTCTTATGAAAAGTGCCATTTCAGGAAAGAAAAATTTCTCAAGGTGATTTTGATTTCAAACTACCTTTTTGTTTCTATATGTATTTGTGAATAGTTTTTAATGGAAGAGTGTGTCTGCTTTAATTTGTAGTCTTGAGACATCAAGCTGCTTAGGTTCTTATCTTTGAATCTATATATTTAACCTTTGGATATAGGAACCTTTTTAAAATCTTCCAAAAGTTTCTGAGTTTCTCAGAAATAAACTTTACTTTGATGTGGTATAGTTAACTTGGTGAACACAAAATATACTTTTAGGATTTGTGTTACTAGTAGGAAGTGTAAATAAAGAGCATTAGGTTTTCAGACTTGATAAAAGATAGATATTTTTCCCCTGTTTTCCTGATGGACAGTAGTTTTGGGTTGCAAAGGTTAGTGTGTGTAAATAAATTATATTTTAAGTTAGGCCCATTTTTAGGTATCTTATTACCCTATGCAGTTTTTTACCTATTCTTTATTTCACTTTGACTCTTTGAAAAGTCTTTTAGGAAAGCTACTTGTGATGACAAGGGTAATTTGCAGCCTTAAGCAATGTCAGTGTTTAAAAACCTTTCTTTTATACTATCAATGATTTGCCAAGGAAAAGCAAAGAGCTGTACTCTGAACTACAGGAATGAGGATTCCTGTATAACACATCAACTGAAGAAATCTGATAATGTAGAAGAAAATTGCTTAGGAAGGGTTTGTCAGTAAATTTCCTTCCAACAGACATCCCTTGTTTAAATGTCTGTAATTACATAAAACAGTGAATTTTCCACCAAAGGACAGGTTTGTTTGAGGATTTAGTTTCTATATGGATAATCTCATTTGCTTCGAATTAGTAGCTAGTAACACTTATTAAAATGCCATGCTTGGTTTGCATTTGCTTTGAGAATTGAAAGTATTCAATTTATCCCCACCCCTGTCCTGAAAAAATGAAAATATGCTTCACTTCCCCAAAACTAAGCTGTTAAGAAAGATAGCTAAAACAAGTATATGGTTTGTGCTTACTTATTGTTCATTATATGGAATTACAACCTTGAATCTACAAGTTCTGTAATTCCTCTGCGTCATAAGTCTTGGGAGGGCAAAGAGTAATTACATCTACATCACAGCTCTCTCTGACCTAATGTAATCTAAACGATAGAGTCATGACAATGTTGATAGCCTGAAGCATTAGTGGAGTAGAATTCTTATATGACGTATTTCATACCGCACAGAATTATATTAAAGGATTCTGTTTCTTGTTTCCTACCATAAATTAGCTATTTCCATGTAGTCAACAGTTTACATTATCTTCCCTTAGCATCTTACTTATAAAGTGCTTATAAGATTTAAACATTAAAACAGTTTAAGCACTATGCCGCTATATACTGCTGTACTCCTCAGCAACTTGGAAAAACAATGACTAAAGTTATGTCTCTCAAAATAATTCATTCAATATTCTTGTGTTCATTATTTTCTGTTTGATGCTGATGTATCTAACAGGGGCATATCAATACTTACAGGTTGGCCTCATAAAAGAGCTTGAAGCTAAACTTACTGTTTTTTTAAGCCCCACTGTCTGCCAAATCAAATCCCTCTGCGTCACATATCTGTAAATTAAATGAAAAAAAAATGACAATTTGGAAGACTAAGACAATTGATTTTCTTTGTATGCCAGCTGGTCAAATGTACCAATAGATAAATAGTATTGAGAAAATTTAGATGTCCTTTCTCCCCACCTGTAACACATAAACCTTGCTTTCTTTTGCAAATAGCTGCTTCTGGTGGCAAGCTTTTCTTGAGCTCTTTCAGTATTTAAAACTAAATCTAAGAGCAGAAGCTGTCATCTGAGGCTAGCCTTTCTCCAAATTCTTTGAATTCACTGGCCAAAAACACTGCTTAACTTTGACATTCAGATAACGGTGTCAGGAGCATAGTGACCTTTCCCACACTGCTATTTACTGGGTTTAAACATCGTAACTCTGTCAGTTTCATGAGATTGATAGAATTTATAAATTCTTAATTGTCTTTTTTTAAAAATTAAAACAGCCCTTCAGCTCATTTGTTAATGTAGCAGTAGCTACCTAAATTGAGATTTGTGAATTGTGTTTAGAAGGTAGAACTTCCTAGTATTACTTTAGGGTTAGGAAAAATTGTACTTTTAGTACACAAAATGACTATCTATAATCATTGGTTCACAAGTAACAAGAGACTTCTTCAATAACCTTCTGTAAACAGAATCCTTTTAGCTAAGATTATTAGCACTGATTTTAAAATTAATTGAGAATCAGTTATTCTTTGCTCTTACTAAATCCTGTAGGATCCTCAGGTAGCAGAATCTGAACCACCTTTCTTCCTTTTCATGTTACAGTGAAAGTTAATGCAAGAATAACTGAATTCATACATCAGTCTTATCACTCATTTTTAACATCTCAGGATGTTATATATATATATATATTATATATATATTATATATATATATAATATATATATTACAGGGTCTCAGTTTCACTACCCATAAAATGGAGAGAATAATCATAGGTATGACAAAGATCCAATAGATAATAAGAATCTAATTTTGCATTTTAAATAAATTATTTATTTACTTATTTATTTGAATGTGGAAGTCATACAATAAACATGGTTTATTCAAGTAATATAACAAAAATGCTACTTTCTAGTGATAAAGTTCTGCTCTCTTTATCTGCTAAAAATATTACCAATGACTTTACAAATTAAAACTTGTTGGCTGTGGGTGTTTGAGTACATTTTCCCTACTTCATGATGTTCATGCTATAATTTGTACTGATGCTAGAACTACCTCAGTATGCTATAGTACACTACCTCAAAGTTATGAAGTAAAAGCTAGAAAAGTTTTACCTGGGTAGATAGCTTTCAGCTTAAAAGTAAAAAATGCACTAATAGATTCCTGATGATATTTGGGGAAGGGGAACAAAATGTTTTGAAAGTAGTTAATGAAAATACTGAACCAAAGAAATTGCCTTTTTTCTTTAATGGTTGTGCATCTTAGAAAGCCCTGTAACTCTTTGTTCAGTGCAGCTGTCCTCCCCTGAAAGATCACGTTTCCAAAGCAGTGATGGATGGTGGGTGCCTGTAGCCAGTTGTGGGGTTTGCTCCAAGGTCAAATGTATTGATGGGAGGATAGGAATTTACTGCCTTCTGTCTCTCCCTAAGATCTGCCAGTATAATTTCACAAGAAAAAATTAGACTAGACACATCAAATGCTGATCCAATGTCCTATTATAGGTCAAAAAGACATTTGTTTCCAATGTTTAAAATATTTATTTCCTTCATCCCCTCACCCCCCTTCTTAATGCTCACACCAGCTAAGGGACATTGAGCATGCTCTAATGGTTTCTTTCAACGCAAGGGAGACCCTGGCCTCTAAAAAAAATTTTTTTTTGAACTACTTGCAATAGTAACTCAACAGAAATTGTATTAAAGGTTTTTAAGAGAGAAAGGAAACATGACTGCTAGTTTTGACTTCAGTGATTTTTAGAAACATGACTTTTATCTTATTTTAAATGAATCTATCAAGATTATTTGGCTGACTGTAACAGTAGCGATATATTGGAAATAGCTCAAAAATTTGAAATTTGAAATTTACTTACTGACCAGGTAATATTTTTCTTTTTCCCCCAGGGACAGGCTTAGAGGGGGAATGGGAGGAGGGAGGGAGGGAATTGTAGTCATTTCCTAGATGAATAAAAGCTTAGGAATCTCTTCTGTTGGCAGTATCCTGTAGACAGAATCTGTTCTCCCAAAATGTCTTACTTGACCCTCAGTTTCTTCATTGATATTGTTTCTTCTACTTTGACTATCTTGACTTCTGTGTCTCCATCTCTATTCTAGTCTTTCGCTGTCCTTTCAGAGCTCTCTTTAGGCCCCTTTCTATACTGTCTACTGGCTTATTCCTATTCACTTCTCAGTGAAAAAGTAATTTCTGCATAGATGAACTTCAAATTCTCTATTTTTTAAGACTAGAATATATTTTACATTCATGTGTATCTACTTACTATTGGTATGTCACCTCCTGATTTGTCATAAAACCTAAGATGTCATATTTGTCACCTTTTATTCTTGTCTCCATGTGATTTTATAGATCCTATTTCAAAAATCCTTTCTAACTTTATCACCTTTCAGTTTCTACCTTGACCATGTTGTTTATGGTTTCGGGACACCATGCATGACCTTCTGGGTGGTTTTTGTGTTTTCTCATGTCAGTTCTTCCTGAAGATGTTGCTTTCTTAAATGGAAATCTTCTCATCTGCACACTTAAGTGTTAAATTCTCAGCACAGCAGTTCAAATTTGATGTCTAATTGTAACTAGTATGTCTTAGCCGCTATGTCTTTCATCATAGCCCCAGGTGTGCTGTGATCCTGCAGTGTCAAAGTTCCTGTCATCTGGAAGAAGATTCTCCATTAGGGACCTCTGGTTTTAACCAGTACTATTCCTCCACTCTCTCTTCCCCTTTATCAGCTGTTCTGAGTTGCAGCCATTGCAATGATCTAATTAGTCTCTCATTTTCTAACGCTCTGCTCAAGTGCTATGCCCTTTACTTTGAATTTACTTTGAGTTGAATTTAATTGAAATCATGAATGCAAAGAATAATTATTCACTTAAAATCTCTGATGATGCTCAGGATCCCGAGATAGGCAAACATCAAAATTTCTTTAATTTTCTTAATATTAGAAGTACTGCAATAATGGTGAATGTATGACATTACCATAGCTAAATTTTACTATGCGCTCACTATGTGCCAGTCACTTGACATAGCGCTTTACCTTCAGTATCATGTCTAATTTCTAAAATAGCTATATGTAAGTCAGATGGTTTTAGTATCTCCAGTCTATTCAAAAGTGAGCTGATTCATGGAGAGGTTAAGTTACTGGCCCAAAACTGCTTAGCTAGATAAAATAAAGATGGATGGTAAAGCCCATATTTTAAGTTAAATAGTAATCCTGATTTTTATCTGCTCCACTCTTAATCCTTCAATATCATCTTGTGTCTGACATGAGTCAAAACATTTCACATACACTGTACAAGTATAACTAATGACAAGGAGCTTTCTTGTCCCAATTCACTGAAAAATCTTTAAAATTATGTAGGTTGTTCCTCCGCTATTTCTGAGTTGTTTTTTCTGTTCCTTGCTCTGCTTGGCACTGGAGGTATTGAGGGAAAAAATACATATATTTATACATTTTCACTTAGGCCTAGTGAAGGAGACGACCTTTCTTAGGCAGCTGTTTTCTACTCTCAAGTTATGTTTTCAGGTCTGTAACACAACTGCCTGCACTCTGGTTTCAGTTCTGGAGCAAAAATGGTTAAATAAAATATTGTCATCCAGCATTATTCTTAAAATCAAAAAGCTGCCATTTTAATAACTGTCCAATAGGTAAAGAATCAAAAGCATTTTTGTAAAAGGAGTATAGCTCCAGCAGGGATATCTGAGGAGCAGCCTTCCATCAAAGAAATGAAATTCTATCAAATGACTGCTATGTATACATTCTTTTTTTGGCAGACTGCCCTACATGATTCTACCTGGACAATTTTGTCAGTTGTAGTGTCTTCTGAAATACTTTGTTTTCATTCTTCACCTGTTAATTTCATTGCCTAGAACAGATGGACAATTTAATAATTTTCCCATTTAACTGATTTTTCTATGCGTTTTGCTTTGTTTGGTAAAGCATCAGAGAACTACTTCTGATTAATTATGGATTTATGAATAATAAAATTCAAGATTGTTACATTTGTTTGATGACTTGAAAAAAAATTTCCCTCTAACAAGATACACAGAAGTTTCAAAATAGGTATGACACATAAAATTACATGGAAAAAGTTTTGTAGCTCCAGTCATATATCAACTGGTTAGTATTGTTTTTACCCAGGTTTCTAACAGTTTCTTTACATGCATACATTGTCCTCTTTGGCCGTGGTTTCCTCTGGGTTAACCTAGAAACCTGTGTGTGCTCCTAAAAACCTGTGTGTGCTACCGCCCTTAGCTAATGTGTGTGATGATGAGTCCTCCATTTTCTTAATAAATACCTTTTAAGCATAGTAGTTGTACATTAAGAATGACACAGTTAGTGAATATTATCCATATTCAGGTACTGCTTTAAGAGATGATTGCCTAAACATATTTGAATCTAAATTTCACTGTTGTCCAGACTCAACCTGAATTTAATGGATTTTTAAGGAAAAAACTTAGAAAATATGGAATTTAAATTTTGTTTTAATATCTATCATTTGTGTTCTGTTTTCCATAGAAAATGTCTCATAATTTACCAAAATAAATACTAATTTTTCAACCAAATTATTTACTACCTTTTGATATGTTGCAAGCATCTGTTAACAAGGCCCTATCATCTTCTGCCTAAATTGCAAACTTTCTATATTTATTGGTGAAACTATAGTTGAGTCTTTGCTTTACAGCCAGTATGATATTTACGAAACTCAAATCTTATCAAGTCATCTCTCTCATTTCTGTAGTCCAATAGTTCCTTATCCCTATCTGTGTTAATCTTGAAATAGTCAGCAAAAGTCACCTTTTGGGTGCCCCCCTCCCCCGCTCCCGTTAAGATGTTACTTAGCTGACAGCTCTTATGGGGAGTCTTCTGTATTTTCAGGAGTGGGCACCCTTTTTCTGTATACTGAAACAGCAGCAAATACATTAGCATCTAGTGGAATGCATTGCAATAGCTCACATGTGTCAGAGTCATCACACGTTCTTGTTCCCAAGACCCATATCTTGTTCCCAGTGGCATCTCTTAGATGGTCTGGCTCAGTATTGTAATAATAAAAGCACATTGTTCCATGAATTATTTCATGGACTTTAGCTGAATCAGTGTGTCCAGAAAAAGCAGAAATCAGTTTATGGTCTGGACTTAAAACCCATATGTTTAATATTTGACTCTTTAATTTATGATGATATTGTCAGTTGCTCCTTAGTGACTTATTTTATTTGATATAAGTTCCAAGTACCTAGCGCCTTACCAAACCAAGACAAAGCCAAATTTGAGTATACTGTGAGTATCTACTCATATGCCATTAGACGAGACAAATCTGCCTTTACATCTGGCTGTGGTAGTAATTCCCAGATGCACTTAATTTTGACACATGGTCATTACTGAACCAAAAGCCATTGCCTGGCATGATTATAGCTCTTATTTGTTTTCATTTTAAAGGGCCTCATTCAGGCTGCCAAATGTACAACAGGTGCCTTAGTTTTATATTTGCCAATCTGTTGTTATTCAAATGACCGCCCTAACAGAGACTAATGGTATCTAATAAAATTGATCTCAAATTTGGCAAGCAAGGCTCACAAGAACAAGAGCAGTAGGAAGTACAGTGTGAAAATATGCTGGTGGAGAGTGTGCCTGGTGAAGCATACATTTTTTAGAAGGTGACATGTGTCTCACACATAGCCCCCTTGTTTATACTGAGCCATGGAAGTTTTCCATCAACTTGTATTACTTGAGCACTAGAATTTGTAACATCTAGTCTTATGTTAGATGAACTCTCTGGGTGGCCTGGGGATGGCACTGGCTGTATCAGTTTATCAGTGAATGGCTGTGTCATGTTTGTAAGGCACAGCAAGGCAGATTTTACATGCCAAACAGCTGGCAAGCTTGGTGGCTTGTATATTCCATTATCAGAAGTTTGCCTCAGTGATCCCATAAGGACCTGCCGATACTTAGATTACCATACATAACCTGCAGGAGGAAAGTGTCTGCTTGCAAATAAGAGCTGTTATTTGGACATTTCCATTCAAATGGTGTGTATGAGTTCATGGTTTGTTTGTTTGTTTTGTTTTGTTTGATCTATAGAAAGTTGGTTTAAGTAAACCTTTCCCAAAAACAAAGCAACAAAACCTCTTGAGAAACTGGCTATCAAAACTTAAAATATATTAAATGTCTAACAGAAAACAATCCTGCATCATTGTGAGTCTTAGACTCACAATGATGCAGGATTGCTTTCAGTTTTTTTCTGCCAGGACCTTGGAGACATTTTATTCATGCCTCTACTCTGCCATACTCTACCATTTATAGTCATTCTTTAAAGAACCATCCACTAACGTCTGCCAGTGCAATAAATGGAACTAAAAGGATGAGCAAAACTTGGCAAGTACAATTTGTACTGACCAATAATCAAATAATAATCTGTATTGTTGAGATTTTGGAGAAATCATGTGGTCATAGTGTCCATTTCAAGTTGAAGAGCCATGGTTGTCTTGTGAGAAACTTAGCTATTGAAATTCCACCATGATGGTGGTACTCCCAGGTTTCCCTGATAATAATCACTTCTAGAATAAAAGAGGGTGGTTAGATCTAAGCTGCCTTCCACACTTCACTGAGCTCCACAGTTAATTGAGCTCATCTAATTTCCTGTGACCCAGCATATAGAATGGATCTTAGGTTAGGATCTGGCTATTATTGGACCATCTTTTTGTATTATTTATACCCATCCTACTTGAGAAAGGATTTGCGGCAGCTATTAAATCATATGCTTCATTATCCTTAATAAATCACCTTGGTGGAACAGACAATGGATTATTGTACAGATGATTAGTTTCTATGAGGAATTTTTTAAAAAAAAATGCATCTTCTTCATATCATTTTGAATGATTTCATTTCAAAGCATTTAGAAAAATGATAGAGCGTTTAAGGGGTATACCGGACTTGCCATTTGCTCAAAGTGCACGTCTGCTTCTATATTTTATACTAAATACCAAATAAAATGGGATGAACAATTTTATTAAATGATTAATTTTTAATTAGTATTAAAAAGGTCTATGGTTATTTCTAATTGTGATAATTCTCAAAACAGTCTATCACTTAGAAGAAAAAATGCACAGTGATAGTAGTAACATTCTCTGCCACTCCAATTGAAATATTAATGAAATAAGTAACTAGATAAAAGCATGCACTAACTAGCCTATGTGAGCATGTTATTTAGCTAAAGGGTGAAGGAAAAATAAATGATTTTTTCATTATTTTAAGTATGAGACTCTTTTTGGATTATGAAGGTGTCAGGATGACCACTTATGTTTCTGGCTCTAGATGAGAATTGAAACACCTTTTTGTCTTAAAAGCGGGTCAAGTTGACCTCTTTGTCATAAGGATAATCATTTTTTCCAGAGAATGATTAAGAAATTTTCCATAGGTGATGGAACTTTAGTTTAAACCACATGTTTTGTTAAGGAAATGAAGACAGAGATATGAAGAGAGTCCACTCCTTGCGAGCATTTTTGACCTTGTTCTCTGGAAGCCTAGATCAGTCTTTCCTATAGGTACATACCCCCATTACTCTGCCAGACAAGGGACCCTAGCCAGTCATCGCTGAATCTGTGGCAAAGAGGGGTGTCATGAAGACAGTATCAGCTTTGATGAGGAATCTACTGGTTTTTCTCATTAGTACTCATTTATAACAGGAAACAGATCTTGTTCTTTTTTTTTTAACCAGAATTTCACTTAATTAAAATTAAATATAATTGTAAACTTAGTTTTGTTATCTACATTCCAAGTAGACAGTAACCATGTGTAGTACTGGTTGTCCTATACAACAGTGCAGAGATCTCTGTTGTTACACAAGCTCTTTTGGACAGCTCTGCCTGATCAGTCTGAACATCATTTTATATTTTCGAGGTTATACGTGTATTAAAATATAGATCATTTACATGCTGAGAACACTCATTGATCTCAGCAGGAAAGAATGTACCTGCCAGGTGTAAGTGAAAGATACTGTGTCTCAGAAATGCATCCTCAAGGGAAGTGAATTGATAGCAAATCCTATGCTTTTTGTCTAATGACACGTGTACACAAGCTTTGATTCTGTGCCTGCCCAATGTGGAGATTATACAGCTTTCGATGGAAGTCACATAAGGACACAAATTGAGTACTATCCTTTCTACCTTACCTCCTCTTAGATTTCCTCAGGGAGTCTTTTCTTTGGCTGTCCAAGTGATTTTTGTCTTTTTTCAGCCATTTCAAGTTGCGTAGCTATATGAGATAAATTAGGAGTGGCAATATGGAGGGCTCACTAGGGGAATCATGCAGTTTAACCTCCAAACAGAATGGGAATGAATGGGATGCTCCTTACAAGACAGTGCACATGGTCTAGTTTGTCCTAAGCAAACAGAGTCAGTCTGATGTTTTCAAGTTCCCTATACTGAGCAGAGCACATGTGTCTTGGTTAGGAGGCCTGACTGTCCAGGGAGGAGGCCTAAAGGAATGCCTAGGGATGCAGATGTACTGTTTAGCCTCCCCTTGGCATCTTTCCTACTGCCCTTTTGCTTTATTACAGTTATCTTGAATTTTGTCAGCGATGAATCTAGCCCAGTGCCACATGCAATTAACACTGACAAGCACACATCAGAACACCTGTTAGAAGTCATTGAAAGAAGACTGAGATCGAATGAGGACCTGCAGACTCACCACTGACAGTCTGGTGGGACTGAGAGGCAGCATGGAGACATAGTAGGACATGGGGTCAGTACCTCTTACTTCACAGTCTCCCGGCCCCCATTTCCAAAGATAAACATCTTCTCCCAGATAAGGGGTAAAGGCTTAGTTTGTTTCTGCCAGTTGTGGTAGGACAATGGGGAAGGAGGAGAGATTGAAAACTAAAGCATTTTGTAACAATTCCTGGAAACCTAAACTTACTTGCTCCTAACCTGCTTCTCTTTGATTGCAGAACCTGTAATAATTATTCCCAAATGCCTTTCTCTTTCTTTCACATCTTAAGTCTCTATCACCTCCCACAGGGAACACCACAGGTTCTGGTATTTTTAGTAGCAGCGTTAGCATTCTCCAGGTAGAATTTTTTTTTTAACAGTGTTACTATAGTTATATCAAGAAGTTGCTTTGTTTTTAGATAAGTTTTAGAAAGTATATATCAACAGTTCAGTATATGTTTGTTGTATTTTTAATGAGTTCTGACACTCTGTATACACCTCCAGTTTTATAATCTAAGTTAGAGAAAACAGAAGTCCGAGAGGTGATAAAATTAAAGGCAATTTAAAGAATTTAACGGTTTGAAATATGATCCATTTATATATGGAACAAAGCTGGTGGAGTCACAGACTGTGTAAAGCTGTCCATTAGGGTGTGAGATTATATAGACGATGCTTAGGGTGTTTGATATATAATATAATTGGTGTTTGCGCAGACCATAATGTCTGCATGCCATCCCCTCCTCAGAAAATTTCTCAATTAAAAGAAAAGATTGTTTGTATTTCTGTTGCAACAGATTTATTGATTTGTTTCTTACCAAAGAGGATTCATGACAGGCAGGGAAGTGGTTTTTGCTTCATGACATTTTCAGCCTCTGTAACAAAGTGGAAAAATAGAAGGTCTACTTTGAGCCAACTAATCCAGGAGAGTCTCAGGACACTCACCTCTAGTAAAGTCTCATTTTTCAAGTCTTGAGTTTTTATTGTGATTATATGTACCATCTCTATCAGTAATTAAGCTGAAAATCAGCTTCCTCTTGTAATTACAGATCTAAATCTTGATGGTCTCATGGAATATTATGGAAGAGTAGGAGCTGTATAACACCACTATATGTTTTCACCCCAGTAAGATTTAATAGTCCACCTCCTTAACCCCACCCACTGCAACCATGGCTTACACTGCTTCAGGTAAAAACAAACTTGACTTTGTCATTATAGAAAAAGTACTGAGAATGCCCACAGGATGACTCATACATGACACTGACTCCTGTTGATACAAGACTCTTGTTCATATTGTTGCATGCATTGTGGAAGAAGCAACATCAGATCCAGCATATGGCCCTGTACTTAGTTGATATAATTGATGCTGAAGGGGTTGCTGAATCCATTAAAGGGACAATTAATTATTTTTAGTGTAATTATCTGAAAAAAAGTAAAGATACACCTGATGAGTTTTAAAGTATGTGGTTTATGTGTTAGCATTCTAAATTTATTTAGTTATAGGCCTGCTAAATTAAATACTGGGTCCCAGTGGTAGCTCATATTCTGAAGGGAGACCAGAAAGACAAGAAAATTTGGAACTTTTTACTGGTATGTGTGAGAAAAGGTCGCTCCGTTAATGGAGGTGGGGGGTGGTAATTGTGTCCAAAGTAGTTATTCTAATGCACAGATCTCGCACAGTAGTCAGGGGATGCTCTTTTCACCTTTTCATTGACTTTTATTCACATCCTTTAAAGTCATAAAGGTAATAGAACATCATTGTAGAAAGTTTAGAACCAGAAAGAAAACTGCTACCAATAATTCTGTCATGTGAAAGCATCCTGCTATTGGGACAATGAGTCAATTTTTCTCTCGTTTGTATTATATGGTGAGTTTGCTATTCACTATTGTGTCAGTTAACTTTTTGACATAAATGTATTTCTCCACCTGGCCTTTTTTCTTCAGGGTTCCATTGGCTATGTATTACTGTTTTTTTTTTTTCTTACTATTGTTCTCCCCATTTCTCTTTTCCAAATACACAACTTTAGTGAACATTTTAAGCATAGTCTGTACTTTGCATTATTTCTCTTAGGATAGATACATAGAAGAGATATTACTAGACCAAAGGATATGAACATTTTTATGTCTTCTGAATCATATTGCCAATTGAATTTCAGAAAGAATGTGTGTGCTGATGATGCTACCGGGTTATGACTAGAGCATTTTATTTATTTTCCCCTTGGTCTGTTTGAAAATTATCATCTAGATTTTTGTTGACTTAATAAACAAAACACAGCTTCACTTTTTTAATATAAATTTCTTTAGTTACAAAAGCAATAATTTCTCCTTTTTGTTTATTTGTAATTATTTCTGTTATGTGAATTGTCTCTATGTGCCCTTGTCAATAGATTTTATTCATTTATGTTCTTCATATATTATGCATATTAATTCTTCATTATATTTGCAAAAATGTACTGTATGTCATGGGTTTTAATTCAGTGATTCTTCTCTTATACAGAATTTTTATTAATACTTTTATGTATTCAAAACTTTATAACATCTAGAACTAGACAGTCTTTTCCTAAGACTTCCTTCTTGTTCCTCTGCTGTTATTTTCCTTTTTTTCTACTCTATATCTTTTATTTAGTCTGGTAGTTCATAAACTTAAATAAATGGTAATGTACCTGAATGTATTAAATAACCAGGAAATATCATTGTAGGTCTTTCCAGCATCAAACTTGGTACTGATTTGCTGAAGTATAACTAAGGCAAATTATAAGTCCACAACCAAAAGTTATGCATTAATACACCCAGTTTTTTTAAAATACTATACTAAATGGTCTATTCTCTGATCATTAAGGGGTTTTCTGTTAGTAATTGTAACTTTACATTTTTTGTTGTTTTCAAGCAATATGAAGGATATAGTTTAGCAAAATAGCTATATTAAGTTAATTTTGAATTAAATTTGAAAGGATGCTATCAGTTGATTTTGGAAATCAAAAATTTCCAAGTCATTTCTAGAATCTGGATGTTTCCAGGAAAAAGAAAGTTGATTATCCTACTTTCAAATCATCCGTAAGCGGTAGGTAGGTAAGTAGTTATAGTATAATACAAGATTAGAAATATTTTAAAGTGCCAGTTATTTAACTCCAAAAGTAAACTGTCCTTTCCTCTATATTAATTACTAATACTCCTTTTTAAAAATTTTAAAGTTAATCTTATTTGAATTTATAGTTTCAAGATCTTATGTTTATACACTTTTAATTTTCCATTGACCCATCATTAAGCCATATACTTTGAATTACTGTAGCTTTTTTCTCCTTTCTGTTGTTGACTTTTGCTCAGTTATTCCCCTAACCTTTCTCTTACAGATTTTTCTTTGATAATTTCTCCAGCTTATTCTCTTTATTTCATTTTTATTTCTTTTTTACTATGTATTTTATTGAGGTAACATTGTTTACAACACTACCTATATGTAGTTCAGATATACAGGATAACAGCTTTTCAGGTGAACCTCATCACCCCCCACACCAGACACACATAATCCCCTACCATGATACATTTTGCACCTGCTCTTCCTTCTTTGTCCCCTACAGAGTTTATTTCTGATGTAAACTTCATTTGATTCTCAAATACTTAGTTAGAAAACAAACTTTGCTTCAGATTTTCACATAATATCATGGAACTTACTCATATTCTGGTAAGTGAAAATATTACATATAATTCAGTTATAGTTAAATGCTCAATTACAGTGTGAAAACTCACTCCAAGCTCATAATAAAGCAAACAAATACAAACTTGTTTTAAATAGTACAGTCTTACTCCATTTGAAAGTTAGAAACTAGATAATTAGGGAAAATTTATTTTGATTTAAAGTTCACGTTTCATGATTCCAGAGTTTTGTCTGTGTTAATTTTATGTTGCCAAAAAGCATTTAATTTTCTCAGTTTCTCATATCTTTTCTCTTTACATTCTCTTTTTAAAGTAAATTTTTACTAGTAGGAGATTTATGTGGAGTATACCTGAGAGGAGAAATCAAATCTGTATAAAGTACAGCAAAGTGTGAGAGAAAAAAGTTTATTAAAAATGTTTTTTATTAAATTATTGAATTTAAGACTTAAAATTTCCTTAAATTATATAGTAAAGGTGAGAATTTTAATCCGTGCCTTTTTGTGTGTAGACAGATTTTAATTATATATGGGGCACATATCTATTGGTCTTTAGATATCCTAACATTTTAATTTTAGACAGAAAAATTAAAATCCAAGAACATTAAGGATTTTCAGTAGTTTATCGATAACTCTGGTCTTTTAGACATGGATCAGGTGCTCCTTTTCTTTGTGAAGTAGAGCACATCTTCTGGTTTACTTTGTCTGTTTTAAACTAGCAAAACATTTAGGTTTTACATTTTTAGTAGTGTTTACACCTGGATTAGTGCACAAGTGTTAGGGTCACTGACTTTGATTATATTTAATATTTGCCAATTTAGTCATCTCCTACTTTTTCTAACAGAGTGAATGGTATATACAACCTACTATGTTAGTAAATGAAAAGTGATATTCAGACAGTGCTGCATTGAGATTTGTCCATATATTAACTAGTGTATGTTTACTGAGTTCCTGCTCCACCCTACATCTGGATCTGGGTACTGAGGATGCCAAGGATAGCAGTGTAGGCTAGATTATTAAGGGATTTTCCATCCAGCAAAGTGATCATCAGTGAACAGATACACAATTGTGTGTAAAAATAAATAAGATAGTGATAATATGAAGGGGGAAAAAAAAACCATGTCAGGGGGAGTGAGTGAAATGTGACCAGTGTAGGGAAAGCATTGGTGCTCCTTAAATAAGGAGAGCAACTGAGAAAGTGTCTTTCTTGGGAAGATTCCAGCACTGGAATCTGTACCTACTATATCCTGAAACAGAAGGATAGCATTCTTCAACTCTTGAAAAGCAAAATTTCTTCTTAGCTGTATTTATAGAGGCTTTAATTCTAAACTAGTGCTCTGTATTGTTTCTGAATAAGATGGGTTTTTAAGTTCTTGTGATATAAATGATTTGAACCTCAAATAGGAATAATAGGTGCACCTACTTATATTATTGCTAGAAACATTGAATGAAATGAACTATTTAAAGAACAGTGTACCTGGCTATGTGATAGTCAATATACATAGCAATTTAAATTTGTATTGATGCTACTGCCGTTTTTACCCTTGTCTTTATTTTCCCTTTTATATAAAACTTTTATAAATCAGACTTTTGGATAATTAGTTGTAACTTTATTGCTGAAATAAATAAGAAAGGTTATTTTCATAATCACTGAATATCTTATACATTTTATCCAGAAAATTAAATCCTAATGTGAGTTGCTAAGTACTCATATTTTATATGATGTATATGTATGCCGATTTATTTTACATTTAATCTTGTAATATTATGCACAACTGCATTATAAAATTATGAAATTTTATTCATGATCAAATTACCTACGTACCCATTATCAAGATAGTACCTTAAATGCAGTCAGTGGGAATTGTGTTATATCCTGAAACTTAAAAAAAAATTCACCCCAGCTTTGTTGAAATATAATTAGCGAAGGACATTGTACAGATTTTAGGTGTTCATTGTACTGATTGATCCATTTCTATATCACATTACCACCATAGTATTAACTCACTTTTCCTTTTCCATCCCATCATGTAAGATCTACTTCCTTAGCAACATTTAAGTGTACGATACAGAATTATTAGCTAGTCAGTATGTTTATAGCATGAGATTTTGTTTTGAAATCTAGAGAATAAGAATTTTAATATAGCACCTAAAAAGGTGATTAATGAATAAACTGAAATAGTTAAATGTTTCCATTCACAATACATAGCTCCACTATTGCACTGAATTTTTCATCTTTTTGTCACCTTATAGATTATCAGGCTCATATGTCAGGCTTGTAGATTATCAAAATAGCTATGTTCATTTAAGTTGCATAAGTTTCAAAGGTCATATGCTGAAATCTGTACTAATTTTACCTCTTGGGAACTAAGAGGTGGTAGACTACTGTCCAATAAGATTAAACAAGACCTTCCTGTATAGTAAGTCAGAGAGAAAAACTCTGAATTTGTTATCTCAGCCTTTATAACATCCTCACCCATCATGCTTTTTTTTCCTCAGTAAGCTCTGACTATGGCCTTAAATGAACCTGATGTGTTTCCATTGTGACGATTTCAGGGCCCACAGCAAGTCAATTGGGTTACTGATTTGCTTTTTTCCTTGTGCAAAATAAGAATAGGAAAGAAAATGTCTTTTTCGTTATGTAGCTTTCCAGATAATGAACAGTGGATATTAAATTTATGATAGTACTAATATGAAATGAAGGACTGCAGTTATTTTCATTTAAGATACTATTTTCTCTTCAGGGTCGGGGTGGGGAAGAGATATGTGCATAGTTTCTTAGTTCATAGGGAAGAAAATGAAACCTCAGGAAATCTGAAAATGAGAGTGATAACTTTGATTTACAGAAATATTGAACATCCAGCATCCTTCAGATGTGATTACTTTTACAGTTGAAAGATTTCATATTTAAAGTAATTTTTGTGAAGTCCTATGATCCTGCAATGTGACCATAAGCTTAATCAAAATCTCTTTGTTAACAAAACATATCATGGGTGCATATACTGCTTAAATTTCTGTTTCACATAACTTCAAGTGTATCCTGGCTCTGTTCAGTCAAGCATTTCAGAAATAGTGTGTGGCCATTTTGGTAATCACCATAATTGACTCTTCCTTGTAATCCATCTCCTACTTGCCCCATAATTTTCAAGTTGTGGAGTGTTATTTAATGTAAAACTTGAGGACTTTCACTGCCACTAGCCTCACATCTGACATCTTTTTATTATTGTCTACTTTCATGGCTTCATAGATACCATGTGTCCTATGGAATTCTTCTCAAAGAAATTTTCCACTGACATAAATTAGAAATAAAGTAAGAGTTGTAGGGATTCCTTGATCAATGCACACCATTTTGCAATATATTTTTCATTGCAGGATCTTTAAGTATATTTAGGTGCTATGTTGGTAGTCTTTAAACATATGTATAAATCATAAATCTATATCTATACATGTATCTATAATATGTAATATATATTTATATTTCAACCAGCTACTGTTTATATTCAGTGCACATTATAGTTCTCAGCAGATTGCAGACACTTTTTCTTACTGCCTTTTATCTGTTATGCTTTTTGAATTATTTTTCTGGACACTACTAAAGTAGGAAATAGATACAAGTAAATTACAACTTGTACCCATTTCCAACTGTCAAAAAAGCACTAATGGAGAAACAGAATATGGCCTTTGTAGAACATTGTGATTTGAAAAGCAATTTTTGCCAAGTTAGTATATGTAAATGGTCTTTGTTATATGAAACTTTCTCTGAGTTTTTCCCAGTGTTTATAATATAGTTGCCTCAAAAGTAAGACAGTGTTGACATGAATAGCAAAGTGTTTTTAGATTGAAAACACTAATCCTGTGACCAAAAGAGACCTGTCTTTTATGATTTCTTTTGTCAGCATTGGAGATGGTATGCTTAATTCAGAAGGACTTTGGGTTTACATTGAAAGGTGTGAGTTTGGAAGAAAGTTCAGCAAACATCAATATTACCCACTGTGTTACTTTTCTTCCTATCAAAGATGACTTTAATGACTTAAATCGGGGTTTTGTTTTTAATTTTAATCTGGAGGGCAGTCTCTGAGCATCTTTACATAATCTACCCCTAATGTGATTTCATAATGGTCTCATAGAGATGAGCCAAGAGTACTCTGATACAGAGTAAGAAAGTCTTTTAATTTTTCAATTGACTCAGAGTTAAACATTTCCTAATGGTCTCCTAAGATCCAGCAGGTAGACCCTACAAATATAAACATCCAAAATGAGAACATCTGGAACAAATGCAGGATTCAATTCATACATTTTTTAGAGGACTAAATCCTATCAATCAGTGTTACCTCAATGAAAGAATGTTTTCCTTTGGTGGGCTCTTCTATAGAAACCATTGCCTGCTTGTCACTTTCAAGTATCAGAAAAACAAAGAAAACTCTCTTTTTGAGTGTTTAATGCCTGAGACTCCTAGTTTTACCTGGCTGGTGACATGTTCTCTGAGTTTAACAGGCAAGTTTTGCTAACGTGTCTTCTCCCATCCTTCTAATTTCCTCTTTCCCCTCCGATTCTTGTTTCATGCCTTCTTTCCATCTTATCCTGTAACAGCAGATCAGGCATTCTTTGGGTGATCAGTGACTGTGCTGCTCTCATTGGGAGCTGCGGTGGTTTGATCTAGTGGTAGTGAATGTGTGACCATATCTGTTTGAGCATATGGCTGAGTTCTCAGTCTTCTATGCTGCTCCCCTGGGGAGAGTTGGTGTAGGGTGCTCCTCAGTTTCTTTGGTTTCAAGTGGTTCCTCTTCCCTGGCTTTGCTGGAACACACTGTGCATTGTAGATAAACACAGAGGGCCAGTTCTCACAGTTGAGAATACTGTCGGATTTGTAGCCGACCTCTTTTCCTTTAATGATGTGTGCACGATACAAATACATTTCTAAAATGTGATCGGGAGCTGGATGGTATGCTTAATTCAGAAGGACTTTGGGTTTACATTGAAAGGTGTGAGTTTGGAAGAAAGTTCAGCAAACATCAATTGTGTGAACAAAACAGGTCATATGCTTTTAAAAATGTATTTTTTTCCATAACCTAATTCAAAGATCAAGAAAACATATTTTGGACTAGCTTATACCTTATTTGTGGGAGGTGAATAGAAAATATGCTTAAATGCTCCACGTAGATTGGTATTGATACAGTGAATGTCTTTCACTACTTAGGAAGTTATTATAGAAAAATTCTACTTCTTCCCATCTGCCAAAGCTATTGTTCACTCATAAGTGGCCTAATTTCTGTGTATTTCCTCAGTTAACAGGAGTTTCTAGTAAAACGGTTATCAGCATAAACAATCTGCATATTGTTGAAGTATAATGGTAATATTTTATTAGCAATTTAATGTATTTTGCCCTCTTATATTACCCTTAAATTTTCTGTGGAAACCCAAAGTTGAACCAAGGTAGCACAGGTTTGATATGAAAAACTTTGAATAATCATTCAGTTAGTCCATTTAAAATTCCACTTAAATATGTCCAGTCAATGTCCTAGATATGTGGTGAGGGTTAATTAAAGTAGCACCTTCAGAGTGCTAAACACAATAGGTTACCACACATTAAAGTGGTCAGTTAATATTACTTTAATGAATAAAGTAGTATTATAGCAAAGTGTTTAATATTACATGAATGAATAGCAAAATATTTATCATTGTTTATCATCTACTTGCATTTTTATTAATAATAAATAATGTTTTATTATTTGTCATCTACATACATAATTTCTAGGTTTATTTTTATTATAATCAAGCACACTAACCTTGGCAATTAATTGCATTTCTTGTTCCTTAAATTCATTTCCCCCTTTTTTAGAAGGGCAAAGTAATGTGTGTAATTTGAATTGAGTACCCATTGATTTAGAGACTGCTTATGCATCTCGCTCCCTTAGATTCGTGTGATCACACTGCCCGTCTCACCAAGGCACCCAAATTTGTTCATCTTTTTTTAAAACCATTTTTTTTTTGTATTTTAAAGTGTTCCATCTTTGTCAGTTTTTTGACTTTTTCTTTGTGAAGTATGGGTTTGGATATGATGATATCAAGTGTCTCTTTTCAGTCTACAGATTTTCTAAATACATGTTTCACTATGATACTAAATCATCAAAACTCTTCAGAAAAACTACTTCTTCCTGAATATTCTGAAGCATGTTATAAAAAAAAATAGACCACTATAAAGCTAATATCACTTACTAATCTTTATTAAGACATCACTAATAGTTGATTAACAAGAGTAATTACATTTTGGGAAAAGAAACCACTGGTGGTCTTTGAGATTTCTTAAACAGTGATTTTAGCATCCCAAATTATGGATGGAATTATGAATATCTTCACATGTGGGGAACACTAACTCTATACTCTCCTATTTATTTTCCTTTCAGCCTGTGTCTGCTTTCCCTTGGCCACATCCTCTAGCTGCTACTGTCTGGAGGAATGTGGTCACCTTGTGATGAGCATAAACACTGATGCTTCACCATGACTTTTTTTTTATTACCGTTGGACATGGTAAAGATGTGTGGTGTTTGGTCATGGTCCCCACTTTCCTGGTTGGTCAGAGACTCTTAATTACACTTGAGACACCCTCAGATATGTTCCTTACTTACCCCTTCTGCCATGTTTCTATTTCCCATTCTTGTTTAAATCTTCCTAATATGGATCTTCCCTACCCACTCTCTCCATGATCACCAAGGACTTTCCTGAAAGTGTCTGAAGTTTGTTTCACAATCATCATATAATTTTCCTTATATCTGTGAGTACTGCAGTGAGTTACTTCATCTGCATCGCCTTGTTTTCTTATCTATAGAATGAGGGTAATAATATGACCTACCCTAAAGGGTTGTTTATAAAAGTTTGAAAGAGTGTATGTAAAGTGATTTAGAGCAGTGTCTGATTCGTAGTGAGGATTCAATATATACAAGCTCTTCTACTTTTAAATTTAAATTTTAAATTACTCATAATTTAGAATTTCTTGACTAGATGGTGGTACAAAAACTATACCCATAGAAACTACACAGCTGTGCAGTATTTCAGTTTCCTTCTTGTCAGTGCCCCAGTAGCTCTACCAGATATTCTCAAGCCTCATCAGAAAAAAGTTGATGTTCCTGTTGCTGTAGCACCCCTAACTCTCTAAAAGTTAGTTTTAGTTAAATGCATCAAACATTCATATGGCTTTAGCTGTCTATATAATTGGTGAGGACTCATACAGTCACCCTGTTTCTCACTTTCAACAGTGTTGAATAAATTATATCAGTTATTGGTTATAAAGTTAGTTTTATGTTAATGATTTTACCCAACTGTAGACTAATGTTAAGTGTCCTGCGGTAGGCTAGGCTAAGCTGTAAGGTTTGTTCTGTTGGATATGTATTACAAGTGCTTTGACTTAAGGATCTTTCCAATTTACAGTGGGTTTAATGAGTTGTGAGTCCATCCTACATAAGGAAGAGCTGTATTACCAGGTAAATATTTGCTGGAAATTGTATCAGTTATATCATAGTTCATTTTTAGAGAAATATACAGTTTATGAATAAATTTTATACAAGCATTATCATTTGACCTTCCTATTTATTTTCTGTGGCATTTGCTATTAGGAAACTGAAGGCCAGAAAGGGTCCAGTGACCGGTTGAAGGTTTTAACTAGTTAGTGGTAAATGGAAATTTTTTTTTTTATCCCTGAACATTTGATTCTATGTTGTCTCATTACTCCATGCTGTCAAAATAGATTATAGATAAATATATGTCTAAGGGTAAATACATTCCGAGTTGTGCTTTTTTTTCTTCCCAGTAATTGAGCTTCCAGGATGTAGCTGATGCCCTGTCAAGAGCTGGGCATCTGCCAGTGAGCAAGCTAGGCTCACAGTTGGAAAAGTATATCCAATAATAAACTGTAAGCAGTGTGATGATAAGAATCCTATGGCATTTATAACAACCTTCAGAAAATGTCCCTCTGACCATTTTTTAAAAATTCACAATGGGCAGCTGTAGTTAAATTTAGTAATTAAAAAGGAAAGAACTCCTGATAAAGGTTCAAAATGCATAGATCTCAAACACATGATGTTGTGTGGAAGCAGACAGACCCAAAGAGAATATGCTGTTTGAGTCCCTGTAGATGAAGTTTACAACAGCTCAAAGTAGTCTTTAATGTTAAAAATGATGACAGTGGTTATCTTGGCTGAAGATGGAAGTGGGCTGGGAGACGGGAAGATTGCTGGACAAGGGATGATGCTGATGGAAATGGTTGTATTCACAGCGGACATGGGTATGTGTGACAATTCATCCCATTTGTACTTGAATTGTACAATTTACTATATAAATTATAAATAAAGTTTAAAAATTTGAAAAGTTTCTATGAGTACTTAGGAAAACTTTAGTGGCAATTGTTTCAACTTAGGAAGTTCTCAACAGTAAATATAAAATGGGTGTGCACTATTAGATAGTATGGTAGAGTAGGTCTAAGAATATCTGTTGTTCTTCTAAGTACTGCAGTACACAGAACACTTGTGCCCTACAATAACCTCGAAATGAAAGCACTCTGAATTATTTTTAAATAATAACATACCTATTATACTCTGAGTTATTTGTAGGTAGCATTTTACAAGTTTTATATGGCGTACTACCATAAAAATTAATTCACTTATCCTATTACAAGGAAGAAAGATTTGAAATAGTGTCTTTTATATTTTATTTGTATGTTGGGGGTGGGTATGTTTATTAAAACTTGTCGACAATGATAGTAACCTCAGTTACCCTTTTCTTTGAACCTATGGAATTCTAGAGCAATTTATTTTCCATAGTAACTTTGGACATATGTTTGTCCTCTAATACCATTGACATACTTGTGTTTAAACACGTCTTTAATACCAACAGTTTCTAAACATAAGTATCTGCAGATGGAAATGATTTTTCCATCAGCCCTGTGTATTTCACAATCATGTCAGGTTCTTCTACTGTGAATTGGTAATCAATAACACTTTAACGTGGTTCACTATTTTTTTTAATAATGAACTTACTAGCAAAATCAGTCATTGTGGCCACCCCATTATTAAATGTAGTAGTATTTTATGTTGACGTTAGAGATAAGTGCTGATAAAATGCATCTTGCGATGTTATACTAATAATGATGAAAATATATTTATTTTTTAACAAGGATACTCTTACACTATTCAGGTCTCATTATAAATGGATCTTATTCAAGTTTCATTTAGTTATGACTTAATTGAATTAGGTCCATATTTACTTTAATTAAAAAATATAACCTCTAGGGAGTGAGGATAAATCTTTGAAGGGCTATAATAAATATTGTATAGGTTTAAGCAACCCAGGAGCAACTAGAAATGTAAATGATAAATTGATTTACATTGGAAGGTAGGGGAGGGAATCCACTTATTATTTATGGCAACAAACTAAATTTCCTTGAAAACCAAATGATTTGATTGATTGAGTCATACCTTTATCATTGATTTTGCTAGACTTCGATGGTGAAATATGAATTAGAAAACAACCTCATTCTCAGTGAGTTTAGTCTACTAGAGAAGATAGAATGGTGGAAAAATTAAAGCATTGATACTTTGGCAATTTTTTGATAGAAATACAATGAATTTACAAAGAGGAAATAATCAACTCTACCCTGTGTGTATACAGTGTGTGTGTGTGTGTGTGTGTGTGTGTGTGTCTGTCTGTGTCTGTCTGTGTGTCTGTGTCTGTGTCTGTGAATGGGCAGAGAACCCTGAGATGGATCTAAGGAGTGAGAATAAGTCTTCCACTTTAAAGTAAGGGAAGAAATATTCAGGCAGAAAGAGAAGCATATCCCAAGTAAGCATGCTTATCAGATAAATCCTCAATTTTTTTAAAGGTACAGTTAGAAAAGGAGTATGTATTGGAGAGTGGAGAGACAGAGGACTGATTACACAGAACTTTCAATTTTAATATTTTCAGAGTGTCCTGTATGCTAATTGGTGTGCTAATTACTGGGCATTTGCTGATGATCAAAGCTAAGGCTACACTTGGGGTACATACTATCAGCAGGAGAATGACATACAAATGAAAATGTTATTATAAACTTGTTAAAGACTATGATGGAAAATAAATGTGATACTTGTTGTCTTAGATTCTGTTCTGGTAAATGTCCTTGCAGAGGTGACATGTGAGTGGAGAGTTGAAGGATCCCACCCAACTGAGTGGGAATGACTGGGCAGTATCACAAATGTGTGATGAACAAAAGGCAGGAAATAGGTGTTTGCTGAACTGAAAGGAGATCAACCAGACTGGAGGGAGGTGGAGTTGTGAAGAGTAAAAGTTATTAGGATTGTGAACAGAACTGGATAGAGTCTGAGGTCTCTGAGCCTTGTGGAACTCTGTGGAAAGATTGGCAAAGCATTGGAAGCATAGATGAAAGGGTGGCAACTTGGATTTTTGTTTTAAAAAAATGTGACTCTGCCTTTTGGGAAAGGATAGATTGGGTGATACAAAAGTAGATAGATGAAAATCATAGGAAACCAGTATAGATGTGAAATGATGTAAGATGGTGGTGGCAATGGAGACAGGCCATCTCATGAATTGGACTTAGAGCAGTGGAGCAGGATAAACAGAGGGAAATTGAAGACAGGCTTTCATATTGAAAAATGTCACTTACTGAGATGGAGAAATCTGGTGGATGAACATATTGGGAGATGAGGAAATAATTTTGCAAATGTTTGGTTTAAAGTTTCCAGGAAATAGTCAAATAAAAAAGGGAATTATATAAGGAGGTATAAAGCTGAGTGGCAAGGGGTAACATGTTCCAGGGAAGTCAAGAAGGAAAAGTTATAAGAACATTAAGTAGTTAGAGGTAAGACAAAGGAGGTGGAAGGTCTAAGGAGCCCATGGAAGAGCATTCAAGTATTAGAAGGAAATCTTGGACTATCAGACATGGTAGAATGATAAGAGAGGACCTCACGAGGATGCTGGGGTAAGTGGGCTGTTATGCTTAGGAAAATGGAAAGAGAACTGTGAGTATTAAACATCTTAATGATTTATTTGTTCCATTTTTCAGCTATAAATGGGAAAACATGGAAAAATTTGGTGCAGAAAAATGACCAGAAATATATTTTACAAGTATCAGATGTAGGCTATGTAAATATTCACTTTATTTTTGAGAAGTTGACGTGTGTATATCCTTCTGCTTTCTGTTAAATTGTTTTGTCTTAAAGTCAGTGACTGTAGCACAGGTGGTTTATTGGAAGGGGCGTCTTTGGAGTTTAACAGACTAGATTCATGTTTCCTTTCATTGTCAACTATGTGCATTGGGCAGCTTGCTTAAATTCTGTCGACTTGTGAATAATATGAGCATAAGCTTAAATCTCCCTAACAAAAGGTATGACAACACAAAGGGAAAATAGTTCCCGATAAAATTACTTCTTATCATTGATACTGTATTTGTAAGCACATGTATGCCTTTCATCATAATTTTATCATTGCACTTCACCTTTCCCTTGATAATATTTTAACATTACCATTCAACCACCCTGTCTTTAACCTCCCACCCAAGGTATAAAATGCAACAATTATACTCTGGCAGGTTTTCCAAATCATAGTGATCACTTTGCACAATTTAAAGTCCATGTTCTCTTTCAGAATATGTTTATATTTGTTCTCACATCATCATTTTATTCTCAACCTTTTATTTCTTGGCCTTGTTTGCTTTTATAGCAGTTAGGGTACCAGGAGGCTGGCTGATGCAGACATTAGAGGGCAAGGATAAATGTTTCAAGGTCAAAAGTCAAAAAAGAACAGATGTTCTAACTCAGTGGGGGAAACTGGCAATGACTCAGCTGGGTACAGAATAAAAGACTTAAGAGGGAATAGCCCATTCTTAGAGATTTCCCTTTTTAATAACATGTTCATAGTTGTTGTTTAAGTTCTTGAAACAATAATACCAGTATCTATCATTCTTTATTCAAGATTAAACCATCATTTAAGTTTTTTTAAGTTTAATTTGGATAATAGCTCAATTGTTCAAAGGTCTAATTATTCATGTATAGGTAAAGATTAAAATAATAGCTTTGACTGCAATCCAAAAGCAGTAGATACCAAATAAAAATTCTAAACTGAATAAAGATTCTAAACTGAAAGTTTGTTTTTTTTTTCCAAAGAAATACTAGGAAATGTTTTAGAGGATGATTTAAAAAGGGTTTCATGAATTTTTGACAAGGTCCATGGTTTTGACTAATAAGCCCATTAAGTAAGTAACTTTCTGGAGTGTACCTTTAGAATTTAATATGCTTCCTGGTGTTGAAGAGATTTAGTGGCTGAGGGGTTCTGTTCTTGCTTAGAAAATGAAAAAGGGATTAAAACAGGCCAGCAAGCTGTTCATGGTTGATGGAGGAGAGAAGAGCAAAAGCATGAGGAAGGACCTCCACCCCTTTGTATTTCCACACAAATGTGTGATGCACACAAGATTTGGGTCACCTGTAATAGAGAGCTGAGACCCTTTGGACTCTTTTTGAAAACCTGCCCAGAGGAAGGAATATACCTCAAAGGATGTTGAGAAGTTGGGAGGAAATGACTGCCCTGTGAAGGAAGCATGAACTTAGCAATTAAGTGAGACAGAGAGAAACAGACATTAGCCAGACTCAGAAGGCCCATGGTCAGCTACCAGCTGAAGACTGTAGAAATTTTCTTATTTCTCTGATGCTCTTCACAATACTTTCACTTGGGGTCTCAGAAAATGCCATTATCCATTAGAGGCACCAGAAGAGTTAAAAAAACGTAAAAACAAAGTGTTAACCATGTTTATTCCACTTACTGTTGGATACTGCTCTGTGGCCAACCCTAGCTGAAAAAGGCAGGTAGCTATAACTGCAAATATTTTACGACTAATGCATTTGATGGTGTCATTCCTTGTGAATTGGGACTGTTTTATGTGACTTAAAGCCATTATATCAATTAGTATTTAGAAAAGTAATTGGACTGTGTGAGATGTCATGTAAAAATAGAGGATTTCCCCCATTGAGTAAATTTTAATTGTGTGGAGGAAGACAACTTTTGGAAGTCAACATATTCCATAAGTCTTGCTGGGATCTAGGATCATACATACATACACAAATAAGTGCGCGTTTGTTGGTGTGGGGGTGATAGGAAGTGGGATTAGCAGTAAATAGCATGTATGAATTTTAACTTTAAGGGAAACATTCACTGAGAAATATAATTCATTTAAAACCTGACATTTTTGTTATTTGCTAATAAACATGATTGAATTGCTATAATTATGAGTGCATTATATCTATCCTTCCACTCTTCAAATCAAATGTGGACTAAAGATAGGACACTGTTCTTATATTAAATGTCAAGGTTAAAGAATGTGTTCTGGATCTAGATTGCTTTAAGGTAGAATCTTAGCTATTACCTACTAAGTAAAATGATCAGATTGTTTAATATTTGTAATCTCAATTTCCACATCTGTGCAAAAGACATCTTAACTGCACCTGTGTTCTAAGTGATTGTATGTCAAGATATATTAAAAATATAAGCGTATAAAGTAAATTATTAGCTAGTATTAATATCTGATATTTTAAAAAATATTCATGTAGTTTCTTCTCTTACAGAGAATGTTCAGTTTCTGAATATCTAAAATGTTGCCTCAAAAACTATGTTGTCTGCTCTGTGAAATGGTTCCCTTAAGAATGCTATAATGCAAGGGCACTGAATTCATTTGTCATGGGACTGACAGTTGTCATTGTTTTGCTTTCATAAAATGGTTGTGGAATTTACTATTGTGTGGACAAGGAACAAATGACTGGGCAGCCCACGTGTGATCTTCCAGGCTGCTTTAGTCCTTTCTGATTATAGGTCTGCTGAAAGAATTGTCTGAGAACCCCAGCTTGCAAAAATCTCACAGTGTTGTATTGCAAAAGAATTTGGCATTAACTGATAATCTTCAGATAATTCTATTATAACATAATGTGGCCAACTAATATGCCCCATTACCCCAATAACTTTTATGTTAGAAATATGTTCATTTAAATATTAATATATTGATGTTGTGCTATCTCATGTAAAATACATGATATTAGAGATACTCTCTTTATTCAAACAAATATGTGACAAAGGTTGATAAATAATCACTATTTCTACTTAGTATTGGATTGGTCAAGATTCAGAAAGCTTGGTGCTTTGTACTTTTTTTATTCCTAATGAGCTTGAGGATAGTAATCTCTTGTGTGTCTTCATTTTGAAAATTCAGTTCCTGTTAAACTATCTCTTCCTAACACTTTGTGTCTTGTTCTGATGTACTGGTTTTTCATATTTAACACAAAGTTCAAATGTTGCAATTAGCGGGATATAGTGTCCTTTTTCCTCTTTGTTAGAAGATTCCCTGTTCCTCTTAATGAAAACAGGGAAGCCCTTCAGGAGTAATTGTTTAAATCCATTGTGTGAGCAGTCAGCTCTGTGTTTAGAATGGCTTTATCTTTATTACTATGAACAATTTTTGTTATATCCCTGAAAGGTAAACTTGCAATATCAGAGCCAAAATAATAGTTGTCTGAAATTTTATGTCATAAACCTTATATTACCAAAATTAAATGTCAGACATATTTAGGGAAGTGATTTCATAAGGAGCACGTTTCATAAGTATTTGGTCTTTTCCTTAAGCAAATGAATATAGCACTAAATTCTTTAATTCTGACATTCGACTCTAGCAGCTGTTTTTACTGATTATATGGTTTTTAGCAGATTACTAAACTGACCCTGAGTTTTCACATAAACTAAAAGTAAAAATAAAATACTAATAAAAATAAAAATAACAATGATTAGGAGAATTAAAGATGATATATATATATCATATACATAATATGTACATATGAATATGGAGATATTTATACACATAAAGAGAAGAGTAAAAGAGTCAAGTTTCTAGGACAATGCCTGACCTATTAGAAATGGTACAAAATATTTTGTAAAATACCTCTATCTATGTAAAAGGCAGCATTATAGATAAATATTTTCCTACCTACCTACACCTCACTATTGTCCCTATTGTACACCTGACTCTTCCAAGAATTATAGAATCAGGAAGCTGAAGAGTAGAATATATACAGTAAATTTTGAGTGACAACACAAACGTAATGTGTTGTTTATTATTAGGTGTTGTATAACTTTATTTTTAAAGGTAAAACCTAAAGTGACATTTTCCAAAGCTGTAGATTAATGTTTTATTTTATTACTATTAAATGCATAGGAATTGAAATGGATAGTGATAATTTGAACAATCTTTTTGATTGCATAGGAATTGAAATGGACAGTGATAATTTGAACAATCTTTTATATTTTCTTAATTGTAGTAAAGATTAATTTAAGCATATATGCCTTGAATTTTTTCTTATAAACTGTTGAAACCTCAACTCATCACTAGACTATTAAAACAGAATAGTGACATTCACCCAGATTTAACTGTAATGGTTTTGGTGGTATATAATTTAGCTTTTAAAAACTTAAGAGCAACTAATATGCATTTCATTTGATCCAAATCATGATCTGGATTGTTTTCTACCTGGTCACAGTTGTCAAGTATTTTATAGCAAAGATTGATAATCAGAAATCTTGAAATATTACCAGTGAGTCCAGGAGGAAGATTATGCTTGTTTAAAGTTGATGATAATTATTAGGGTGGAGATTATAAACACCATCTAGCCAAGATCACAGTCAGTTGTTTATTGGATGTCTGAAGGATTCCATCATTCATAAGGTGTGAAAATAGTACAATTTCCTTAAGCGTAAAATATAAATTGAGGGTGTGTGTCTTCATCTAGTACTTCTGAATCAATAAAGTGAAAAATATTGTCTGATTATATAGGGAATATGCCTAATTAATAAAATATTGGACTATATAATAAAGTGATGAAGTTTGTCTTTTCTGTAACTGCATCAAATTATTAAGTTTACTAAAGTTGTTGCTCAACTAATGTGTTGTTATTGATAAGTGAATTGAAGTAGCACGAGGAGATTGAATTTAAGTAACATGAGGAGGAGTAACCCCATAGATTGACATTACCTTAATGTGAAACCATTTCACTAAGATGAGTCTTCAAATTTAAGACTGTAATCAATATTACAGCTTTATTAAGTCTTGCTGACTGAAAATACCCTTTAATAAAATGGATCCATTTTGCTTTCATACCTATTGTACTGAACTTGAAAGTGTAAAGTAGCAAATGCTAGGTTTTTTTCCATGTAAGTTATACCTGTAATATAAATGTATCTGAAGCACAGGTCTGCAAAGAAATGATAACAAAAGATTTCAGCAAGATGTAAGGCTTCCTTTGTGTTCCATAGGAGATAGGAGGGACTCCATTTTGGAAAGGGCAAGTACTGCCAGATAAATTCTTATTATTTTTCTCCTATTTAAGAAAGGGAACCTCCTGAAGACTTTTATTTATTTAAAAAGACTGAACTTGACTAATTTAAGATGTTGATATGGAAGAAGTACATATTCCTCAAATATTCAGAAGGAATTGTGCCTTTCACCTCTCTCTAATAGGGCAACAAATGTAGTGTTAATTTAGTTGAGTTTTACTTTCTGTATGAGTTTGCTAACAGAACTTGACATAAAAGCCTTTGTGAAGACGCTTGATTGGTTTGGTTACCATGGCAACGTGATTGAATGGAAGAATGATTTCCTTTAGGAACCTTTCCTAAATGCTGTTTTGTACCTATAAGGATATCATAGGCTTGTCATCCCTTCAGATGAGGTGAGAAGAGATCATTTTAAGGGTCACCGTAGTATCTTGTATTTATAGATTATACTCAGCAATCAAAAGACTGCTTGGCTCTTCTTTCTATAGCTGAACCAATTCAATTCTTTAGGATACTATGGTAATAGGAGCTTGCACAGATCTTTATGTCTTGAAATATGCAAAGGAAAAACCGAATTTAGATCAACGCTCTGTTAAATGCATTTCCTAAAGCCAAAGTGTTATGGATTTTTAATTCCCTGCTATCTTTGTTTGAAATTCTGCAATTTATCAATAATTTGTCCTGTAAGTGATGTTACTGTTTTGAGGAGACAAAAAGGGTTTAAAGGACAAACAGATCAGCAGGGGCTTCATTTAAAATCCTTAGTGGTGGTTTGGTGTTCTGGAATTACTATAAACCCTAAGGCTTACATTTGAGATTTCCTTTGTTATGGGGTAAATGTCTGCTCCATTAGCACAGCAATTGTGTACAAAAATGCATCCAATAGTCAAGTACCACCATAGGGTGTTTTGCAGTGGTTAAAACAGGCTAATGGTTATTTCACTTGTACATTCAATAATAACAGCAGTCAGGCCTTTTATAACTATTTTTCTAATCAGCCCATGCTCGTAATTTCATATTTTCACCCCTTAATTTAGGTCCTTGGAATCAGATACTCCAAAACCGACCTAATGGCCTTAACTAAAGAATTGTGTCAACAATGCTGTTGCTAGAAATGCAATGACTTTTAAGTGTTTTTCAGAAATAATTTTGTACAGAGAATGAGGGTAATATAGCCTTATATTGATGCAAATATTCTCAAGCTTGTAACACCTCATGTTTGAATGGATGGGGGGAATATTCATAGCCAATGTGATTATATTAAAGTTATTATCTTATTCTGATGAGTAAATGAGAGAATTAAAAGTTTTGTAATTTCTGAATATTCATATTCAGTTTCTAAACCAACTGTTTTATGTGAGTTATTGAACAGGAAAGCAGTTAAGAAATGCATCTGACAGGAAAGTAGTTGAGAAAGAACAGATCTTATTTTGACTCCAGCTCACCTGAAATATTTATTATTGCGTGTATGTGTTTGTGTGTTTTGTTGCTCTCAGAAAATGTGGTTCAGTGACATGTCATTCTCTGTGATTAAAGAGAGGCCAGTTAAGTTTATGATAGTAGAGACATAGTTTGAAGAAAAGAGACAAATCATCTCAGATGTGAAACTTTCAAAAAGAATATTTTGCTATGTTGCTCTGTCTCTTTTTCCCACATTGTTCTCTCACTTGCTGTTCTCTTTTTCAATAAAAACGAAGAGCAAATCTGTAAAGTGTTGTCACCTTTAAATGTGATGTGCAACAACTGATGAACACTACCAGAACTAAAGCTGAAGGAAAGCTGAGACAATGTGGCCTTATTTGAGAAGATAATTTATTTTGAGAACAGAATAAGCAGAGGTTATTTGAGACAAAATGTATTAGGTCATTTGCTTTGAATTATTGTGTACCTCAGTCAGCTCTCTTCCGAGAAAATGATTAGATGTAAATATACAGAACTTTAGGTTTGGTCTTCGGAAGTTTCCCTCCTGCTAATATTGGGCAAGTCTAATTTGCCTTTATTCTCAATGTCTCATTCTTTTAATAGTTGCATAATCTATTATAAGCCCAAGTGTATATATGTTCATGCCTGGTGCCATTTTGCCCATTAAGAACTCTTCTTCATCATCTTAATGTGCTTTATTATTTATTATTATGTGCACTATTGTATGCTATGTCTCAGTTGTGTGTTTAAAACCATGGCCGGCTATTGTCTTTTTCTATTAGTGTCTGTCCTCTGTTTTCACTCATAGTTTCAATATATTTTGATTTTCTTGTGTCCTCAATTTTCCCTGCCCCTGTGTTTTTTTTTTTTTTTTTCCATTTTGATGCCTCTGCTGCCTGTAACACTGCTGACTTAACTCTTTCTGGGGAGTTCTTACCTGTTCTCCTAGTCCTCTGAACATTTTCCCTTTATATCCTTCCTCTCTCCATACCCTCCTCCTTCACTTGGAGCAGACCCCCTAAAAGCATCCCTGCTTCCTCTTGGTCTGAACTTGTTCTGTTGAGGGCTTTTCCACGTATCCACATGAAAAATTACTCCACATGCAGAAGATGCCCTGCATCCCATTTTTAGCCTTGGCTTTCTAACTGTATTGAGACCATTGACTCTTGAGTTTCAGGACTGAACCACTCAATTCCTTTTTATACTTGCATGAAGCCTATGTGTAGTTGGTTTTACGTTCCAAATCAATAGACATTTATTGACTATCCATTATGTGTCAAGTGCTGTGCTCTGGAGACAGAATGATGTGTAATCTATGGCACATGCCCCTTCAGATTAGCTGTTTAGAGGGTGGATAAATAAATCTGATTACCTTACAGTATTCTGTGACAAGAAGGCCTAGACAAATGTGCCAGCATCTTAGAGAAGTGACTATTTCAGACTGGGAGAGGAGAGGAGGAAAGGTTGATCAGGATAGAGGATATTCCAAACTAAGAGATAGCCTTACTATAACTTTCAACACTCTTCATTGTCCTTTCTTCTCAGATTATTTTCCTTAATAAGCAAATAATATCTTACAGATTGGGAACATCAGCCTATCTTTAACATAATATAATAGAATTCAGCAATGTGTCTCTTATGTATTTACCCAAGTGAGCAAATGTGACCCTTTAACTGAAATGAGGGGGTCTGAGGGGATAGTGTACATTGCATTTGTTCCCTGCAATACATTGTTTTTGTGGTGACTCTTTCAAATTTTCATTTTGAATTCCTCAATATCTGGTGACTCCCTGGCATCTATCCCCATCCTTTCCCAAACTCTTCTTGTAGACTAATATGCAGATTTAATGATGGTGCTAATTATCCTAAGCCTCAGGTCATTAATGAAAAAAAAAAATCCCACAAAAGCTGCCCAGAACTGAACACAGTGGAACCCCATTTGTTATGCTTCCTCTGAAACTGAGACTTCTCTGTCGATAGCTTCTTGCCAGGCATGACCTTCCCGCTGTGGCATTGCTCTGCCGTATTGATTCTGTTTTCTCAGTTTATTGATGATTATGTCACAAGAAACAGAATCAAAAGCTTTGCTAAAGTCCAAGTATAAATTGTCTCTTGCTTCTTCCCCTTGATGTACTGGACTACTCACTCCATCGGGAGAAATTCGATTATTTTGACAGGTCTGGTCTCCACCAAGCTAGCTTGATTACTGCTCAGTATGTTCTGTGTTTCCTTGAAGATAATGCACAACTGGATTTTATAAACAGTGTTTTGGAGGTAATTCCAGTATCATAACTCCCTTTAAAATATGTTTGTTACTAGACTTCAAGCTCTACCCAGTCCTCCCAAATTTAAAGTATTTGTCACCTTGTAGGGAAAGGCATTGCCTAGTTCCTTTAACAATGGGTAGAAGTCAATATGGCCCATAGATGGAAACATTAATAGGAAGTCATTTTATTTTGATTACCATTCCCATTTTTCTATTTTTTCTCTCTTTCTCTTAAGGGTCTTTCTTAAGAAGTTGCACATATACCTTTCCTCCATCTACTAGGAAGAAATTATTTCTTTCTCCAAGTGTAACAGCTATATAAATATATGTGTTTATATAAAATAATACATATAATAACAAATATATCATTAATTTAGTATATTAAACATATGCTAGTATATTCAAATGTATAGATATATAAAATTTTCAGAAATTGTACAGCAGCCTTATTGGAAGACATCTTTCTCTGCTTTTTCAGGGGTAAAAATTAGTTGGTCATGTTTAATTCTCTATTTGGATCTCCTCTAATGAATACTAAGTTTTCCTGTATTTTTTGTGACATATAAAGAAAGTAGGGTAGGAATCTTATATTTATTTTGCTACATATGTCAAGGTACCCAGTCAGTTGACCTAAGGAAATCTCTTATCTGCGTGCAATGTTCTGAACTCTCTGCCTGTGTTGACCTCCCTTGAGCTTTCCTATGTAGAACTGTTACTCAGGCATCCAAGACTTTAGATTCTACCCATACCAGCTTTCTTTCAGGGAAATGCTTTGAGAACCATAGAGAAGGTTACTTTAATTATCAAGACAGAATTTGCATGGGGAAAAAATGTAAATTTCTAGGTCATATGTAAAGAAAATTTATTTGCAGTAATACCAGTTAGAGAAATTGAAATACAACATTTGTTATTCTCAGAGAAAAGACGAAACTTTTTTTTACTGATTTGAAAAAAATATATATATGTTAGCAACATTTTGATAGTTGAGACAGTGTAGACTTAAGGAACTAAAGTTCATCTTTGTCAGTGATTAACATCTTTGAGTCATAAGGGCTGTTGGGAGGGGAGTTAATCAATGATTGTTTTGTTCTTGAGTGACCTTAGGACTGTTTATGATTGGGTTTGTGTCCCGACCCGTGGGATGGTCAGTGGAGACCTGGAGGAAGGAGTGGGAATGAGGATGGGACAGGAGACACGAGAAATGGAGACAAGACAGGTTTCTGATCAAGTCTCGTTTATTGTTGCTTTGTTCTGAGTTCATATACATTAGACATAGACATTCCAGACATTCCAGGATGGTCATCTCCAATCAATGCTTGCCACAAATACTAATTGTCCAATGGTCTAGTTTGCAACCATATATGGTCTCCTATGGACAGGGGCTTACTCTTCTTTGAGTGCCCCTTATCTGCTCTGTTCCGGGTCCATGCTTGTCTAATGCAAGAGCCTATCAGGTTGCAGCATACCTGGCTGATGCAAAAGCCTCATGGGTTTGCAGCAGACTGACCTTGTCATAGGGGCTAATTTCTTAGCTTTCTACAGGTTTGGCTTATAAATTGTGATTATCAGAATTCTATTAAAATTTACATATTAGTTCCAAAACATGAATAAGCCTTTTTGTGTCAATTAATTTAATCAATGGACTTTTAATGAATACTGACCTACCAGGTAATGGGCTTATTGAACAGGTTAGACTCTTTTCACAGTGCTCACAGTCTAGGGGGTTGATAGAGGTGACTGTAAATGGTGTGAATCCTGACATCATGGTGGGTGAACATTAATCTAAGGGCCTTTGTTCCAGGAGGTAGTCAAGCAAGGTATTCCTTAGGAGAAAGAGCAGTTGGATTCCCATGAGCTCAGTCAGATCCCATTACCTGTATGGCCTACAATGAGTTTATGATTTCTCTAGTGCTGTAGTAGTTGCCTTTGGTGCCTTAAATCACACCCCCTCAGTCACCTCTGATTACAGTTTCAATTTGATTCCATGGAAGCTGACTGCATCTACCTTACATGGAGGTTTCCTGTCTTGTCAAGGCTTTCTCCCAGTCTGAGGAGACCAGTCCTCACTTTGGAAGATACAGTTGGGAAATATAGTGAATCATTGCCTCTGGTAATCACCTTTATCCAGTAGAAGGCAGAGGAAAGAGATTAATGCCTCTGCTTCCCATCATCTACATGGAAGATTCTGGGAACCATTCCGTGGCATGACTCTGGTCCCTAGGAACTCAGTATTTCCCCTTTCATTGATATTTATGCCTTTCATATCTCAGTTTATTCTTTGCTGTTTCTTGGGATCACTTCCTAAATAAGCCATTCACAAATCCATATCGCAAACTCTTAATTTTAGGGAACTCAGAATTAAAATAATTGTTAAATTAAAATAAAAAGAGATATGCAAGTCATTTAACTCCCTACTACTTCTCTTAAAACACCTTAGGACTTGATAACCCTGGGGGGGTAGGTTCTATATGGCTGCTGTCCACCACTGCTAAGGAATGTTTGTTAATTGAAATGAGATAATTCAAAAATTTTAGTCCATCTTAATCTCTATCTAGTCTGAATCCACTTTAAAATCTCTAGAAGCAGAGAAGCTTGGGAACCAGGATAGTGTTCAAGTTGAGTTTTCAAAGATCGGTAGGAATTTGCCAGGCAAGAGGAAATAGGCCCTCTGTGACAAAGGTGATCCTATCAGAGCCAAGGAAGTGGTATATCTTGACTGTGTATGTCTGTGTATGTGTGTATATGCAGTCTTTGACCATTTTCTTTTCAAATGTGAACATTTTGTAGTGAAGAATAGTCATTCACTTGAGTACTGTCTTATCAATTACAGAAAGCATGACTATCAACATTGATTAATTGGATGGTTATACAAACAACCCTTCAGTAATAAACACCTATTGTGTGGCATTGAGGCATATGTTTGTCATGCCCATTAGGGGAGCTTTTGAGGCCCACTGGACTGATGAATTGGCTCACTTTGTCTTATTGCACAGCTGTCATAGCAGCTCTGATAGCAGGTGATAGTTCTGCAAGAGCATATCAAATTGGTGCTTATCTGTTATGACATCTGTTGATGGAAACTCCCTTTTAGGTTTGATCCAGAAAATGACCTTGATATTCCTGGTGAAGAATGAAGACTTACAATTATTGTTTTAAGAAGGAGCAGGCTGTAGCTTGTGCCTCACATCTGTCAGATCAAATTATCAGTCTGAAGCTGATAATACAATGAACATTGGTTCTGGACTGCAGTGTTTAATCTGCTAGATTTATACACACATAAAATTTTCCCCAGCTATCTTGTAGAAATAAGATTGCGATAAGATAGTTACAACTCAGTGTTTCAGTTATATGCATAGATATTCTGGTTTTGGAAGGTGAAATCTACTTCTGAGAGAGAACATTAAAATCTGGGAACTAGGAGAAAGTCAGTGGTTGAACTGAGAGTTTATACATACTTCATGGATATAGAAGTGGAAGAAAAACAGTATTAAAAGAGCTGCTTAGAACTGGACTACTGACAACACTATTAAGGCAATAAGACCTAGAGGGGAAGTTAATAAAACTGTAACTCAGTTTCCCCCCTCTAAGATACAATACCTACCCTTCCAATGTCACCTGTTAAGCTAGAGATTTAGAATTATGATTGGAAACATACTTTTTGGTAACACATTGTGTTAACATTTACTGGTGGTATTGTTTCAATAATTTCAATGTACAAACATTTTGAATAGTTCTGGTGTGAAGGTTAAAACACTGGCATCTTCAAACTTTTATGTTGCAGAGAAGAGATGGAGAAAAGCAAACTGCTGTGGATTTCAGCTAGTGTCAGTAGAATATGGTTCAAATCCAAACATGTAATAGCTAGTTTGTAATAAATAGTTTCTATCATAACTAGTCTGATGACCTTGAATATGTCTGGTTTCTCTTAGTAAGTCTTGGTGAATCATGGTCTCTAATTTTTCTTGCATTCTTTTGTTCTGTAACTAGTAACTCCTTTGCAACCAGGCCTCTTGGGCACTCCTGCTCCATCTCAGTGTTGCCTCATTTCTTTGAGAAATGTAAACGTTTTGCTGATGCCTTAGTCAGTGGTTCTTATTTGCAGAGGAAGCATCTGGGGAGCTCTTTGAAAATATGTATCCTGAGGTTTCACATCCAGAGAGGCTGATTCAGTGAGTTTAGTCTGCATCCCAAGAATCTAAAATTTTTAAGTATCTCATTTGAATCTGATGCAGGTGGATTTTTTGAAAAACATTGGTCTTGTACATACATTTTGTTTTACAAAAAGTAATGAGTCACCGAGTCAAAAGAGATTCTTTTGATTGACTCTATTTTGAATTAAGTCTACTGATTTAGTTGCATCACCGACTTGACTTTATATAAATAGTGAGTTGCCTGATACATAAGATTGTTGAGTCTGTGGGGTTTACCATAGCATACTAGGGTTTTCATACTTGGTTATGTTATTTCTGTTTCTCTCCATTAAAGTAAAGCGAATATATATATATATATATATATATATATATATATATATGCTTTAAATATATATATATATATGCTTTAAAAATTTTATTGACTTATGAATTTTTTATGTCGTTGATTTACCTTTACACTAATTTAAAATGAGCAAATGTGATATTTGCTTAGCAACTTTCCGTGAGAAAAGATGGTGATGCATTAGCTGCAAAGAATAGTATCATGATGAAGGGCATAAGCAGGGTCAGTAGTTGCTTTGGCTTAACTTTCACACCATATCTTTAAATGCATTTTCAGCTGTATGTTGACATCATTTTCTTGACAATTCTGTCCTAATTCTAAATTAATTACTTATATGGATGAGATGTTGGTGGGAGAAGACACAAAATCAGATGATGTGGTTGAATTTAAAGTAATGTCCAAGATGAGTTTAAAGTAATGTCTGAGATGAAAAACGGAGGGAAAGCAGTTGGGCTCTTTTTTCCTCTCTCATGCAGAATGCATATAATTTTCATTTTGTAGAGCAAATGTGTCCCCAAGCATGGCTTGAAATTTAGTTTTCTAATTTATGTAGAGAACTTTACATGCTAGACTGAATCAGACTATTCAGTGGGAAACAGATTACATTTAGATGGTACTGCCTCTTTATTTCCCCACCAGATTTATCCCTTTCCAGTGTATATTTTATTAAAGGAAACATACCTCTAAGGTAAAATGGTGGAATGGATGCATATGAAATGAAATTCAACAAAGTGGTTAACTGCACTTGGGTTTATTAGTGAGGTGATGTGGTTAGCACTGCATATGAAATGGGACAATAGGTCCACACCACCCACCATCAGCATACCCCATCACTTTATCATAACCAATGGTCATAAACTTGTGTCACAGGGGACTGGTAAAGTTATGAGGTGAATGCTGACCAAGCCCATAATATGAAGCAAGAATCCTTTGCAGAAAACTATTCTAAATTCATTAGTCATTTGTAAATAAAATTATCCATACAATGAAATTTTCTAAATAATAGTTCAGTTCTCTTCTAATGTGTAACTGCTTTGTTTGTTTGGTTATAGTGGTTATAGTGCTCATTAGTACTGACGGGGTAGGTACAGTGGTTCATATCTTCAAATAAACTGTAGGCTGTGAATGCTCACAGCTTCTATTTTCATCTGTAAAACCTTACTTCCCACTTCTTTCAGTGTCAGCAGCTATTCCCTAACATAAATATTTTTGTCACTGTAATTGTGATGGAATAAAGGCAATTCATGGGTGTTCTTGCATTTTAGTTGCCCTAGTTACTCTTGTGACAGAATTAGGTTTTTATTTCCATCAACTAAGTTATATCAGTGCAAATATATTTCTGGAACCATTATAGTAGATTTCAGTAGAGCAACCAAATGGAGGGAGCATGCTTGAATACTTAATTTGAGCAAAGTGGTTTTTAAAATATGTTTTTAATGGCAATCCAAATATCTCTTCTATCAAAACCCTTTAATCAGATGGAATGCATAAATATCTGAATAGAATCTCAATGCATTACCAAGGGGTAATCATACCGTCTCTTAAGCCAGCCAAAATGTAAAATTAAAATGTTGGATTGCCTTAAACATGTACAATTAATTACAGGATGGCTTTGTCAACACTTGCTTGATATTTACAGGTAATCTCAGAGCATACACTGTTTAACTGCATGACTCATAGAAATGAACGTAAACGAATCAGGTGATTTTGTTTGAGTATGACAGGTACTATTTAAGTCTCTAACAGCACTTGATGAGAGGTAGATTTGAATCTGTTTATTATATATGAATATAGGTTCTGTGTTAAAAAACACTTCTCAGTTTGAATTTTAAGGCCAATTGACTGGTGGTATTGTCAGCATTTTATAAATCTTTGGAAATGAAAGTGTGATGTTTCTGTATACATTAAGATGGTCCAATGATCTCTTAAGACAGTGACAACAAAACAAGACAGTCATGGCCTTGACAACCAAAATATATTCCTTCTGTATCTAGCTCTGTATTCATATTTCTATTCTATATTACATTTGACAGACAAGTCACTAGCTCTCTTGCCATAATTATTATATATATAAAGATTATTTGCATAAGATTTCTATTTGATATCTGTACTGTCTTCAAGGATATCAAATGTTTACACTGAGGGTACCACTTTCAAATGGGAATACTGCATTTTAACACCAGTTCTGTCTTACCTGATGGAGCTGAACTGGTCATACTTTCTGAACTTTAGCTTCCCTACCATAATCTGTTTTCAGTCTCATAGAATTATTGGGAAATAAAATGGGCCTCGGCACAGAGGCAAGGTGATCCTGGTTGTTTTTTTTATTTCCCCCCTCCACTCTTCATATTTCTCAGATAATATCAGCTCTGACCCTGTGACTTTGATCTAGTAAGTATAGGTCTTATTAACTGAGCAGCAGTCTAGCAGATGTATCTAACAACAGGTTGGTAGAGTCCCTTCTGAGTGTTTCCTTTCTTGCTGTTACACCAAAACCAGGGGGAAAATTACCTTAATTGGGAATAGTCATGATGATTCCCTTTCAAATCTGTTAAGAGATAGTATGCATAAGGAGCCCTCTTCCAACAGGATTCTGAAGGAGTGAAAATTATACAAACAGTGTAAGAAGAAAGCAATTTAACTTTTAAGGAAATTTGGTTCCGAGGATGAGGTGGATTAAAAGTTTCAGATTGATAGTTATAAGTATTATTTGAGGATTTTCTTACCTTTAGCTCATTGGAGAGATAACATCTTTATGTCTTTCAGTGTCTCGAAAAGGACTATGGTAACAGCATCAAGGGCTGACGCAGCAGAGGATAAACACCTTAAACAGGGCAGGGGTGGCTCTAGCAGTCAGTTATAGTGGAAGCAGCTGTGCTCACTACAGTGTCACCAGTGCCCTGCAGCCAGGTATAATAATGATGGGTGACTTTCTTCAAACCGTTAAAATGAATGAAGTTATAGAGAATGCCTCAGTTATTTCCAAAAAATCAGTGTTTACATACATCCAGGCATCATTTTTAATTCCCAGGAGATCCATCGGATACAAAGAGAACTATCTTAAACTGAGAACTAGTCATTATGCTCTGGGTCATCACTTGCTTCCAATACTCTTACTCTGGAATTCACCTTGGCAGTTTGTGACCCTTTGGAAGGCAGTGTCTCAAACTGCCACCTTCATGATCTTAAGATCACAGAAGAAGGAAATCAGTAAGGAAGAAAAATATTTGATTGAAAGTCAGGTGTTCTTTAAATATGGTGTGTCTATTTCCTGCAAAATAAATCTTGTTTTTATCACTCACACAGTACAGATGTAGGATCTAATACACAGAGAGAAGTTAGTATTTTTTTCATGACCATTGATTTTCAATCCATGTCTGCCTGATTAGTAATCCTCTGTTTATCCTTGCACAGGATTATTCATTCTAGTAAAATTTTCTAGTGTACTAGTATAATTTTCTTCTCATCTTTCAAAATAGCATTTGTTCCTTGCAGAAAAATTCAATGGGTTGCATGATATATAAGAGCAGTAATTATTTAAAATATAGACATATGTATAGGCACATAATAGAAAATAGAATAATTTTCAACTATTAAAAGAATGAAAGTCTACCTTTTGTAAACAGTATGAATGGAACTTGAAGACATTATGCTAAATGAAATAAGTTGGAAGGAGAAAGGAAATTACTGTTCTTACAATGTGGAATTAAAAAATACTGAACTTACAGAAATAAAAGTTAGAATATGGTTGACAGGGCTGGAAGTTCTAGTTATAGAATGAAAATTTTATAGGGATCTGGTTTACAGCATGGTGACAGTGGTTAGTGATGCTAAGAGTAAATTTTTAGCACCACATGCATGTGGATTATGCATATACTACCTTTTCTGGTAATCATTTTGCCTTGTTTGCATGTGGCAACTCATTACTTTACATATTGAACCTTGAATACTGCTGTTATATGTATCTCAATAAAGTCATACATAATTAAAAAGTAAGTAATTTAAAAATGCCTAGATTTTTTTTTAAATGACCAAGGAATAGTTAAATTAATATCAGATCATATAATTAGTCCATAAAATAACTAAATTCTTTGCAACTTTTAATGTTTTGCCAGTCTTCAGAGATTTGTCCCACAAATACAGGCAACATACAAATATTGTAGAAGGGAGAAGGGGGTGAAGTAATGATTGATTGCTATTTGAAAAGCAAAGGAAGCATAACTCTTTACTTTCTACTTTGTTCTTGTAAACTTATGGATATGAATGTTTATCACCTGCAATAAAAATTTATTCTGCAATAGCATATTTTAGATTCCAACAGGATCTTGTTTTTATCTGAGAAAAAGTAAAGATCCTTTGGTGACAAGCAAGCAGAAAAAATTGTCTGGGAGAAGTTGGCCTGGATTGACTAGCATCACATATGGGCTTGAAAAAATAGCAATACTGACTTATGTGTGTATGGGGTGCGGGGAGCAAGCATAGTGTGTAATTAAGGAAGGAGGAAGTTGCTGTGGAGGATGGGTAGAGTCAATAAGAGTAATGGATATTCATTACACAGTATATCTAAACATAAAAGAAAGAAGCTTACTTGAAGCTGGCTGCATCTGCTGTACCATCTTTTTGGAGGAGGGCAGAAGTTGGGAGGCAGCTAGAGTTTTTACTGGGTTATGTTTTTGAACTTGACCAACTGTTGAATTTAATTTCTGGGAAGAGAGAGCAGTTTGGTCTTTGTTTATACTAAAGATACTAAACATTTGTTAGATATCCCTTCATCCTTCCCCCTATTACCTTTCTATAAAATGTTTTATTTTTCATCGTGGTGACATATTTAAGGCTGATGTCTTCCAAACTGAACCACTTTGGTTCCCTAGGGCTGGGGAATTGTAGAGCACCTCAGGGTGCTTGAGTCAGTCCTGTCTAATAAATTCTGAGATGACTCCAGGTATTTTTTCTTATGCCAACTACCACATAATGAAATGTGTTCTAGCATCATACACACTAGGGTTTCTTGGGAAATGACTTTAAGGAAAAGGCATCTATAGTGATTGCTGCCAGACAATTAATGATCTATAAACACATTCATTCAAATATAATGAATGCATTTATTCAAATACAAATAAGAAAACTTAAGAGGTAAGTTTCTTACAGATAGCTGTGCACTGACATGTACATAACAAGAGTGTTTTATACAATACCATGGAAGTGTAGTTAGTATTAAAGAGAACAGTATATTTTAAAATACAATCTATCTAGAGTAATTTCAGTGAATTATATCTTCATTAGAGCTTTGTGTTAATCCTCATTATAGTACCCAGTAAGAAAAGCTGAATAATGCTTACTCAGCCAGCTTTATACATGAAACAGGAACTATGAGTTGCTATGTGTTACTTAAAGGTACTTAAACTGTACTCTAGAAGGGAGGCTAGAACATAGATACTATGACTCATAGGTCTTTGTCCTTCAAGTGTACTTTTATATCAATGAGAGGTCTGTGGCTAAATTAGCTTTATTTATATGTGACTAGTGATAGCCTAGTAGGAGCTAGTATTGAAGGTTAATATGTTGAACTACTATAAACTTCAATAAGAGTACAGCATGTTGTGTTAACTAAATTTCAGCCTTAAGAGCAATGCATAATAGAGTACCTGCTTAATAAACATTTCTTAGATGAAAAGATCAGTAAAAAAAAGTCACATTTTTTTTTGATGGCTTGTTACACTAGCTTTAGAATGCAACAGGAAGCTACCCCTTATTAAAGATGATTCAGAATGATTTTAATAGACTTAAACATCTTCCATTTATAATCTGTTTCCTGTTTAGTAAATATCAGAACTTATGTGCTGACTTAATTTGCTTAGGCCAGCAAACCAAGGATTGTTCAGTTTTGCATTCTCCGAAAAAGCCCTGTTTGAAAGCAGTATTATTCATATTCTTGGCATAGGGAATGAAGGCTTGCAGTTTGGTATGGTTTAAACCTTAAAAAGTTTGAAAGTGACTGCTATCTTGCTATTTCTTAAAGAATATAAGGAGAGCTGGATGCAATGATCCCAGGATTCACCCTCCATAATCAGATCGTTCAGTTATTTTAAGGATGAATGTATTCAGACTTGAATGGAAAAATAAAACCAAATAATAAGAAGGAAATTTTGGCCAAATATTTATTTAGATGTATAAAGTGTTTTAATTATCCATATTAGTGAAGTCAAAAGGAAGGGAATTCCATTCTACAAAGGTTAAAAAGTGATAGTCTTTTAAATCTAGCATATAATAGTTTATGTAACTTTGAGTTGAGAACTCTGAGTTCAGTTGCCACACCTCTTGAAAGTTTCTATTAAATTTATTTTCTGAGAGTCTCTGGTGGCCCAGGTACTGAAGAAACTAAATGTAATTATGGGAAGTCATGTTCTCCACCCTCATGGGACCTTGGAGTCTAAGAGTAGACAACCACATATTTAAGTATCTTTAAGACAAAGCACAGTATGTTAAGAGTGACTCAGCTTTTGATCCCATGTGAGATCAGCGAGAGGGCAATCAGTTGTTGGGGAGATCCAGTAGATCCTCACAAAGTCAGTGGTACTTGACATAGGTTCACAGAGTATGTGAGTTCAGAGGCATTTGACAGCAAGACAGAATCCCATGACTGAGAGGTTCCCTCTGTAAAGTGTGCAGAAAGGACTCTTTACAACTGCATCAGGTATTCTTTCATGTATTATCTTGACTTTTTTAGACTACTTTGCTACTTATGAGACATTTATTGGCACAGAATAAACTTAATGCAAAATTAAGCAATCTCTTTATTCGATAGCTTGGGAAAATAAATTGATGAATTTGGAACTCATCCTTTAAATGATGATTTTTATGTGATTACTCATTACAATGATTGTTGGTAGAGAAAAGGGAGTAAATCTCTTGGCCATAGTGCAGTCATATCAAAATTAACCTTCATTTGCAATGTGAATTTATTTTATAATCAAATTTTGTATGCATTCAGTCCTTACAATGTGGACTAATATTAAGGAAGAACATGTTGTGGCAAATTTTAGTTTTAACTCATGTGATTGGGAAATGGGATGTAGCAGTTAATCTAACATTATGGTGGCTAGGAGATTACAGAAATATTTCATTTATGCTATTGAATTATCTAAACTAGAATAAAACAAAATATTTAGCATTTAAAATATTCTGAATGTAATTTGAAATGAATTTTTTATTTAATAATTCAGAAAGCACTTTAAAATTTATATATATATTCTAGAAGCATTTGTTTTCCTTTCTAGAAAATGAACTGTGCAGAATTGACCTTTCTGATAACTTCAAATCTCAGTTAACAAAACCTGAATTTTTTACCTGGTGATCAGACCTTCTGTTTCTGTCTGCTGGTGTTACATGTACTAATCTTATTTTTAAAAGCCTTGAATTATTAAGCACATGCTAATATTTTAATGTCTTTTAAATTAAATTGATGTAGCCAAAATAAAAAACCATAGGTATCTAGAACTTCAAAAATTTTAAATAAGAGTGTGTATGTGTTTGTGCACGTGCGCGTGTATGTGTAGGGGGAAGCTAAATCTGCATTTCTAATTCAGAGTCACAGTACTCTAATAAATATTCCAAGCAATACCATATTCTCTTACTCTAAGATATTCATAAATGAGGATCATTGTAATTTAGTGGGACTATTCTCATATCTGAGTGTCAGCTGCTGAAGAACATTTTGTATTAATATAGAAGGTCAAATGTTCCACTGGCCTTCACAAGTCCTGCTGATAGAATACCATTTGTTTTTTATATACTTAAGTTCCCCCTTCCCAGGAATTTAAGTTTTACATTTCAATATTATTACAATTTATTTATATCTTGGCAATTATGCATTGAGGCACTTCACCCTCACCTTTCACTGGTGTGTTCATAAACTATCCATTGACCTGTAACATTTTTTGTTGTGACTACCTAGAGTGTGCGTAGATCTTTTTAGAAAGCCTAATATGATTTGTTGTTATCAGAAACCTATAGGTGACCCAGTTATTACTGTATTTTATCATCTGGTTCTTAATTTATTCAGGTGTGCTTCCTTATTGAGGTTAAAGATTCTTTGCCCCTTCTTGTTAAAGGCTTGTTGCACTTTAACCATAGGAGAGAAAAACGCTGTTCTTTAACATGTAGTTTGGTGAATTCTTTCTGTCTGTTTTGAATTTGTTTCTTAAAATAGCAGTGAATTAAGAAAATATTATTTATTCTTTAGATCTAACACATACCAGAGCAAATAGTAGCGGAAATGTTATAGATAATTTGATGTATTTCATGCAGTCCCCCTTAAAAAACATTTTTTTGTAATATTTTAGCTCTAACATTTGGTGATTTTTATATGAAAATATTATTACAATTTATTCTCACGTGGGCTGTGATTAAAATATTACTGAGAGTGATAGGCTGTGATTGTGATACCTTGTTCAGTTTCCACAACCTCAAAGTGTTTGTCTACCAGTACAATTGATCAGTATATTGGTTGTGCTACCTTAGTGTGAGTTTAATTCACCATTATGCTTTATTTGTTATAATTCCTATGTAAGAATTATATCTTATATAAATATATGTTTATATATAAAATATAATAAGCACAGTTCTGGGTAATAATTGTGTCTTTCCATTTTGACTGTGTCTGAGAAATTCTAACAATTTTTAAATGACTTGAAAACATGAAAAGTTTCCATCCTTCAGGTTAAGGTGTTATGAATTCAGGAGACTCAAATACAATTTGAGAAGATGAACTTTTTTTTTAAAGGTTGGAGCAAAACACATTCATGCAGGACAGAAGATTTACTTACGTTTCTTGTATATTGTCAGTCACTGGCCATTGTTTCAATTATTTCATTTGACTCTTCAGTGATTTTTTTGACATATTCATAAGTTTACATGGCATTTCCCCTAAATCCTGAGCTATTGCATTGTTGTTGCCTATTATCTAACATAATATATACCACTTTATTTGTTCTTTCTTGCTAAATTCCTGTAAGGCAGGTCAGTGAATTTAAATTCTGAAACTAAAAGTCAACTCTATTATTTAGTTTATATTTTAGGGGGAAATTACGTTGCTGCCCTGAGATTTACTTCTGACAAATAATCTATAGACTATAAATACTATTAAAAGGTCTATTGTATTTATTTGGAATTTCTTCAGAGTAGTTTGATACAGATAAAAGGCAATTCTATACCAATCTTCTTACCAAACAGAATATAATCTGATGGGTAGCAGCATGTCAAGTCGACTTAAATATTATTTTACTTCCATATTTTCTTGTTCCTCAATTGCATCCTCTTTCTGCTTAAATTAAACACATTGCATTTCCATCTGCTATTCACTATGGATGATTCACATTTATTTTTTTCCAGGGATTTTTAAAAAATGGATTTAGGGAGCAGATGTGTTTGCATTTGTACCTGCTGTCCTTTTCCTAATGTCTTTCCACATATACAGGAGGAGAGTGCATTACCACTGCCCTTGGTGAATTTTGCATATCACTTTGATTTGGGCTGCTGCACTGTAATGCATGATAATGTGACAGCCGCAGTCAAGCAAGACATCTCCTTAGTTTCCTAGTACTCAATATCAATATCCCAGCTGTGCGACTGGGATTTGAAGAACTCATGGTAATTCCTTCAAGTATCCTTGGGCAGACCACTGGATTAAGCCAAACTTTTCCCTCTGCTAGTCCTTTATTTCAAGGCTGCTTTTAGACAAATTATAGATTTCCAACTCGGGTATACAAACATGCATGCACAGTGTGTTTTTACCACCAGCATTTGCTGAATATATTCTGTCCTAGCATCCAAATAAAACACCTGCATTATTTTCAATTACATGCACAAATAAAGTCAATCACAGCTGTCTTTCTGGAGCCTAGCTGCATGAATGTCTAGCTGAATATTTGGCAAACCTTGGCAGCAAAAATTGTATTTTGAGATCAGGTGTAGCTTGCTAGAGTAGGAAGAGAAAACTTATAATGATAGTTACCATTTCATGAATAAAATTTATCCCAGTGCCAGCAATTTAACATAAGTTTTAGCTCGGTCACTTCTGTGTGTTAGTAATCAGAAGAGGCTTGGCTGGGTGGTTCTGGTTTATGGTCTCTCATGAAGGAACTATATTCAAGATCTTAGTTGGGGCTACAACCCTGGGAAGGCTTGATTGAGACAGAAGGATCAGATTCCAGGATGACTTACTGTGAACGTATGTTTCTTGGTCACTTAAGGAACCCTCAGTTACTCCTCACTTGGACTCTCCATGACTGAGTGGCTTATATCACTGGCTTCAACCCAGTATGATCTGGGAGAGAGAAAGAAAGGTACACGTGGTTTGGGAGATTCAAAGATGGAAGCAGCTAAGAATTTTATGACCTAACTGTGGCAGTAACTGCCTCCATTGTAATGCATGATATCAGAACAACCCTGTTTACCCTACTGTAATAAGGAGGGGGCAATAAAAAGTATATGACTAGTAGGGGTGAGAAGAATTGAGGGCCAACTTGGAGGCTGTGACAGACAGGAATCCTCTGCAGCTAAATGACTGGGTGACCTTGGGGAAGTCACCAACCTCAGCTTCAGTTTCCTCATCACTTCTGACCACAGGAAATATGATTTTATGAAATGACAGATAAAGAAGCACTGTGTAAATATGAAGCAGCATCTTCATCATGTGAGGGTTAATAAGCTGTGTTCTTTTTAGGTGAAATATTAGAAAAAACAAAAAAAGCATAGTGAGTTGAGAAATGGAGAAAAGGAAAAAAACAAGAGGGGATAAGAAAGGAATGCTTGTCTTAGGAGGAACAGGAGGTTTTAATTCTGTTTTTTTTTTTTTTTCCTTTTATCAATGTTAATTTTAACTGCACACAGACAATGGATCCTTATATTCTCAAAACACATAATTCCATCTTTTTTTTTAGGATTAAACAAAGAAAAACTAGTATGAGCTCTTATTTGGGGAAGATTTGAATAAAATTAAATGAATTCAAAAAAGTAGTTAGAGGCCTGATTTAAATTGTCAGTGCTGATACTCTTTCATTGCCTTCCTCCAGAATAGAACTTAATGCTCACCTCCGTTAAAAATGATTCTACTGTCCATTAGACAAAAACAGTTAAGAGAGCTATTAGTATTTCCATGAGCCACTGACCTTGAGTCAATATAAACTAGTCTAGAAAGTGAATTTATTATCATTTTTAATGTGTGTGTTCTGGAACTTATTTCCCCTATAGATAACTTTTAACTCCATTTTAGCATTTAATTTGTGAAACATCATTTTACTTTTAGAATCAAGGTAGAAATCCCTCTTCACTCAATATGATAGATGACTGGAGACTATTTACCACATAGAGTCATAAGGACATCAAATTCATTGTCCAAAACTAAACTATTAGCCTCTCAATCTACCTCCTATGTATATATGCTCTGTTGACAATGTTATTTGAAGAGGTCATTTTGACTTTGCCTCCAAATGGACTGTTTCAGCTTTCTTTTTCCTCTCAAGAAATTGTAATTCCACACATTCCCTGACTGTGTCCTTTCTTGCTTCATTGCTTACTTTGGCCCTAACTCTCACTCCATACCCTGTGTGAGACACTTATTAGGGTAGAGACGAGGCTCTAGCTCTCAAGGCATTTTTACCTTAGTTTTAAAACATAGTTCTGCATTTTGATTTGATCTGGATGAAATGACTTCTCAGTCAAAGCACTTAGGACAAGAGAGACCCTTTAACCTGATTATCTCAGTCACCTCACATTTTTTCCTTCTTCATCAAGGCTCAAGTCAACAACTTCTGATTGAATGTGACTCTCTTATCTCTTTAATTCATTCTCTCCTTACTGTGTTGCCTTTGAAAAACACTGATGTGCTCTTTTAATCCCACTCTTAAGACACAGTGATGGTCTCTTGTTGACCTCAGCAGTACTGCGTACTAAGATTTTTTTGTGGTAGTGGAAATGTTTTATGCCTGTGCCATCTAGTATAATAGTCATTTACCGCATGTGGCTGATAAGTCCTCAAGGTGTGTCTAATGAAGCTGAAGAACTGAATTTTTACTTTTCTTTTTTGAATTAAATTTAAATGTGTGTGTTATCAAACTACAAAGTGTAGGTTTATAGGATAAATTATAACCTTCCTACTTTTGTCACTGCTTTCCCTTTCTCTGCATACAAAACATACACATATTTTATGTTCCTGTGTGGTACTTGCAACAATTTTACCTTAACCCACACTAAGAAATGTGCTTTCTGTTATGACTAAGACTTGTCTGAATATTTATACTCAACAAAAATTTGTTCGTTATATTATAGCACTATATTATTTTATTAAAGCTTTATATGTACATCTATGAAGAAAATAGAAAAGATTCCCTAACCTCTTGTGGCTAATGTTGAGAAAAGTATGTCTCTGACCATAAGTTATAAACATAAAAAAAGAAATTGCCTCAGAAGTTGGTGGGAAAAGGAAAATCAGGCAGAATTAGAGGAAATCAAAGCTGCTGGTGAGTGCAGGATCAGGTTATAGGTTGAAATATTAGTGAAGGTAGACAGGAATAGAAAGACTCAAAGAAGTAGTTAGCCAGAAGGTGTTTAGAAGGAATATACTCATTCCACACAGAGGGAGAGGCCAGTCCAAGAGTCCTATTCTGAAATGCACCTGGCATGTACAGAGAATAGCAAGGATGGAAAGGGGGGGGGGCACGAATGGTGCTTGTTGCAGGGCGGGAGAAATAGAGAGTGTCTTGTGTATGTGGGAGGGACCAAGTGCTAGGAGTAGAAATAGCAAGTACATTTTTACAATGCTTGAACATTCATGTACCTACTATTATAGGCACCCTAGAAATTCACTGTGACTGCCTTATTCATCACAATCCTCTCACTTCCCCCGGAAATAACCAGTATCCATATCTTTAGAGTAATCTCATCCTTGCTATACTTTATAGTTTTACTGTGTAGAGTTACGTCCCTAAATAATATTACCTTTCCCTTTTTGATGTTTAGATACATTGATGCCTTGTGAATATCTTCTTGTGATTTTTTTTCTGTTCAGCATTATATAAGGTTTACTCATGTTTTCCTGTTTTTCTATGGTTTCTTCATTCTCCCTGGCATACATCTTTCCATTATATGAATATCTCATAGAATTTCCATTCTGCTGTTGACAGATATTTAAGGTGTGTCCAGTTTTGGATATTTATGAACAATGCTGCTTTGAATATTGTTATATGTATTCTGTTGAACATGAGCACACTGATGCATGTTTAGCTGCTAAGTTCAGTGATAGGATTTGTATATACACAACCATATCAGGTACCATCTCACTATTCTTTAAGATGATTTTATAAGTACACATATACGAAAACTCCTTTTTTCTTACATCATAGCCAATACCTGAGATGATGAAACAAATTTTTGTTAGTTTGACCAATGTATGATAGTACCTCCTCAAGATTTTCCTTTGCAGTTCTCCAATAAGGGAGTTGAGTACCTTTTCAATGTGCATTGGCAACTGAATTTTATCTTCTATGAAGTAGGCAATCTTGTCTTTTTTCCATTTTGCTGATATATATATATATATATTATATATATATATCCTCACAGTATGTAGATTGTTTTCCAATAATGTCTTTTGATGAAAAAATATTATTTTAATGCAATAGACTATATTAATCATTTCTTTAGGATTAGTTCATTGGTACCCTATTTAAGAGAACTTTCCTACTCTGCAGCATTAACGGTATTCTCTATTGTCTTTTGAAAGTGATATAGTCTTCATTTTCACATTTAGGTCTTCAATTCACTTGGAATTGATTTTTATATGTAGTGTGAGAAAAGAAGTTAAATTTCTGTCTCCCCCCCATGAATTTCCAATTTTGTCATTCTATTTCTTTTAAAAATATTTGATTGGAACCCATTACATTTATTTCATGTCCTTAAAATTACAAGTTACTTGGCAGATCAAAGATTAAAATCACCTATTGTTACATAATCAGCTCTTAAATGCCCTGTAAAATTTTGTTATAAGTATTAGCATCTCAACCTGAACTATATAAAAATACACAGACAAACAAAAAAGAAGGCAGAAATACTCATATAGCTCATAGAAATACAAAGCAAGGGTACAGCCTTAAGAAGAGATTGGAATTCTGTTGCTATCTATACATCTGATTCACAAATGTTTCTTTACAGAGTAGTTAATGGGGGTTATGGCTACAAATAGTTCTTGAGCTTTACATGCCATGTATCCAACTATTGTGTGTGGGGGGTCTGTTTCCATATATGTCTAAAAATTTCACCAGTACATATTGAATCATGTGACTACTTCTGTGCTAATCAACTGGAAACTCATGCAAAATGTGCCTGAGAAGAGAACAATTTCTGGGACAAATGTTCTAATGATTGAAATGACTCAGCTTTGGGTTTCTTTAAAATGTGAACTATGATGCATATATTACTAGAGCTATTTTTTATGAAAAACAATATTACATTGAAAAGGTCCAATAAACTCTAAATTTGTGATTGATATGACTGCATTATGATTTGTGAAGCATTTTACTTATACTGGATAATAGTTCTTATAAACTTCCCAAAATGTACTGCACATTACATCAATCCCTGAGTAAATAATTGTTCATTAAATAAATTCTGCTCTTCAAAGATGAGTTTAATATGTTAAAGGGATAAATTTATCTCAGACTATTTTTCCTGGTATTGTACATTTGATTTTGCATTTGAGAACAGTTATAGCTAATCTGAATGATAAGAATTGTCATCGTTGTAGATATTTGTTCTTCATTCTCCATCAGACTATCTCCTTTGTTAACTTTAAGTAAAATATTTTTAGGCTAAGTTCAAGAATATTTTAAATGAACCAAAAGGTATTTAATTTTTTCTCCATCATAACTGACTACTCAGAACCCTTTTAGCTTGTTAATTTAATTGCTGTAACTGAATTCTGAATGCAGAATAACAGATGTGATCAAGCACAGAATGTTTTTGATATGTCCTGTTATTAAGGAAAAAAATGTCTGCCTTATTTTGGCATAATGAAATATTTTCATGACAGATAATAGCTGAGCTGTATCCATTTGCTTTGCAAAGTTAGCAAGATGCAGTTTTTAAATGGGAATGATATTTGTACAGTTAAAATGCTTGAAAGAGAAAAAATGTATAGAAGGGAGTCCATTCTTTCTGTAGGATAAATGTAATAAAAATTATCTGGCATTTGGTTAGAAGATACCAGAGTTTTGAGATATCTTTGCTAGGTTTTTCAGGAACTCATATCCTACAGAGCAGAATCACAGGAATACTTTAAGAGGCTCATGAAAAGATAGGTTTCTTCTGTCAGGAATAGTTTATTTCTTGCCCGATTTTTCCTATTTTGTCTTCCTCTCCTTTTGCCCAACTTTCTTGCAAATCATTCCAGCTTACTCTGTTCATCGCTGCTCTTCTTGACCAGTCTCAGTTTTTGGTATGCCCCATGCCTTCCTATAGTTTCAAGAACTTTCTAGATAGATCTACGTCATTCATCATCTCTTTAAGCAGTATGTGATTTTCATGGATGTTCATAATTTTAGGGTATTAGTGCCTATTTCTCATATTTAAGAGACAGCATGAATCATAAACCTTTGCATCCATTTTGCTCTTGCTCAAAGACAGAACCTAAAAACTGAGCAAAGCTGAATGATAGTTCTTAGCAGCCCTGACTTATTATTTATAATTAAGAAGCATAACTATCTGTCTAGTTGCCAGTAACTGTGGTAAAGGGTGTAATAGCCAGAGGGATATGGAAGTTCTGGGCTGCAGAAGGTGGTTCTCTTACCATGCCTTCTATTCTGTCAGCAAAAACTTTGTTATTGCTGTAGACAACTCTTTTAAGTCAATAGACTTTAGTTCTGGGTTCAGACCTTGGGAATCATTTTGTAGTTGGTAATGTAAATACAGTCACACTTTTTCTGAAGATTTAGGAATAAAGTTCCATATTTTTCTCTTTATCTGTCTGGAACAAAGCTCAAAAATAGTGCCTAACACCTGCAAAGATAGTACTAATTGCAGGATTGCCCAAATACCAATAATTGTTTTAGATGACATTCTAGGGAGATTTTGAGAATTTCAGGTCGACCATTTAATAGAAGTAGCTCATACTTAAAAAACTAGTTCATTGGTGTACTTGAGGTCATAATTTATGAATCATGATCATTTGCCATCATAATGTTAAAATATCCTATCTGTCTTCCTGCAACCTTTCTATCTAATGTTCTGGGTAAGTGTCTGAGTTACTGATGGTCATGAACATGTATACGAGGTTCACTCTCAAACACAATAAATTAAGAGGCATTTTCTCAGACTCTTTCCTGTTTGGTGTTGGCTATCCATCTGTAGCAATTACAGATGACTCTTGTTTACAATTTAAAACTCACATGCTGTTCAGGAAAAAGGCTGAATGGGCTTTGTTTCCTTAGTAGAAGCCATAGAAACTGTGTGAATTTGTGTGTTTTAACCTTGTAATATATTAGAAGAGAGTATTGTGTTCCTCATGATTTTGGTTTTTTTTCTCTTTGCATTATCTCCATATTGACTATAAGCTCAACTAACTTCATTTGGAGCCTTATTTTAACTCACTGAATTTAAAGGACTTGCAGATAATTTAATCAATGATTGGATGCTCACCCTTTGTTTATTTTCCATAACCTTCTACCCTTCAGAATGGTTTTAGTTAATGCTACTCTGCTCATTAAGTCAGTTAACAGTAATTTTTTGACACGACTTTGGGGGAGTTGATACTGGATTCCAAAGCTCAGTGGATGAAGGCTTAATCTGGAGACATAGTTGTTGGCAGAAAGCTATGGAAATCCAATTCAGTTTGGTTCCTTTTCTTGCAAATGTAATTACAAATCACAGGTCACCAGAAGGGAATTTAGCGTGTTTATTGTGTGGACAGAACCACAACCACATGCATTCATTGAGATGGTTGTTGACCTCTGTTTGTAGCTTATAGTGTGTAATTTGTGAGTGATCTTAGCTAGATTAAAGCACATGCGGATTCCTTTTGTAATAATCAAAGATAAAATACAGAGAGCTCTCAAAATCTAGCATAGTTGGTAGCTATCCACTTTGAAATGTGACAGTTTCTCTCATTGATTAGGTTTTCTGGTTATTCATATCACATTATCTTCACCTCATCTCAGTTTCTCTCTCTCTCTCTCTCTCTCTCTATATATATATATCTATATCTATATATATATATATATCTATATATATATATATATCTCCACATATCTCCACATACACACATACTTACCCTTTACCCAGTATCTTTTCTTGGATATTTATGTTGCTGTGCACCAAGTCATTATATCCAGTGGGCTGTAGGAGGCCTTGCAGTTTCTATTGAACAGCTTCATAAGGAGCCCAGCTGTTAGCTGTCAAGGGTTTTCTCTTTTTATTAGTCTCAGAAGGCAGGGCTGGCAGGGTGCGCATGTTGGTACAAGATCCCAGCTGTTGGAATGGTGCTCTTGGAGTCCCTGATCATTTAAAACTGAAGAAAGATTTGACCTTACCATAGCAGTTGTTTCTGTTTGTTCATTTGTTTATTTTTGAGGGGCTTATTGTGCAAAAAAGATGTGGATGACAAATATAAAACAACAGACAGTAACATGGTGGATTTTAAATATTTTGGTTTTCAAACTTTAAGTAGACATTTGGAGTTTACCACATTAGGGGCAAATGTTCACCACATAGGGCAAATGTTAACCCCCTATGTTTACCACATAGGGGGGCAAATGTAAACGAATGTAGATAAATTTATGTTGGTGTATCTTTCTTTGGTAAATGGACCAAACAATCTCAGTGAAATTTATGTAATGTATGCTTGAAAAACAAGGAGATAAGAGGCTAGTTCTCAGAGGTGAATGCTGAAAATTCTGGAGAAGTGGAAGGTTTTGATGTTTTCTGATTAAAAGAAAAAAAGCATTAAAACCAGATTTTGTTTTAAAGGGAGTTAACTTCTTCATGTAGTCTTGTCTTTCAAGTTCTTTGGGAGATTTGTGTGTGCTTGGAACTGGGAGATACTTTAGTTAAGTTGACCAAATTATTAAAAATATAATTGAATACCATAAACAACGACAATATCCGCTTTTACTGCATTGTGAAAGATTGACAGACAAGAACACACATAATAGCATACATTTATATTTAAGAAATGTAACTTACTTAAAATGGGGAACCTTGAGTGAAATGCTTGGTTGGTACTGAGTCATTCCCCAGTTAAAAATAACCTTTCCAGGTCATGTCGTTTTGTTTGCTGCAGTGAAATAAGTTTATTTCAGCAGAATGAAGCCATTATTAGCTTGGCAGAGTCCACTTGTCAGAATTTTATGGAGCAGAACACCGTTTGGCTGGGAAATTCAATAAATACTGTAATGTGAGAGGAGTTAAACTCCAAGGGCTGAAGGGGCAAAGAGTGGGGGATATGTCGCTAATTCTTTGTTTTACAGCTTCAATAAGAAAACATTAGGATATATGATGAATTGTCATTAGAGGTCAGACATGCAAACCTTTTGTGAAATACCAAAGCAACAGGACCTGTGAATAAAATAAAACCTATAAACTCTATTGGGATGTATAGCACCGATGGGTTAACATAAATAGTGAAGTGTCTGGATTCTCAAATTTTGTATTATTCTTTTTGGGAGAGTAATATGTCTTACCCGCTCCCCTGCACTGTCTGAGAATTTCTAGCGGGATAAAATATATGTGAAAAGCCTATGACAGCATAATCCAGTCATCAGACCAGTACTGCAATATTAAAATGGAACTGAGCCATTTGTCATCTTAACAGTGTAAGAAACCAAACCAGTGGCAACTCACAAGAGACAGTGGGCTTCACCTTGAGGCAGTGTTTTGAGATGACTTGCATGGCGACACCAAATACAGGCCCTTGCCACTGTGTCATCTTAGGCAAATCATGTAACTTCAGTACGTCTTGGTTTCCTAATCTGTAACTGGGAAAATTAAGCTTGCCTTTTAAAGTTCTGGTAGATAAAACAAAAGAGAGCATAAAAAGTTTTAATACAGAATCTAGCACTAGCAAAATAAACAGTTGCACCTTATTTCTCTGTGGAGATACCTGGAAAATTATGGAGATGGAAAAAAGTAATTTAATTAACATTATGCTCTACTTGTATCTTCTGAAATTTTATGTATAAGTGTGTGTGAATAAGATACCTATTGCTTTCGTAATTACAACTTTTGGCAGGTACTTTCTGTATTCTGATTTGGAAATTGATTCCCTGGTGAACATTTTGATTTGTTGTTATTTTATGTTAATTCTATTAGTTGTATTAATATTCTGGTTTTGGTGGTATGTTGTATATGCTGGATCATTGGGTGGTGGTTTCTTGAGTTTAAAATTGATTTTGAGTCTCTTTAGCTAAGAATAAAATTACTTTGAATAGAGAAAAATGTGCAAGGTATAGAGAGGAAACCTATTTTGAAGTAAAATATCACTGTTAATTATTTGGAGACTTTTCTGACTTAAACTGCTGAATTTCATGTGAAGAGGAAGTGAATAAAAGTATATAAAATATTTCTGTTATTATGGACCATTGTCACTGGAAAGACTGAAGTTACTTTCATCTTTATCCTTAAAAAGTGTACTGGATCTGTGTAGGCATATTATAAAAAAAATTTTTTTTTTAGATGTTGCCTGTGTGCACCATATTTTTTAAGTGACTTTATGGTAGGTCCCATGGACTCACCAATGATCTGACCCAATTGCTAGACCTGTTGGGCTCAGAGAGTGAAGTGGAAGGAACTTTCACCTTGTTAGAAATTATTAGGACATTAAAGATAGGGCACACACTGAATGCTTCTGGAACCATGCTCAGTGTAATGTGTAAGTATAGTTTGCATCATTTGCTCAACAGCCCGACCTTCCCACATCCCCTGCACAGTCTGATTAAGATTCAGAGAGCTTTGGAATTCATTTAATTAAAGTGCTGCCCTGGAGTCCATTATTGCAAAATATTAACATAGTACTCTATGTGACCTTTAAAAGTTTAGAAATTCTTAGCAAAATGTAGTGTGATTGTTTATTCCTTCATTTTTTAGTGCTTTGTGTATTACTTCCCCCTATTCTCTTATATTAATTATATTCTCACAATAAATGAATGCCTATTATGGTAAATATTTTGATGTATTTTTCCTCAGCTAGGTTGCAGATCTCCTGACCCTGTCTCTTCTTTCACTTAATACCTTTATTGCCTCAGGATATTTTCCTTGTGACTGATAAATTTAACTCACAAAGTTTAAAACAGATTCCCCACCATGGACTTAAGAGACAGCCTTTAGAGGAATTGTAAGCCCTTCTGGAGGAATCACCAAGTCAATTAAAAAGCAGTCCATTGACCCCTACGATTCTTTAGATAAACAATGCACCTCTTGACAGCTGATTGTCAGCTGCTGACAATAAATTGTGTGTCCCATGCCATTCCCTCAGTCTGAAGGAATGTTCACAGGCAAAGCATTTTGCTTGTCATAAACTGCAGACAGAATCTCTTTATCAGAGACAGAAAAAAGAGATTGGAGAAGTCAGAGCTAACCATCCTCCACTCTCCAATTGAATTCTGGTAATTACAGTTAAACCTAAGGAGAAGATTTCTTCAGAGCATAATGGCTCCCAGGGGCATTTTTCACTGAGTGGGTTAATTTACACTTGAAATATCTGACCACAGCTGATATTGATCAGTGGTGTGTGATGAGCAGAAGCAGGCACTGGAGGTACTATAAGAAAACATATCTCAGTATTGATATGTATCCAACTACTCCTGGCTTGTTTGGCACTATTTCCTTCCTTTTCTGGCACCAATAAACTGGGATTTAAAGAGACTTTATTGTTTCTATTTACTTATCTCAGGTTTTCTGGAAATACAGTGTTTTGTGAACTTAAAGGTTCACAGGTGAGTGAGAGCATCCAGATTCATTTAAGGTGTATCATTGGGTCTTACCCACCATCCTAAAGTTTCACTCCAGGCATCTTCACACTTGAGAGGCTGAGTTATTTTCCTGATTATGATGTTACTTCCAGTAGCTCCTGTAAACAATAAAAGCCCCATGGTTTGGCAGGAACTTCCCAGAGCATTGTTTTCTTAGCCCCCTCTAGGACCTGTTCCCATGTTGCAAAAGTTAATACCTTCACTGTCTGATATGGGTGTTATCTGATTCCCCCTCCCCCCCAAGTCATGAGGTACTTGACTAGTTTAAAAGCTCAAGCCTAGCTCCAGTGTTCTGACTGGGATACTCTGCTGTGCCTAGCACAGTATGAAGTATACATATTAGGCTTAAGGATTTTCTTTATGTGTCAGGACCGCCTCTCAAGGGAAAACAGATGAATCTGAAGCAGTTCTTAAAGTGGTATTCTCTTGCACAGATAGCCTAGTCTTATGTGGTGGCATAATTGTGTGGATTTTTACTGAACACCGAGTATTATACTTTATAATTTTATGTTGATAATTATGATCTATCTGGTAAATTTTGAATAGTTTTTTCCCCATTTATTTGGAAGATGCTATTTTTAGTTTTCCCCTCAGAAGGAACTTACTTTACAGATACACCCAGAACTGGAGCTCTGAGATCTTTGATGGTGACATCTTAGCTTTCCCCTCACCAGGCTTTTCATGTGATATTGTGGGATTAAAAGTAAAAGACTGTTCTAGTTAATAATAATAGTTATTCTCATCATCTGTTTAGCATAATTAATCAAAAACCAGTGAAATGAAAGTTTAAGATAAATGACATCTCTTCTTGAACATATCTACTGTCCAAGAAGGATGCCTACAATCAAAAAAATCATTAACATGTGTGAGCAAATATGCCTTCTTGGGCCCTGCTGACTGTAGCATTCACAGAACCCCATGATCTGGCTGAGTTTGTGGAACACCAGCCTGAGGCATGAAAGCTTGTTTATTGTGCTGATTAAATGGAAAGCTTGAAATGAATGAACAGACAATGGCATATTCTTCCTCTCCCTCCAATTTCTTCCCCTTCCCCCCTCCTTGTGTGTGTGAAATAAAGACAGACCTAGAGAGAGAGAGACACAGAGAGAAAGAGAGAGAGAGAGAGAAAGAGAGAGAGAGAGAAAGAGCCCACAGACCTTGGTAGTGTTTTTACTTGTAGTAATGTGTTTGTGGTGAATGCTAGGCTTAAATCATCCCTAAAGGGAGGCAAAAATTCCACCCTGGGAATGCATGTCCTTTTTTCTTTTTTACTTCTAGTCATTTTGTTTGTTTGTTTGCACTTATACATATTTATATATATTATATGTATATATTGCATCATTGTCTACCAATGCTTTCCCATCACCTTACCACTTGTGCACCATCTTAATCTTTTGTGCCCTCTCCTCTCCTACCCTGCCCTGTTCTCTCCCTCTCCCCGTCTCTTGTTCTATGCTTTAGATCTGTTGGCAGTTTTCAATTTTTCTTAAGCATTTGTTTGTTTGTTTTTCCTGTATCTCTCAAATAAGTGAGATCATTTCATATGTCTCTTACTTTCTGGCTTATTTCCACTAACATGCTTCCTTCTAGCACCATCCATGTTGCTACAAATGACATGCTTATCTTTTTTGATTGAGCATAATATTTCATGTGTAAATATGCCACATCTTTTTGTCATTCATCCATTTTGGGGCATTTGGATTATTTCCATATTTTGGCTATTGTAAATATTGCTGCAATAAACACTAAGGTACAGGTGTCCTTATGGATGAGGATTTTTGTGTCCTTTGGGTAGATTCCCAGTAGTGGGATTACTGGGTAAAATGGCAGTTCCACTTTCAATTATTTGAGAGTCCCTCACACAGCCTTTCCATAGTTTGCACTCCCACCAGCAGAGTAAGAATGTTTCTTTTTCTCCACTTCTGCACCAGCACTTGTTGCCAGGTTTTTTTTTTTTTTTTTTTTATATTGGGCATTCTTACTGGTGTAAGATGGTATCTCAGTGTGGTTTTGATTTGCATTTGGAAGTGCACATTCTATTTGGCTCCTTTGACTCCTTTCTCTTCTTTATCAGCATGCTAATCTATGAAAAATGTGAACTAGGAAGTGAGATGACTGAGAGGTGTTAATTGAAAGAAAAGTTTGAGGAAAGTTGAGGTTGCCTTGATGACTGGTAGAAGAGCATACAGAAAGAAAATGCTAGAAAAGTTACAAACATCACAAACAGAATGACTTAAAGAGATTTTACTTTGTGTTTTGGTTGGTGCTTCCTTAAATAGGTCCTCAGTTTGTCTGAATTGTCTGACTGCCATTCTATGTTTCTATTGTAGAATGTGAGAACATCACCTTGCCACCTGACTCTAAAAAGACTACTTATCAGTATTTCTGTCCCAAACTTTACTTCCGACTGCCCCACCCCCATTTTGTCTTTTCAGAGTGGATTACAAACACATTTTCAAAGAATTTAGAAAGTATAATAAAAAATCATGTACACACTACTTTTTATCTTACTCTGAAAAGTAATATTCTTAATGTCAGTGGTGATAACAATTTTTTTTTTTTTTTGAGACTAGGTCTTGCTGTTTTTGCCTGTGGAACCGCAGGCTCACGTTGCCTGGAGTGCCATAGACTCAAACAATCCCCAGCCTCAGCTTCCCAGGTAGCTGGAATTACAGGTGCACACCACCACACCCAGCTATTTATTTGGAACTAGGTCTCGCTACGGGCCCCAGGCAGGACTCAAACTGTGATCCCTAGCCCTGGCCGCTTCATAGGCTGAAGCTTACAGTCACAAGCCACCGTGCCCAGCCCAATAAAATAGTATTTTAGCATATGTCATACACTGGTGAATTCTTTACACATGTCACCCCATTTGATACATTGCGTAACCTTCTGAGCTCTGTATTGTATTATCTCTACTTTTACATGATAAAAGTGAGATTCAGAAAGGGTGAGTCTTGTATGTAAGGGTCAAGAGTGGGTAAGAAGGAAAACCCAGGCTGACTGTCACGTCACTGTAGTCACTTAACTCCATGCATTCCTGCTTATAGCATTATTGATCTCCTCTCTAAACACAGATTCCTCTTCAGTTTCCAGGTTAAAAGGCTGAAGTGTAAACTCAAGTAAACAAAGGAATAAACATCTTCTAAGGATTAGTATGTGCTTTCTCTAACAAAGACAAGTTTGCTCTATGGAGCTGGGAGGTCATGCCCAGAATCAAGAGCAAAGACTAGAACAGACGACCAGTGACCTTGCAACCTGGAGTCAGCTCTACTCTTGGGCAATCTGGGGTCAGTACTTGTCCAGATTCTGTCACCGTATTATCCATGGGGAGGAGGAGGATATCTTAGCTGTCAAAATCTGAATTATAACAAATTGGCCAGGTTAAAAATAGGACTTAAGACCTAGGACAAATCAAAGATGGGACTTGGTATTTCAAAAATATAATAAAAAAGGCAAATTTTCTCAATTTTAAGTAGGGAATGATTTTTTATTATAAATGTTGTCTTATGATAGCCAAGATGTTACAAATTGTACATTAGAATTGTCTAGCCTGTAGGTATTAAAGCTAATTTGCAATTAAAATATGTGCGTATGGATAAGTAGATATGACTACTTTTGCATACATGTATATATGTTTAAATATATTTATACACATGCAAAAGTGGTCATATCTACTTATATATGTAGATATATATACACACACACAAACACACATATATAAAAGCACAGTTGTGAACTAACCACTAAAAAGCAACATGAAACTTCAGCGGGAAATGCAGTACATTACCACAGAGTAACATGGAGATGTCAAGTTTGAGAATATGAGTTATTTCTCAGGGAACTAGTAGCCAAATCTGAGACATCAGCTTTAATTTTGGTAGCTGTGTTCTGGAAGATACTCTGTGGACTAGTTAGTATCTCAGGGTGGTCTCAAAGAGTTCCTTCTTCTGTTAAACTCCCATGAAGAGATTTTCATTGTGGGTTGTGAGAATTTTATGTGAGATGACAGTTGGATAAAAAAATAAGAATCATAAACTGTTCTTGGATTCAATCATTAAAATTAGGTCCCTGAGGGCCATATGTTAGGTTAAATGATATAGGAATCCATAAGTCCGGAAATGCATTAAATAGGATTTCAATAGAATTTAATTTATGACTATTATTCTTTCACCACTCATGTTTTTACCTGTGATGGCTACATATGCATCATTTATGTAAGACTGCTGAATGCTGAAATGACTTATAAAAATTAAGGTAATGTTTACTCAAAATTGGAAACATTCTCTCAGGACTCTTAAGTATTAACTATTAACTCAACATACTTCTCAAATTCCTAATTTTTTTTGACAGAAATGAAAGCAAGAAACTCATCTTTCTTTACACATCTGGGGAAGGAAGCATATCCATAATTGGCAAGGTCATGTAAAAATGTCTTGCTGTTAATTAATTACTGCTAGTTGCTACAGAAGCCATTTTCATCTTAATGCATGCTTTTCTATAGAAGGGATATGAAGGGCAAATGTGTTAATTTGTTACTCGGTTGGGCAACACATCTGCTTAAATTTAACTCTTAAACATATTAATGAAAATGATAATTTAAAGGATAGACTTTATTTAAAAAGTAGAAATGTCTCTCCTAACTATTTAACCTCCTCTTTCCCATTTTGTGGATATCACATATACTACTGCTGGAATAATCTTATAGAACACCTCGAATCTTCACTATCACTGCTGCTAATTTGCTGAATGGTTGCGTTCTGTAGTATCTAATTTAGTTTGAACAATATGCAATGGAAACCACAGTAAACTGAGCCTCAGTTCAGTTTGATGATTGCCCAAAGGTTTCATTTCCTATTGTTACCATTCCCAAGTCTGAGTTCATTCCTTCCATTATCCCACCAGAAGTTTTCTGATACTGTCTAGTTATTGAGCCAAGGAAACCTATGATGACGTTTGTGAACTTTTGTTATTTTTGGCCTTTAAGTATCAAGGAAAAGAAAAGATGTCAAAAACCTCACAAAGCCAAAAATTTATATTTCTGTTCTAACTCAGTTTTCAACACTGTAATCATTCTCTAATTTGGTCTTCAAGGATTTTATCTATTACCAGATGTGGGAATTGACACACAATGTAAATGACACACAAACATCGTGCTCTTTGAGTGTACAAAAGTTAATCTACTGATAATCCTTCAGCCTTATATAATTATTGCATCTTAGAAATTAGTAGTTTATAATTTAGATAATAAAGAGTATATAGCTATAATCATTCTGGTTATATGGGTTATTTGTTTCTAATGCAGATAGTTCATCTGTTCCTCAGCTATTATATATGAATTCTTGCCTCATTGGCCTTTTCAGGGGTAGGACTGTGCTCTACATTTTGTATAGGAGGCTCAACCATCCACAGAAAGAAGTCTGTCTCAGTGTCCCCAATATTACTGCCTCAGGAAGCATGAAAGTTTAGGGAGCATTTTAATTAAATGTTGCTCAAGGCCTTTATTCTTGCTGAGATAGTAAACAAAGCTTAAACAGAACTTATCAGAAAAAAGTCCTTTAAGTGTTTTTTTTTAATTGTGCTTTATTGTCTGCTCTTTACTCTTAAATATTAGACTTTTTCTCTCAATGATGTGTTTTAAATACCAATAGAGTCAATTGATTAGAAGATCTTTCTAAAGGACATTAGCCTGTTTCATTTAAAGCATGAGTGGACAAAGCAACTAATGGAGATTTGCTGATTATTATTTGGATATGACTGGCTACCAAAGACTGCTCCTCTCTATTTCCCAGTCTTGTAATATAGAATGGGGGATGGTGACTTCAATTCTCCTTTCAGTTTTATTCTATTTCCAACTGAAAAATAGACCACCATATAAGGAAATATGTCAGTAGCTAACAACTCACCTTGAATATATTTTTCTTCCTTAAAATTTACTTTTTACATGCAGTTTGATTATTTTTGTGTTATCTTGCTGCATTTATGTTAGCTGTGAAATCCTTGCAGGATCACAAAAGCACCTACAGCTCGTTCTTGTTACTCTGCACTCTATTTCCCTGATTTCCCATTCCAAAGGCACAGAGGTCATTCCCATCATAAATCTTTCCTTGTAGTATTTTTATTATGTGTATTTCATATACAATGATTTTAATTAAAGTCTGTTGTCTTAAAACTGGTATCTGTAAGATGTAGAAAAGCACATTGAACATATTAATTAAAAGTGTAACTAAAATACTTGTCTCATTTATTCTATGCCCCAACTTTTCATCACTGTCCATTAGTTCCATTTTACCAATGAGAAAACATATGAAAAGTTTGTCTAAGGCCACAGTTGGAGAAATATACATTTGAATACAATCATGGTAGTCAGTAATGGACATAATAATAAGAAAAGAAGTACTAGGTTTATCTACTCATTGATTAGGACTGATTTACTCTTCTTTGATCAGGAGTGATTCATGGGGAGAAGGCATCTGGAAGTTTATCAGGAAAGGAAAGCCTCACACAGAGATTAGGTTTGTGTTAATTATTTAGGGATGAATAGGGTTTTCTCAGCATCGAATGCAAGGAAAAGAATTCTAATTGAAGGGAAAGACATCTGCAATGTATGGAAGGCTATCTTGTGTATGTGAAACTCCAGACATTTTATTTGTGAAGTATGTTTATTGAAAGCAAGTGGCAGAAATTAGTTAGAAAAATAGGAAAGGTTTCAGTGATAAAGTCAATTTCTAAATCAGTGTAAGAAGCTTGGTATTTATCATAATGATGGGAATTCAATGAAGTGTTCTAGGCAAAGAAGATTTATGGGGTTGTGAGAAGCTAATTCTGATTTGGGAAAGTATATTAAAGGGCCAGTTATTACCCCACATGAAATAGATCAGAAAATCACACAAAATAGTTAAGCAGTGCTCTTCAAGATGGTGGACATCAGGTAAAGAAAGAAAGGCAGTGACCCCTGGATGATGGGAACCCACAAGGTAGTTCCATGATTATTGCCCCAGCAAAACAGACTGGGGAGAGTTTCTAGAATGTGGCATATGGACAGGAACCTGGTAGAAACATGGTGGACTCTCCTGAGTTTAGGAAATGGGACTGAGAGTCTGGGGAGACCAATTTAGTTAGACTTTATGAGATGTGGTAGCAGAGATGGGTAAGAAAGCTCCACAGAGAACTCTGGGGATCTGCAGTGGCTCCCACTTGACTCTGAAATGTAAGGAAATGGCACAAGGCTGGGTGAGGACCACTCCAAAGGATTAAGAGAAATAGTTTCTGTAGTTTGCCCAAGACTGGAAAGCGTCCCTGTTCTTACCTACCAGAGGATAAAACTCTGTATTTCATAGGGTGTCCATTGAAGTATTCAGATATATTCTGCTTCAGGGAAAAATCTGACTCTGGATTAGACCTTCAGGTGGTCCCAACTAGCACATCTTAAAAGCAAGACACAAAATAATAAACATATCTTCAATAGTTTTACTCACATCACAAAAAAAATGCAGCAATCTTTTGGGAGTACCAAAATAGCCAACACCAAAAGGAGGAAACTAGCAATATCTACTAGCCGGTAAGAAATGATGAGGAATAAAAAGGAGAAAAACAATATGTATCATGAAAATAAATCAATTTTAATTTTCAAGATCACAAATGTTGCAGATCATATATAGCATTGTTAAAAGTTTGAAACTTAAATTCTTTGTTCAAAAATTAAGTAGAAATATGCAAATGTAAAAATGATTAACATTGGATTTCTTGAGGTTGAATCTACAATGTCAGAGATGAAAAATATATTAATTGGATAAACTATTGATAAGACATTATAAAAGAAAAGGGTGATGAATGTGAAAAGAAATAGTAAGAAAATCTATACAAAAAGAAATAGTAAGAAAAATAATGTCAAAAAAGTTCTGGTATCAAATTCTATTTTTTTTTTCAAGAAGGAATAATGCATAGAATTTCTCAGGAGTTGGTAATTTAACTCAGGAGTTAGAATTTAATTTCAGGAGTTCGTAATTCATAACTTGACATTTCCTGATGTTGTCTAATTTGATGATGCACTGGGAAAAACAGCCCATGTATTTGGTTTATGACCCAGCTTTGTCTTTGGTAACCTGAGCTCTTGGTGCTCTGACTGAGGTGCTCTTGTGATGGTTTGTGCGATGATGTTAAATGACTGATACTTGGATGGGCATTTTTCAGCCACCATTATAGCTTATAATGGTTAGTTTTATCATCAGTAACAAAGGTTGAATGCTTGTCATTGAATACATGTCTGTGTACATGCAATTTGAGGAGAGTGTTATGTCATAATTTTCCTTTAGCTTCCCCCTTCCCTTTGACCTTTGGAACTTTGAATAATTACTTTTTACATTAAAACAAACATCTAGCTCCATCCCCATCCCATACATTTCCAAGTGACAAATCAGGGACAAGATTTACACTGAAAATTTTTAAGATCTTTAGCTCATATTCAGTACTTAGGAACATAAATCTATATATCGCTATACCATTCTTACATAAACGTGTCACCTGCCCCTGTGGGGAAAATTTAGAATTCACATTTTACCATGACAAGTAAAGCACTGTTAATTGGTATATTAGAAGAATTAGCACTTTCTTTGATTTTAAATTGTGGAAATTTGAAAAGATACAGTGATGTTGTTTAATATTGCATGCATACACATTTTCATAATGGGAAAATTTTGCAGAAAACTAAGAACATTCTGATGAAAACATACTGCCATATCAATGCATTTAGTTGAAATGAAGGAATTTTTAATTTAAGACTTTTCAAAGGAAAGTTGAGATAACAATTTTTCCTCACTCTAGGGAATGCTAACTTACTAAAGTTTTCAGATTTCTGTTGTGATTTACTTTTTTTATAGAATGTGCATATTTAAAGAAGTTTTCCTTTAACCTATGAATATTTGTTAGGAGAAGACTGCATCAAACAATTGGTGAAACACAGTACTTATCAATTCATTTATTTTTGAGAGTGATTGGCAAGTTAAAATTATGATCAATAATTCAAATCACTTATCTTTTAAATACTGTGATTTTCTCCCCATCTGGTTTAGCCAAAAGGTTGTATATAAAGCAGTGTTTGACTTACAGCTTCAGAAAAGATGACACATACTATTTAAAGGGTATGTAATTTCACAAAATATTCAAATTAGAAAAACCACCCAACACTCAAGCTTTACATTCAGCGGCATGGTCTCTCAGTCTCTTATGAGAGTGTACCAATTTTTAATAAGCACCAAAGCATTCATATTATATAATTCAGAGAGATCATATTTTTTGCTAGGAAAACAAGTCATCTTTGAATAGAAAAATATACAACCCTTACTGCACATTATTTTTTCATTCTTTGAAGAAATCCTTTCATTATTTTTCTAATTAATTTTTTCAATTGAATGTACAGGTTGATCTTTCTGTCCTCACTCCCTCATACCAAATTGAGAAACTGCTTTGGAGTAAACAATTTTTAATCATAAATACCTTTGACTATTAATATTTTACACTTTTTTAATTTGAATCTCCATTGAATGAAAAGTCCTTTGAATATTAGCTTGTCGTTACTGGCATTCCTTGAATGGAAATGAGAGATTGATGTTGGATTTCTGTGTGTTTTTTTAAAGTGAAAAAATATGAACATAAACCATTCACAAGAATTTTTTTTCTTTTTTGAGACTATGTCTTGCTATATTTTTGCCCATGGAACTGCAGGCTCACGTTGCCTAGGGTACCATGAACTCAAGCAATCCCCAGCCTCATCTTCCCAGGTAGCAGGGATTACAGGCGCATGCCACCATGCCCAGCTATTTTTTGGGACTAGGTCTCGCTGTGTTGCCCCAAGCGGGACATGAACCACAATCTCTAGCCCCACCCGCTTCATAGACTGAAGCTTACAGGCATGAGCCACCTTGCCCGGCTCACAAGAATATTCTTAACTTAAAAAGTAACATCATTTCAGCCCGAAATGATGTGAAATATATATAAACAAATTTTAAAAATTAAAAAAAAGTAACATAAACTTTCCTAAGAAAGTTGAAGACTATTCCTTTTCTTCTAATATTAGTGTTCTTACGGTAGAACCATTTTATTTTCCTATCAAAAGCAAATTTTTAGAATATCAATTTCATTACCTTTGTTATTCAAGTGAATGGATGGCATCAGTTATTTTTTTATCCATTACTTTAGGTTCAGGGAAGTTTCTATCAGGTTTGAGAAGAGAAATCCACGCACTACCCATAATAAACCTCCTAGGACAAATGATGTTCTGAGACTTTTGAGTAAATATTGATTGATGATACTATTTATCTTAAACACTCAGGTTAAACTTAAAATAAATGCTTAGCATTCTCATCCAGTTGTAATTCCACTTCTGCATTTTAATCGAGTTCTCAGTACTAGTATTTACAAAACTGTAGCATTGTAAGGAAGCTAAACAAGGTGTGTAAACAGTAGATTAGTAAGGAAAGAAATTCTGAATCAACTCAAGCAAATAATAGTTGGGAATGTTCCCTAATACAATTCCCAGTAAACATAACATAAACCTACTTGTCATATTTATGAATCTCTCTTGATGTTGGACATTTAAATATTTATTAATGTTTTAGCTACTACATAGTATATTGTCCTCTGATGATTCATAAATCATTAATAAATTTGGTATTTTGCTAATGCAAAAGATTAGACTTTATTGGTGAGAGGGTCAAGTGACTCCCCTGTGCCTTCCCATCATGTATAGGAACACCTGGAAAACAGGAACAAAACATCATTTTGTGTTATGGGAATATTACTGGACTATCACTACTACTTAAAAGTACTAGTTCCTTATGAAACAACTATTTCATTCTTTGTCAGATTCTACGTATCTTTTTAAAAATTGTATCAAATGCCAGGCACAGTGGTGGTGCTTGTGGAGTCTCAGTGGGATCTGGGGATCTCGGTTTGAGTCCTCACTCGGGACAACACAGGGAGACCTAGTCCCCAAAATAGCTGGGCATGGTGACATGCGCCTGTAATACCAGCTACCTGGAAAGCTGAGGCTGGGGATTGCTTGAACCAGTGATACCACAGGCAACATGAGCCTGTGGTTCCACAGGCAAAAATAGCGAGACCAAGTCTCAAAAATAAATAATTAATTAATTAATTAAAATTATTTATAAAAAGTCTAAATTGACTTTAGATGATTGGAGGTAGAGGTTCATGCCTCTTGATATCACACTATGCTCATGACCAAAACACTCCTAACCCTTCATGATAATCCCACTGTGTTCCCTCCACTCTGTGTACCCCACCGTAACATCCCTTTATGGTAGCCTCAATTCTGCAGTCTGATTCCTAGGGTTTGATTTAGTCTTGCCTGCTCCTTTGTTTTGTTTCCTTATATTTCATGTATGAGTGATATCATCATGTCTTTCTTCTGATTTCTCTCACCTTAGTATAAACACTTCCGGTTCCATCTACATTGTCAAAAATCACAAGATTCTTCTCCAAAGAAGATTTGTAGATGACCAAATGCGCACATGAGAGGATATTTTAACGGGGCAAATGCAAATCAAAACCATAATGAAATACCATCACACCTCTAGGAAAATGGCTACTATGGAGAGGACTCCACGCAGCAGGTGTTAGCCAGGGTGGGAGAAAAAGCAACAACTGTGGTACACTGTTGTGGGAATGTAGACTGGGCAAACCCAATGGGAAACGCAGTGGAGATTCTTCAAAGTATCTCATATCTTAACATAAGAGCTAGAATATTTCACTTTTAGAAGTAATTCTATATTCTAAACATGCATGGTTCATTTTGCTGTTGTTCTAATGAAGACTTAAATTATAGTTTCATGTCATCACCAAGAGAAACCAAGAGAAAATGTTTATTTAGGAAAAAGTCAGTGACAGCAGGAGTCCTCTGTAGTGTTGATTAAACAATTGTTTAACTTTTTTTTTTCTTTTCAACTGGGTGATTTCTTATTTTGTAGCAAAAGTTTTAAACATTATTAAAGATGCAAATTGAGCCAAATATGAAAACTATCTTTGTTCTTCCAAATTTTGTAGCTACTTGAAAAATTTATGAAGCATTTTACTTCCTCCTGACCTTTAAATTATAGTAGTGGTACGCGCGCGTGCGCACACACGCACACACATTGTAAAAAAATAAATAAGCAATACATTTTCTCTTCCTCTAATCTTCACTGAATAATATGTAATGTCTTTTGAATTTTTTTCTCAATGTAAATGGTCAAGTACAAACACAACATACTTTTCCTTTTATTATTTTAGTATCTCAAATGAGGCTATTCTCTCAGTGATTCTTAGCTTCAGTTGTGTGTTTGGACCACCTGACAAACTTAAAAAATAATCTCATGCCTTGGCTTTATGTTCAGAGGTTCTAACGTAACTAACTTGCAATATGACCTGAGCATCAGAATTAAAAAAAAAAAAAAAAAAATCAAATCCCTGGTGGTTCTAATGGGTGACCCATTTGAGATCCCTTACTAGCTTTTGTTATTTGTTCTTTTAATTTGAGATGGATCTGACCACATTTTCAGGTCTACACATAGTGTACCTTTGCTCATAGCTATTCAAACTTTTTCTGATTTTTGTTGTTAGTGGAATTGTCTAATAAATTTACGTGTAACTTTGGTTCTTATGTAAATTATCTGTGGGCAGACTGCTAGGAAGGAAAATATCAGTGCAGAAATTATAGAAAAATAGTTTGCCTAATTCTGTTATTTACATAATTATTTTGGTTTAGTTTAAGTTTGCATAAATTCATGGTATAAGTCAGTCTTTATGTAATTTTATCTTGGAAGTGTCATTCCATTACTTGTTATAACTTTTTTCTAAATGATTCTAAATGATTCTAAAATAAAATCACTAAGTCTGGCTTGTACTCAGGGAAGTGAAATTATGCCCCGCTTCTGCATAAGAGGCATATCAAAGAGTTAGCAGATATATCTTGAAGCTACCACATATGTGTGTAAAGTTTATTCAGCATTTCTATATTGACAAGATTCAAAGTCTTATCTCAAAGTATATTTTGTGTTACCTTGTAGCCCTAAAGGGAAGCCAGGTAAATGTTACTATCACCACTACTCAATTAAAATAGACTATAAAAATAAATTTAGCTTTACAATATATTAGATGTTGCCTAGTGCATGAATAGAGGTGGTATTAATGCCACAATTTTTAATCTATGTATCCTTATGAAATATGCTTAGTTTTAAGTATTTATGTGTCAATTTATTCCTCACATGACCCCATTACCTACCAAACAGTCCATAATTTTGTATATTCCATTTTTAGCATCAGACTCATGATCCCTGAGATTTTAATGCCTAAAATCCAGATGTTTTTAATCTCTAAACTGTCAGGGTGTTACTAGGAACATAAGGTAAATGCTTTGAGGCAAAACAATAATGTGTTTTTAATGAAGAGGCCTTTCTGTATTGCTGATCTCTGAATCAAGAGTTTTCTTCTCTTTCAAGAGCCTTTTCATACCACCCTTTATAATTAAGCATATGGCTTATATCACAGTAAAATATGTAGCATAAGAAGAAGAAAAGACATGTTTCACATATGAGGCATGTCTAACGTGGTGCCATATGTCCAGCAAATAAAAGGACTAAGACTTATCTTAGGTCCTGAAATAGAGTAATAAGTGTCCTTAATTTGTTTTAAGTGCTGCAAATGGTTTCATGTTTTCAAGTAATAAGCACTCCCTTTCAATATTTGCATTTCATTATTAAGAAACAATCCCCCAGTAATTTTTAATGAGCCCTTAAAATTGTGACATTTAGAAAGCATTAGCTTTTCCAAAATAAATTATCAAAAGAAAAAATTCAGCCCTGAATTGACCATATTAAGTGAGCTTAAAAGAAGGGATTTTAAAAAAAGTGCATTTTGCGGCATTTTATGAGATATATGATTACTAATCTTTGGTTTATGCTGTCACTTTTAGATGGAAAATCTCTTCATGACACAACAAACTGATAATAAGTTAGGCCTTCTAGAAAAGAAAAATCTTGCGCTTAGAAACAAAATTTCCAAAAAGAAGATTGTGACTAATATTTTCACAATGGAGTTTATTTTGGTGGTGGTTTCTATAACCAATATTTATCTAGTCAATGCAAACACTTTTATAATCTGCTACTTGGAAACAACATGTAACCAAAGCACTGGGGACTTAAGTCTGGTGTATTAATTATATGATTATTGCAACACTACAAACTTAGTGACTTAAAACAACGAAATTATTGTCTCACATTTTTGGAGGCCTGCACTCTGAAATCATTTTCATTAGACTTAGGATTTTCTTTTTTTGTACTCCCCTTCTCTCTAGTGTGCTGACCCCTATTTTTCATAATACAGTACATTTCAGTATGTCCTATGTTCATGTACATTAGAATATGCCAATGCATCATTATTCCTAGTATTGTTTATGAATGGAGTTCTGTATTTTGACTGTGGTACATCCTGCTTTTTTCTCTGTAAGTTAACAGGTGATAAGAGAGGAAGAATCTTTCCACCTCTGAATCTGAGGTAAAGTCATCCCCATTTGACAAAATGTCTGGGAAACATGATTGGTGGCTGCTGCTAGAATATGGGACTTGGTTCCTGATTGTATTTGAACCCTCATTGAGTTATTAAACCATGGAGACCTGTTGGACAGTCAGCACGGTTACTTAGACATTTCAGTATTATGCTGGAAAATTCCTCTATTTCATGCTTGGGAATGATTGGGTGTGGCAAGCCCAGTGTTCTAGGCCCCATGGCATAACTTTCTGTGCCTTTTCTCACTACTGAAAGGCAAGCTGGTTGGGGAAGCTTTGCATTGGGTCACTTTTTATAGCTGTATCTCTGCGTATCATAAAAATTTCTCCCTGTCATAAGAAAGACATTTTTCCTACCGGTTAAGTGGAACAGAGGAGGTGGAAAAAGTGCTTTTAATTTCAAGGGTCAGAAGTTAGGAGAAAAACCATAAATATTTCCTTTCCTGAGCACTCATCATGCTGCAGCAGGCCATTAATTTTGAAAGAGGTTTTCTATTGAGGGAACCCATTCATACAGCAACATGATAGCTTGGTCTGTATTGCTGTCTCTCCTCCCTGCTGGAGAGATGCTGATGAGGAGCAAATTATTTGATTGTATTGTTAGGAAAATTCTAGAATTTGATTCAATTAGAAAAATAAAAGATTTATGAGATGGGTAAGTTTTTAGTATTATATCAGTTGTCATTACGGTGTTCTAACAACATAGCTAATTTCTCTAAGGGTTTATAATTACAATGAAATACAATGAAATGCATATACACATCTATATGCAAGTTTATTTTCAGATTCAACAAGAATGGTGCTTATTTAATACTCTTATTAAAAAAATCCAAACATTCAGTTTCCTTTCAGTGTTCAAACTTGAATCTCTCTGACCTTTATGTAGATTTGTATACAATTCTAGGGAATGATAGAAAACATTATGAATTACACTAATATATTTAATTCAATGAGGAAAACTATTCTGTCTCTCTATCTACCTATCCACATTGATCCATCTGTGTGTCTACTCTAAACTTCTATAGTTTGGAACATGAAAACAGATCTAGTATTAAGTCTTATTCACCTTGTTCCCCTTCCCCTTCTAGTAGGCATCTTATTTGACCCTTTTTTGATTTATGTCACCTCAAGGACTCTGTTTATAGCTCACTAGAGAACTGAGGCATTATGGGCCATGTCTCCACTCTAAGGTCACTTTGCAGGTATATTTGAAACACAAACCTCATAATCTTATACATTTTTCACTTCATGACTGAAATTAGTGACCTTTAAAAGTATTTTGTCTTTAGCATTCCTCTTTCAATTTCCTTTTCTTTAATAGATGCTACATCTTTTCATTTATCTTTCTCCTACTGTGATTATGTTAACAGTGTTACTACTCATCTGTATAAATTTTTGTGTACATAAGCTTTGCAGTCAGTGATTAGTTATATATCCTTAGGATTGTAAATCCTCAGAAAATATATTCTGCTTCTTCAGCTAACCTTGCACCTGCTGTATTTTTTGTGTTGTAACTTGTTTTTTAAAATGCCCTGGAGGAAAATCTCCTCTACATTTCTTAGTTTGATTGTCCTCTCCATTCATAGTCATTACAACAGGAACATTACCATGTGACATGAAGTTTAAGAAAAGAATCATAAATATAAATGTAGCAAATTGCAGAAAAGTCTCCCAATCTTTAGTTTGTTAATTATAATACATTTATTTTATTAAAAAAAATTAAAAAAAAGATGAGGTCAAGCAGAAAACAGATAAAACTTTAAATTACTACTGCCTCCTGCAAAGAAATAAGAGAGAAAAGGAAAGTGAAAAAACAAAAACAAACCAATAAAAACTTCAGAACACCACTCTGCTTAAAATTGCTTGATTGTATAGATTGAAAGGACTGTTACCTCCTTGGTAAAATTGTTACTGAGTTTAAGGGGTTTGCCACTTGGGTTTGTCAACCAATTGACCATACCTAAACTTGTCAAAGAACAATTTTATGACTTAGAGTAAAGAGTAAAAGTAAAACAAAGAAGTCATGAGTGATTGGGTGCTGGAGTGCTGGGTGATTTCAGGTCATCTGTGTTGATGCTGAGGGCAAAACATGCTTCCACATGCATTATGTGTTGAGAAAATGGTAGCTTAGCTTCTCTGCTGAGGAAAGATTTTTAAGCTGGTGACTATTTCAGGTCGTTCAGGTTTGGAATTGTGCATGCTTTGGATCCTCCTTTTATTAGTGGGCTTCTCAAACCTGATAGAGATGGCCTGGAAACTAGCTGGCAAGATAAGCTGAGATAATGTTTAAAGTAGACCAGTTAGGCATTTGAACTGCCATGCTGGAAATGAGTCGGTAAGGAGACTGACAGCCTTAGCCATGTGCTTGTTGTTTCACTGTGGTCCTGATTTAAATAAAAAAAATTATTCACTTATAAAGGAGACTCATACCTAGGACGTACCCTCAAATTTACACACCGTACATATATATATATATATATATATATATATATATATATATATATATATATATATATATATATATATATATATATATATATATATATATATATATATATATATATATATGTATATACACAGCATGGAATGATATGTGATTTATGTTACCTATAACATTTCACATAGTTATATATATGACAATGTGTATGTTGTGTATAATTGTATGCTATATGTACTTCTACATATGTGTTCTGTAAGTTTATAGGATGAGTTATTTTGTTTTATCTGGTTTTTGAGTTTTAACCCATAAAATTCTAATTTAGGTTATATTCCTATTTATATTGTTTTCATATCAGCTTTCTAGTACTTTAGTAACAAAGAACTGCAAAAATATCTGTGGTTTAAGCAACAAAAATGTATTGTTACAATTCTGTAGGCCAGAATCCCAAGCTGTCAGCAAGGTTGGTTACTTTCAAGGATTCTGAGGAAAAAGGAACCACTCAGACCTCTCTCCTTGCCTTGAGAAGGTCACCTTCTCTCCTTGTTGCCTCCTTTTTTTCCCTTGGTAAATATTTGTGGCCAATTTTTCATTTCTTATAATAAGGATAGCAATTGTATGTGTTAGTTTCCACTCTTCCCCATTGTAACTTGATTGTCTTCATGAAAGTTCCCATCTAAATAAGTTCCTATTTTGAAATGTGAGGGCCAGTTAGGACTTTAATGTGAATGTTCCCAAAAACACATTTCAAACTATAAGAGCTGTCTTAGTCTACTTTCTTTTTTCTTTTTCTCACCCCCTTTTCAGGAAGCTTTAAGATTTGCAGTTAATGATTTCTTAGCATGGAACTTTTGGGCCAGATTTAGTTATTCCTCTGAACCTCAATTTCCCTTCTGCACATATAAAGCTTAGATTTGTTAGATTAAATAGCTGTAAGAGGAGTGCCGTTCTTGGACATTTAAATTGAAATGAGCTTCTGCTTCTCAGAAGCTTTCAGTGTTAGGAGGGTTATTTTTCCTGGATCTCATTTTTCTCATTTGTAAAATCGGAAAAACTATGTTTGTCTTGCAGGAGAATATTGTGTAGAATTTCAAATGAGCACCTTAAATATTAGTTATTAAGTTAAAGTGTTTTTTCAAAAAACATGCTGTAAAAGATAAAGCATGACAGCATGTTCTTTTTCCTATTTTGTTACTTCTGTGTAATAGGCCATTGATTCTGGCATTACTCTTTTTTTTTCCCTGTAGTATATAGTGAGGATTTAGATCATACAATAGAGCCTCCCAACTTTAAAAACTATGTCAATTACCAAAACCTAAAATGTGTATAATATATACAATCAATTCTTCCCATTCTGAAATCAGAGGAAAATTCTTCTCACATACCCTAAAGTGTCCATTGTACATAGAGAGTGAGCTTTTGACCTTTGCCTCTGGAATGGTACTATGGGAAAATTGAAAAAAAAAAAAAGATTTGAACAAATCATATTCTATACCCTATAATTATTTACAAGAACCCTGATTGGAAGGGCTGGCTAAATTTTATTTTATTGTTAATGACAATGAATAAAAGTTTCTCTCCTTAAAATTCTTCCTTCACTGCTGATTGTAGTACACATTTGTTACCTACAAATTTTGATGAGATAGGGATAGACAACCATTATTTCATTTCACACAGAGATGTAAGTTGAAGCATGGACATGGTAGGTATTGTCTCCAGAGTCTTCTTGGAATAAGGTAATGATAAATGGGGAAAGTAACTTTCCTTTAGCCATCATAGACTGTTCCTTTGTAATCAAGGTTCAAAGTATAAAATGTTTTCATGTATTTACTTCAAGACAATCAGAAATGTTTAATGCCATATAAAATAAAATTGTGCAGCAGTAATTTGAATAAACATTTTTGGAATGTAGTGTTAATATCCAAAACACAAGGCTAACTGTCAGGATAGTTTAACATTTTTTCCTTGAAGCTCTATGTTTCTATGTACACTCTGAGGGATAATTACTCTAACTCTGTTCCTACTTCTCTACTGATAGTTTGAGATCGCCTGGTCTGCAGGATGAACTTAGCGGGTCTTGAATGCCTGTCACAAATGTTTTATCCATATATGTACTCCTTGTCATAGTAAAACTGTTGTGAATATACAATGGTCAATTTAGTAATTCCTGAAAATTTTTCTGTCACGTCACTCTCTATCTTATATTTATTGTTGAAATGCCTTTCACTCCTCTCAGGTAAAGAGTGCATACATTCTTTATGATGTCACTCATATACTACCAGTTTCACAGCATCTTTCCTGATCACTGAGATCACATTTTCTTCCTTTAAATAGATGTGAATGTTTGTTATTAGAACCATATTTTTGGTTCCTGACACGTATCATCATGCTTTTGTAATTTTCACATTCTTATATTTCCAAACAACTAGCTAATTCCATAGAGGCACTGCTCTTGCCTAATCTTTGTGTTTGACATGTATTATCAGGATGTGGAATACAGAGAGTTGACATTCAGCAGCTATTTGTTTATAGCTTTTTAAACCACATTTTAACTCTTTGACTTCAAGAAACAAATTACTCCCTAACTCTTAATAAATAAATAAAAGAAAACAATTACTTCTAAATCTAGGACTTTATAAAACTAACATTTCATGGTTTGCGCATGTTCCCTTTAAAGAGAACCCTTCTGTGTAGCCAACTGGGAGAATAAGTACTTTTACCACCATCACTGCCATTGCCTTTACCATGTGAACAGGGAAAGAATTTCACATTGGTTAGCTGCATTTTTGGATGCATATTGCAAAATAAAATGATCTTATTATATATATGTGCATATGTATATATGTATATACATATATATACTTTCACACAATTCTTATATATTCAATAAGGTAAATCCCCTGTCCTTAGAGAACTATAGTCTATTGGACATGGGGACAATAAGCAATAATAATAACAGTAAATTATATGACATATTGAAGAGAACAAATCCTATAAAATAGACTAGCGAAACTGAGGCAGAAAAGAGGAGTACAACCAATGAAAATACGAGAGTGAACACCTTGAATTCTGGCCCCTTGACTTTTTGTCTCACTCTCTTCACACTATAATGTTTCTCCTGCTTGTGGGGACATTAGTTTTTCTCCTCATGGGATTTCTTCATCCTGTTTTAGTATGACTTCTTGTTTGGAATCCAAACGTTATATCTGATCCCAACAATGAAAAGCATGTCTATAGCTTTTCAGAACTTTGGGCTAGTCACTGATCCTCTCTTTCTTTTGTATATGTTTCCAAGGATGCGCAATTCAACTGTAATTTATAATGTTGAATAATGTTACTGACTAATGTATTTTTTCAAAATGATGGAGGTAACTAAGAAAAATTATACAGTGATAAAGTCTCTAGAAAAACTTTAGTTTTCTCACTAGTGTTTTTTGTTTGTTTCTGTGATTATAAGTGATTATTTCATATTGTAAATATACCATATTTATTTATTCCATCATCATTTGGAGTTATTTCTAGTTATTAACATAGTTAATGTTGGTAATAAGGAAAAGGTATATATTTACCTTGTCCTATATATACTACAAAATTCTTTTTCAGGATTGCAAGCCCTTCAACAGTACCTAAGTTTTCATTTGTTCCACAACTTTGCCTTCATGTGGAGATGTATAATTTGTAATTTAAAATATTCTGGTGACTATGCAGTCATTTCACATTGCAATAGTATTTTGCGTTTCTCCAAAGACTAACATCACTGAACATTTTTCATTAGGTGGCCATTTAGATTTTTGTTTTTGAACTGCTTGTTTATGACATTTATCTCTGTTCATCCTGACCCAACCTCCCCAAAAGACACATAATACAAATTCAAAGGAGTGAATATTGTCAACTGCGTATGGGTAGTTTCTTTCACGCTGTGGTTTTTTCTCAATAATGTCTCTGTATGAGCTGGTATTTTTCATTTTAATTAATTATAATTTATCAGTTTTTATTGTTACCACCTTGTATTGTTTCAGAAATCTTTTCCTATCTCAAAGTTACAAGATATTCTTCTCCTACATTATTTTCCATAAGACTTACTATTTTCTTTTACAATAATATCTCTAGTCCATATGGAATTGATTTTAGGGTGTGATTTAAGGATTTAACATATAATTAATTTTATTCATATACTACTTTTTGACCCAGTAATACTAATTGAAAGGATTATTCTTTCCTTCTACATTGCAGCTCCTTAGTTGTTTATAAATCCACTGCCTAAATAAAGGTAGTTCTATTTCTAGAATGATTATTCTGCTCCATCGAACTAATGCTGGACTGTCTTAATATTTGTGCCTTTATGAGTCTTGTTAACTGGTAATGTAAATCCTTCAACATTTATTTTTCTACAGTATTGTCTTAGCTATTTTTTGTTCTTTTATACTGTCTTATAAATTCTAAAATCAGTTTTTCTACTAAAAATAGCATATTGAAATTTATATTGGAATTACATTGAATTCATTGCTTTGGGAAAATTGATTTTCTCAAATTTTGCAATAATTTTTTGCAATAATGAATCAAGCTGCAAGTACATTATGATCAGTACTTGAGTCATTATGATCAGTACTTGAGTCATTAGTTTACTAATAGTGCTACTTAATTTTCTACACAGAAATCTTGTACTTGTTATATTTTTTCCTAAGATTTTTAACATTTTTGGACTTTTGCAAATAGCACATTTTAAAAGTTTGTTTTCTCTTTGTTTGGCATATGTAATGTAGTTCATTTTATATGTTGCCCATATATTCAGCAGCTTTGCTGATTTTATTTATTAGTTTTAGCAGTCATCATGCCTTTTTCCATCTCACACTTTCTAGTATCTATTTAGGTTGACTAGCTTCTCTAGCCAAGGACAAACACTCCCAGCAGGTTGTCATAAACTGACTTGAGAGAGCACACTGTTCAAATTTCATTTCTTGAAAAGTGTGAGTGAAAATTCCCCTGCTTTTAGGTTATTAACCTAACTTGAATTGTAGACTTTATCCCTGGGCAGAAACCATTTAAGAAAAACAGCATCTATGGAGATAAAATTATGCTAACTACTACCTGTCAGTACACTTGGTGAGATCAATTGAGATCTCAGACACATACGTCACTTCAATTATATCACCAGGAAAGAACGTCATGCTATGTGGTTTTAGCCAATGGTTAAAGGCATTTTAGAGCAATTTTGCTTTCTTTGAGCTTTGTGACAGAAAATATTTTTAATTTTAAAAAGGGGCAAAGAGGTGCTATGTGACTGAAAATATTTTTAATTATAAGAAGGGAACAAATAGTTCCACCTGAATGATTTCCCCAAATCACAGAATAATACCCTTCTTAAAAGATCTGAAAGTTCATGAGAATGATTTTATCTTGATTGCAGTCAAAGAGAACCAAATTAATTCAGATGAAGCCAAAAGAAGCTAAGTTTTGCTATCTAAGTTTTAAAGTTGGGGTAAAGCTCTGAAGAAAACATACATTAAAAAAAAAAAAAAACAACCTTTGTTTTATAGTAGACGAGATAACTACTTAGCCCCCTTGGCGTCCTGGCCTTTTATTGTATTCCAAATCATCCCAGATCTCAGTTGCTTAGCCTAAAATCCCTGTTTATTTATCTTACCATGCTCTGAATTGTTTCTCTAGTTTGGGCTGGGATCAGGTGGTTTGACTGTTGTGGACCATGGTCCACTAATCTTCGCTGGCCTTGTTCACCAATCTCTGATCAGCAGCTGGACCAATGGAGAATGTCTGGTATTAAGGGTAACTCAGTTGAGTTGCTCATCTCTACTCTCCATGGTCTCTTAACGCGCCACCAGTTTACTTTGGGTTTATTCACATGGTGACATTTGCAGGGGATCTAGGAGCAGCAAGAGGAAGAGAGCATACCCAGCTGTTGACCAAGGCAAGTTGCCAGAGATGCAGAGTAAGATGGGATTTTCGATTACCTTCTTCAACCTCCATATTATACAAGCTGAAGTTTTCTAGAAAGTCTTTTAAAAGCAGGGTTAAATATGGAGCATCTCAGGTCTGTTTCCCTAACCCCCAAGAATAAGTAAGGAATCAAATGACTTCGTGTTGGGGTGTTAAGAACCTTGCTTTAATAATGGAAGAAATCCTGGAGTGCAAAGGAAGGGATGAAATGTTAAAGATAAGTAAGACTGAAAAGCTAATTTTAGAAACTAGCCAGCAATTGACTCACAGCAGGACCCAGCTTCTAAATTCTGAAAATAAGTATTCTTAAATTACAGCGAGGTCTTGTTTTCTGATAGTCTGAATGCCAGTGTGCTACTGGGTGATAGTATCACTGCTAATATTGCTTTTAAAACGGTCAAAATAAGACTGATGTACCACACTTAAGAAACTTCTTCTTAAAGTGTGTATGTAGAAAGCCTTTCTGGAATCACAAAATTAAAATTGTGACACAGAGATCTGCTTTGCCCACTGTTTCTTCTGGTTTTCAGGGATGTAAATGAGAACTAGCATCAAATACTTTACTTTTAAAGTAAATTTCTAACGTATGTTCACCTTCTTGTAGGAAAGCCCTGGGACAAACCTAAAACTGATTTCAAGTTCCTTTTGTTCTATAGGAATAGAGAAAAAAAAAAACACAGAAACATAAAAAGCAACACATTATTTCTGATTGTTTTAAACAGAATTGGGAAGAAGAGACTGCCATAGTGTCAGTGAATAGTGAACTTGGGACATTTTTATAAAGAGTCAAAAGACTTTACACCTGGAACACAATGCTTGTGTCCAAATAAATGAATTGAAATAGAAGTCTCCAGAGACTTGGAGGAAGGTAAGTGGTGGAGGGGGAGAATCACAATTGTGAAAAACACTGGCATATAGTCACTAGTGAAGGCAACTAAATATAAATCAGACTGCCAACCCATAGTATAAAGACCTCCAGTGTCTTCCCGTTCCATTTTAAATGAACTCCAGTCTCTCCAATGTGGCCTACTGCCCCCGTGCTATCTGCGGCCATTGCTTTCCCAGCCTCCATGCTGCTATGCTGCTCTCTCTCACTCTCTCTGAGTCCCTGGACTTCAGTGACACCAAACTAGCTTCCACTTCTTTGCTGTCCTGTGTGCTTTGTTTGGTAGTCAGGATCCTTCTCCGCTTACTCAGTGTCTCCTTTGACCCAACCACACACCACTTGGCTTTCTACCCCATTACATTGTATTCTTTATAATACCTTCCAGTTTACTTTTTATTTTTAGTTTACTTAGTTTACTTTTTTAAATTAGATGTATTTTCCTATCTCTCATACAGCAATGTCAGAAGCCTTATTGTTGTGTGTTGTACATTGTTATGTCCCTTGTGTTATCATTGTGCCTGGTAATCAAGAATATTTATGGAGCAAAAGAACTAAGGAATGCATTCATTAAAAAAAAAATACTTGATGTGCCGAGTGATTCTAGCCTAGCGTAGATGGTTCGCAACTGTCAAATGAGGACTTTGCATGAAAATCTCAAGAAAATCTCTCTGTGGTTTATCATATTGACATTAGTTGTCCCTTTAGAGAATTTAAAATTCAGCTATTGCAAATATTTGAATACAGAAGGGGGTTAGTGAGTTGTCAATAAAAACTCCGTTTCATCTGTTTATCACCTAAAATAAATGTTTAAAAAAAATGGTTCAAGCTCAGGAATATCCATGACAATCAATGTCTGCTATTTTGTGTGGTTTAGGAAAAAAGGTAGAAATTGTTTCTGTTTATCTTATTTCTTTTTTAAAAGTTCTAACTTTGATCATTTAACTGTATTTAGTTCATTGTCTTTCAATAGGGATGCACATATACAAATATGTATTTTTGTATGTATTTTTACACATACTTGTGTTTGCTGATGTCTGTAAGCACATTATTGTGTGATTAGATGCAACAACTTCAAGTGATAATTTTGAAAATGAAGGTGTATGCCTTATTGAATAGTTTTTAACTTAGTGGCTGTTGCTATGGGAGTAAGTGGTCCCATTTTCTTATGTAGTTTTATTTTTTAATAAGAAATATCATAATCAAGGCTACATCTATAATTAAAAATATTTGACCATTTATTTTTTTTAATCTATTTAGTTTGTGGTGAAGGCATTATTGGATGTACAACAAAAGTGAGAAAAAGTTCTAAATAGATGGCATTTTAATGATCTCCAATGAAGACCATTTTATATAGTCCCCCCATCAGCCGCTGCCTTTCCCTGTCTGAGTTCAGCTGCAGCTCCTTACCCTGCCTAACTCTACAGACTTGCTCCTGCTTATCTTACTGCCTAAATACTCCCCTACTTTGGAAATAACAAGCTGTGTTTCAAAAGGTCTCTGTGATAATACCTGAATCCATACCTGAATCCAGTGGAGAAGCTTGGTTGGTATTGGGAGCCATTCATTTAAGATTACAGTCAGTATTTGAAAAGTTTAATATTGAGAAAGTTATTATATTTAGTTTCAACATAGAATTTAATGACACTAAACTTTTTATTTTGAGTTCTATACTGAGTATTCAATAACAGTATAATAAAAATGACAGTATTTTACCAAGCCTTTTTTTTCTGGAGGTCTTGAATATATTTTCTGAAAGAGTGACTATGGAGAAATATCTTTTTTTCATTGCTAGGCTGACACGTTTTTGGTATGGGAAATGCATAGTGCTTTTATTGCTGCAGGAACTTTTTGTACTTTATTATCAAATCACTTTATAATGCCAGATGCTTTTGAAAAGTAACTGTTGTGAGTCTTCATTTCTTTTTTCAATATGGCTGTTTTCCCCTCAGCAACTTTATAATAAAGTGGACTTGGGCTGGTGTCTTTCCACCTGGATAACTGTCCTGTCTAACTCTGGGAATTCACCATCTAAAATATTCCTGTCTTCTACCAATTATTAGTCAATGTGTATCTTCACTGGAATTTAAATGGAAGGGGCAAAGGGGTAGGGGAGTTCCATTAAAAGAAAAAGAACATGATGGTAATATACAAAATAAATACGCCTTGGGGTAGTATAAGCATGAGTCTGCATGTTATTGATTTAATTACTAACATGTGAGGATTTAAAAAATCTACTCTGGTTAATCATTTCTATTCCAAGCACACCTAGAAACCAGTTGACTCTAAGATAGTTAAGTACATAATAATTGCTAATGCATAAAGGATTGACCCTATGGGAATTTTGAATCATGGGATAAACTCTCACATGTCAATTATTTATCCAGCTATCTAGACAGTGACTCAAATACTTTTATCCATGTCTCAGCCTTTCTTTTTAAGTCTCATCTGTAAGATTTTCTTCTCTTTTCATTTGAACCAAACTTTACATTGTTTCTCTGCCAACATGAGGAGAGATCTTGTCTTTATGTTGCTCATTTCAAGAATTAATCGTGACCTTACCTTAACTAGCTATATCCATTATAGTAAGTCAGAGGTGAGAGAATCAGACTGCTATATTGAGAAAGAAAATTGGATTGGCATCTAAGCCCATCTCTGCAACTAAACAGATGTGTATCCTGAGGTTATCAATTCTATATGCCCTTTTACTTCATTCATTGTCTGCTAAATGAAGGGCTTTCCCATGATGTGTGTGTGTGTGTGTGTGTGTATGTGTGTGTGTTTTACTGCTTCTTACCTATTTATGGTTTCATTCAAAAAGTGTGCATGTAAAAAGTGTGCATGCATAAAAAATACTTCTTTGATATAACTGAGTAAAACAAATATCTCATGAGAGGTGTATATTGATTATCTATGATCAGTATGTATTCTATTTTAGTTTATTTCTATTCAGTGTATTAACCAATCTTTTGGTTTCCACACAAAACCTAATTACTATACTATGTGCATTATTAATACATTTTCAGAGACTTGGAACTACTCACTAGGACAACATTTGGAAAACAAAGAGAATGTTCTTTAGTCAACATGCTCCTGCCATTCATGATAGTCTCTCACCAATCTGCTTTCCACCTCTGTTGCTGGCAAATGAGAACATTTCTTGGAACACAGTATTTCTATCCTGGAACTCTTCCCTCAGAGACGTGCTAAGTTTCCATCATGAAAGATGGAAACCATGTCTATTCACTGACAGACATCAGTGCAGAGTATGCCTTATTAAATGGGTTCAACAGATTCATTCTTTTAATTGGTGACAGTATTTAAATCTGAGCCTTTGAACTGAACTTTCCATAAGTTCAGCCAACTTCAATTCTAGCTTAGGACATAAAGGAAAATTGGAGAGTCATCCATAGTGTTTTCAATTCTATACCCAGAAATTCAAATCTGAGTTGTTGAGAAATTCAAATTTTGAGTTTATGTGCTAATGACTACATTGGAAACTCTTGGAATTGGTGGCTTTTAAAACCAATGTACTAGAAACAGGCTTTGACATATCCCATTTTTAATATTGAATTTTTCTTCTACATAAATGATATAGGATGATATTTCCCAGTCTCAACACTGTTGTTATTTTGGGTTGGATAATCTCTTGTTTGGGGATCTATTTTGTGCATTGTGAGATATTCAGCAGCATTCCTGGCTTTACCACTACATTCCCTTAGTACTCCCCTCATGTTGTGACCACAAAATTTATCTCTACACATTGCCAAATGTCCCTTGGGGAAGGGGTAGAATCATTCTTGACTGAGAGCAGTTGCCTCTGAGCTTTAATCAATCTGAAGCTAAGGCAATAAGACATAATACCTGTGAATAGGTAAAATTGGGGTCAGTTGAGATCTAGTAATGAAGTATTTAGAAATGATCAAGCAAACCTTCATTTTGTTTTTAAAGTAATCTGAGGGGAAAGAATAACCACTGTTAAAGGCAGTGAATTTTAAAAATTCCTATATATAGTAAATACATAAAATATAATGAATTTTTAATTTTTAATGAATTTTTAAAATTCCTATAAATAGTAAATACATAAAATATATCTTGTATTGCCAGATTTCTGTGCCATTATGTATAGATGAAAATAAGTTGACAAAGTAACATTGGAAACCCTGTTAGCCATAATCCTTTTTAAATTTTTTATGTATTTTAAGGCAAAGAAATACTTTACATGCATTATAAAAATCACCTTCCATGTGAGGTATAGTGAGTTAACCACAGTGGTTTCATATCCACTGAGAAATGCCCAAAGATTAAATAATAGAATCTGTGTCCTGATGTTTGATGGAAATTGGCTGGGTGGCATCTCTATAATATACGAGATTGATCAATTTCCACTTTTTAAATGTCATTTTGCAAGAATGTAGTGAACAGCAGGGTCCCAGTTGCCTGTTGAATAAGCTTCTATCTTAATTTTTCCATTGTCACTTTCCTGATGCATACAACTAGATAGAAAGTATCACAAACAATACACATTTAAGAAAATTAAATTCAGCTTAAAAAAAACTGGCTTCTCAAATCAGGATGATAGTTCTATTTGTATGGAAAAAGTAGGCAAGGTAATGATGTTTGTTTTTATTTCCTGTCTGTTTTTCTCATGGCATATCATAACAATCTCATTCTTCCTGACGGAGAAAGAAAAGATAAAAATTATTAATGCCTTTTGGCATATATGAAAGTAGCAAATATTTACATGTGCTTTAGATGGAAATTTGTGAACTTCTATCAGTAATAACTTGGGAAGTGAGGCATACTATGTAAAGCTTAAATGATTGTTTTCTTTTTGTATTAGAAACAAAAATATAAAGACCTTTTGTAGTGTCCATATTATGATAAGGTATCATTTTGCTCCTTAGTTCTTATAATTCCATTGATTTCTCCAGAAATTGTCAGTAACTGTGGTTATTTACATTTTCTTAGTATCTATTATGTCATAGCCTAAACCAAAAATGTGTTTGATGTAATCCTATTGGATCCTCTTGGTTTTTTTTTTTTCTTCTAATTTATTATCCTGAAAGTATGTTTATTGTAAAATATAGGACAAATTCAAGGTTTTGATAGAATGCTTTTTGTATAAAAGATATCATTTAAAAGTGATTTGATTATCTCTTATAATTTCTTGTATTTTTACATTGGGATATTTTATACAGAGTTGGTGTAGATTTTCCACTGCTTTAGTCCTCTATTGCTCTTCTTTTTCTCAGCAGTGTTTTCCATAATTGGCATATTTAATGTGAATATTTCATAAATGCAATACAAATT
>PVHY01000108.1:96089-151599 GCA_004024945.1 Uropsilus gracilis | reverse complement strand
GGGCATTTATAAGCAAACCTGCTTTTCCCATCTATGTTTTGCTGTCAGATATTCCCATTTCTATGATAGCCCAAATACAGACTTTCAGTAGGGAAGAATATAATTCTTCAACCTTGATATGGAATATCAGTTTTGTTTTTAATAAAGTGATTTATTTTTGGACATTTTCTATTTATACAGTTGACCATTTATTGATCTCCCTCTACATTCTAGAAAGACATTTTTAAAAAAATTAAACAATATATCTTTTGAGTGGGTAAGGGAGACAGATGGGGAAATGACTCAGAGGTGAAAAGGGTGTCCTCACATAACAGGGAACATCTTTAGGGTTCTTTAGAGTTACAGTATTTGGCAGGGAGGACTGTGTGAACGGATTTTTGCAGTCCACAACTCAGAAAAACTAGACCTTGTTCTTAACTATATTGCTGAGTGTTGCTGAAATGTCTAATTAGTAGTCTACACTGTCCAATATGGCAGTCACTGATCACACATGGCTATTTAAACTTAAATTTAAATATAAGAATTGTTACCTCCCTAGTTAACACTAGCCATGTTGTAATCAATTTGTTCAGTGCAGATAAAAAATGTTCCTCACCTGCAGAAAATCTGACTGGACAGTGCTAGAGGATTCTTGTCCTACAGCATGATTAAATATTTAGGGGGCTTTCTTCCTTGGAAACTTCTCATGAATAAGTGAAATGTTGAATGTTTACTTTTATGTTCTCCTATCTTTGTGTTTTAACAGTGTGCTAAGGGCATAGGAAATTCCTAGAGCTCTTTCAGAAGCTTTCAGAGGGCTTGCTATAAACCCCAGCCTCCTCCTGGGATGCCAGCTATAGCAACCCTACTTTTTGTCTGTTTTGCACATTGGTGTTCTTGCTAGCATGCCTTGTGTACAACAATTGCTTCTCTTAAATAATCACCAACCTGTTCTAGTCCTTATATAGAAACCTGATTGACATTGGAGAGTGCTAGAAACAAGCATTTTGGGACTTTTTCCTCCCTACACAATCTCCCCAACTTTATGGGTCTTTGTATGGCTGCCTGCTCCAGTATAATATCATCATAATGCTATTGTTTCTGAGATATCTAGAAATGAGAGTGTGGGATTGTTGTGAGGTAGGAAGTAGCAAAATGATGAGAAATAAGCATTGATTCCTTGCTTTTCAGTTAGGGCAGAGGTTTAAGTCCTTAAAATATTTTTAATAAATACTTTTCATTCTCTCGCTCCTACTATGATGACCAATTTAAATTTTAAAAATTGTTTTTTAAATTATGAACCCACTGGCTTTAATATCATAGTTTTCCTGTTATTACCACACAGATTTCCCTGCAAGTGGCTGATGGGATCTTACCACCTTAGTTCCTTTCTGTATATAACTTAAATGTTAACTTTCTAAAGACTCCCTTGCTTTCATTATAACAAAATAGTCCACAATTTTGTATGATTTCTATATAAAATCTAAACAGTTCGCTAAAGGATTTGGATTATTTATTGAAAAAAATTCTACTTCATCTTCTTTTCTGTTAGGACAAGCTACAAGGACACATGTGAACAATATAAGAAGCTAAAAAAATCATAAACCCTATTAGCTTGGATATGAGTATATTTATTGCAGAAAATGGTTACAATGTGAAATTGGAGATAAAGAGATGTGTAGGTATTAATGACTGATCACTAGAAGCAGTGATTGTGATTTACTAAGACTTTAATTAAGCAAGTGGAATTTTTTGTGGTTCTGTTTCGCATGTTGCATACACTGGTCCTCTGAATGCTTGGCTTCTCCAACTACACATGTGCATAAATATAGAAGTGGATATTCAGCTTATTGCAAATCAGCAAAATTATTACTTAAGATCTTTGTGCTATGAGCGGTAATAAGAGTTTTAAATATTTTCTATTTTATTTTAAACTTTTCTAGAGGGATGAGTTTTATCTGCAATTCCAGTTGATGAAAAATACTAGGACACAGTATATAAAAGTCACATATTTGGTCTTCTTGGGTGCTTTTGGACAAATGCAGAATACTTTGTGATGTAAAGCTACACTGTAGTGTTTCTAGTGTATCTGAGCCTGAGCCCCTTTCTTGTTCTTTTAGTTGCAGAACACTTTTTTTTTCTGAAGGCAAATAGAAACTACTTAAAATATTTGTTCATCCTTATTATTTTCACTATGAATATTTCATTAAAATCCATTTCCTATTTTTGTTCTAACAGTTTAGCTCTACCTTACTGATCTGCACGCCAATGTTTACCTGTTGACAATTTCTTTGTAATAAAGAAGATTTGCTGTGGAGATTGAATGGATGAACTTATGAATAGGTTTTATCTTCACACCCCTGACCTCCTTTTGTAATATTTTGACCAAGGGCGGTAGCCCTTTTACCTATAAATATGTACACTGTATGCATGTGTTTGCATTGAGATCTAGATCTTACCACAGCTCAAAGTCTGGAGGTAACATTTGGAGATTCAGTAAGAAGAACTTGGTCTTCATACACCACCGTATTCAAGTAGGAAGAAAAACCAAATCTCTTCTCTGAGAGTATTTCATGTGTCTCTAACTCTGAGCACACCAAGTCATTCTGTAGCAGTTGGCTCTGCTACGCTTGCACAGACACAAATTGAGTCCGACAGGACTGATGTCTCCTGGACTTTGCTGTCATTTGAAATGCTGACATAAGGAGGAGGTGGGAGAACTGATTCCTTTAGCCCTTTTCTATGAAATCTTGAGAATTTTTAACATTAATAACTGAACTGCTTCATAAGTTGTTTTCCAGATGAGAGTGATAACAGTAGCTGATTTGAAGCAGCTGGCTAGCTTTTGGTTTCCAGTAGATGCATTTCAGTGTACAACTTGTTTCTTCATGTCACCTACAAATCTGTTAAAAAGAAAAAAAGGCTATCTAATGGCATGGTAATTAGAATAGCTTCCCCCTTCCTTTCAGTTTTATCTTTCTTGCATTCAAACCATTCATGCATAGTAACGAAAAAGATAATATCTTAAAAAAAAATGTTCTCATTCTCAAGCTCAGTTTCAAAAAAGATACACTATAGTCTCTGCATTACAATAATTCTGGAAGTACAAGTTATTTTGTGGATTAGGTTTATTTCTGGATATCGCTAGTATTTTCTGTCAAGAGTCTTGTGATGGGTTTCAGATAGTCCAATGTACAAAAGTAAAGGAATACACAGTTTCCTTTTGCAAATGAATTCCTGTGGTTGTTCTCAAGTTTGCAGACAATAGAGGAAGCAAGAACATTCTATATATACCTGTCCCATAAATGCCCGCTCTTGAAGATGCTGAGCTAGACGTTTCCATAGGATCAGTTATCACTTGAAGAAGGCAGACTTCAAATTATTGCTTGGAACAACTCATCACTTCCCCTATTTTTGCCATTCCCACCAGGGAATGAACCCAGGGCTTTTGTTTGGACCTAAAAGCATTCTCTAAGCCACCCTACATTCCACTGTTGGTTAATCTTCGCAAAGTCAAGGTCGGTGAAATTTCTCTGCTCCAGAAGCATTGTTGCTGAAGAAAGGCTGGTTTACTTAGATTGGCTTCCTGTCTGCCCATCAGCCTGAAGCACATTCTTAAGCCTCATCTTTTTCTCATTTCCTAATAGATCATCATGCTAATCCAGTGGTTTTAGTGTGACCCTGAACCAGCTGCATCAGCATCACTCTGAATCTTGTTAAAAATGCAAATTCTTAAACTCCATGACACACCAGCTTAACCACAAACTCTGGAAGTGTGGTGTCTGGTGAGGTTTTAAAAAGCCTCCAGGTGGTTTTGATGAATATAGATAGTTGGAAATCTCTGTTGCATCCAAGGTACTAAACTCACCTTTATCCAAGCTACATTCCTACCGTTCTGCCTTTGCAAAGAGCCCCAGGAATGCTTTCCCATCTTCTTATTAAAATCCTGCCAACATGGTAAGGCCCATATTGAGACATTGCTTTTTCCATGATTCCATCCCCAATCCTGTCCATTATGGCATTATCTGATTTTCCCTTCTGGGTAAAGGGGGATATCTGATGTAGCTGCCTTATTTTCTCTAGTCAACTGGAATGTCACAGGAGGACAAAAGGATCAAATCTCCTTTTTAATACTTTGAGGCACTTTGTACTAAATAAAATTGCTAATGTTTTGCTCACAGTAGGCATGCCAAAAAATACTTTTATTACTGCTTCATTTTTATTTAAGAAAAATAAGCCCTTGTCCCGGAGACATTCAAAAGTCCTGTTAAATCAAAGAAGACTTCATTAACTATTGTTTTGACTTAAGGAAACTAAACTAGTCTTGAATGCTGGATCTGTCTTTAGGGAAGAAGCCAAATGCACTAGTATATATAACAACAACAACAACAACAACAAAAACTGACCTTAGTATTTAACTGGAGAAGCTGAATTAGCCCTGTCATTTCACCTCATGTCACTAAAGCCACTTCCATTATTGCGTCAATAATAGCTGTTTATCCCATACCCGTGGAGCTTCTCTTAAATCTTTCTTACAGCACTGATGTTCTTTCTTCCACCCAAGAGTTCATGTAGTGTTTCATCAGAAGTGACGGTTTCTTGTCATCATGATTTGCCAAAAGGTGGCATAAATGAGAGTGAAATTCAAGGTGATTGACTTTGTGGAGATCTGATAATGGGAACAAGATATGCTAGACAAGTTACATTTGCAAATAGTTATTTCCTTCCTAATACAAAGACACTGAGCTTATAAGTACTGTGTGTTCACAGTGACTTGTGTGTCTCGTGATGCGACGAGGAGAAAATGTGAGAAATCTAAGCAACTTTTTGTTTTCTTCCATCCTTTTCTCTGCCTCTCCCTTTCCAGGCTCTGAAAGTGTTCCAGCTGAAACTTCAGATCAGATAGACCTGCTGCAGCTTCAGAGGCAGTGACCCCAAGCTGCCAGCGCATGCCGCTGCCAAGCGCAAGGATGGTGCACATAGCCAGGCCGTTGCTGCTGCTACTCGCTTTCCTCCTTCACGCGGATGCCGAGAGTAAGCCATTTCTCCCCTTCTCCAGGGACTCTGACCATAATAAGCAGTTTTGTTTGCAGTTGGCACCGGGCTTAGGGCCACTGAATACATTTCCTTTGCAAATAAATTCTGGACACTGTGGGATCCTACTTGGCTACCAGCCAGCCTTTGAAAGAGATTATTGACATGACTTCCTTATTTCCTCTCTCTTAATGCCACTTTCCTTGTGCATCTAACAATTCCTACTTTTTTTTTTCCTGCTATCTTACCAACCTGATAGCTGAGATACTATGGACCAATGATAGAACTCATCTCAAACTGGGGTTAACCAGTGGCATTGCCAAGAAGTAAATATGGTTAAGCCCTTGGAACTTTTCTTAGTTTTGTGGATATTTCTATGTTTAGAAAAATGCACAGTGTCACATTGAGTCCAATTAAACTTCCAAGCCCCTCATACTGTCACAGCAGCTGTTCTAATGTACTGTTTCCGACAGCTGTCGTCAAGTACAGTATTCAAACAAATCAAGCAGAACTGACAACTTTGTGACTGGTTGAGGGGTGTGCAAGTGTGAGGGGAAATCTGTGGTGCACAGACACCAAGTCTGAATTATTGGACTCAATTTATGAAACTGAGATCGTGGTCAATTATCTTGCCAACTAATGAGAAACTCATATCCTTCATAATTAGGACACCATTAGATCTACCTTGTTTACATATGTTTATTTTCCCACCTGTCCTGGGGCCTTTTGAAGAACTAGTAGTAAGAAAAGGCTTTCTGCTGGCTTGTGTGTTCTGGGATGTCTGTTTCCTTGGGTGTGGCTAGCTCTCCTGAGAGTTTGCTCATTCACTTGGGGAGTCTCCAGGACTGTTAAATGTTTACATATACAGTCATTAACTTCTCTCCACTGACTATTTTAGGGAGATTAAGTTTGATTCAAGTTAAGGATGTTTTGAAGACCAGGACCCTGTGTCATGTTGGCCCCTACCTATTAATTGCATTTTGACAAGAATTTCCTCAATAATAGCTAATTTCTTTGTTTAAATAAGGACTCTGTTTTCAAAAGAGACTTTCCAATAGTGAAAGAATAATGTTAATAATAGGATACATGTGGAACATGCATGATGTAAGCTCAACATTCTCTGGTTAATAATGTATATAGTCTCCTAATTAGCACTTGGGATCATTGGTTTAAGGTGAAGCCAAGGAATTTCCAGTGCAATGCCAGCAAATAATTAACTGGGAAAAGACCCAAATGAAAGATGTTTTGTTATTTTAAGGCCATTTATGTCAAAATTTATTTTAAAGTTGAAATCTAAGTTTAGTTTATTAAAGAAATCAGGCATATGGCTTTATTTTTCTGTTTTGGCTAGAATAAAAAAGTAAGTTATTTTACAATTCATAATTTTTGGCAAAAGCATATTAACATAACAACTTGAATATCAGATCACAGATTTTTTTTAAAAAGTTATTAGATAATATGACTATCTATGCATAAAGTTATTCTTCCAGCTAAGTGAAATTTCTTCTGCTAATAAGCAATAATATTGCCTAACTTCCTGGTGGAAAGTGGCAAACAGATGTCAAGAATTCAGGCACTTTTAAAATTATGTTTTAAAAACAATCTATACCACTGATGACCGTGACCTACTCTTCCATCCGCTCCTCCCCGTTCCCCTTCCATCATACTTCATGTAGAGTCTTGCAGAAGAAATGGCAAAAATCCACATCAACATATTTTAGTTTTTTATCATGTTCTATATCTGTTTGATAACAACTTTCAACCTCAGGACATCACCTGGAAAAGAATTTGTTCATTTTCACTGATCTTATCATAACCAGGAAGAGGTGACAGGTTTCTTCATTGCTAACTTAATTTTGGTTTTAGTTTTGCCATCATCTACACATTCTTGATTTAGTATATTTTCCCTTTAACAGATACACTTGGCATCATTGAATAGTATGTGTAGCCCTGAGAGTTTCTGGTGAAAAAAGTAAAAGTAGCCTTTTTTAAAAGAGGAGACACTCCTTTAGTATTTCACTACCAGATATTTGTGGTCCATGAGAGCATACTATAGAGTCAGAGATGTAATTTTTGTCACTAAAATTTTTTAAAGAACAGTTGGTAACACAGGATCTAGTTTTCAGCCCAGATAATATATACAGTGTATACATATTACAAACAGCATGTATAGTATAACATGTTTGTTACTAACTATATATATATATATATATATATATATATATATATATATATATATATATATATATATATATATATATATAACATTATGGCCATATATTGCTTTTTCCTAAAAAAATTGAAAAAATCAAGATAGACATAACACTGAAGAGAAATTTGATTTCTTGGCCATCATAGAAAAATGTATTTATCAGGCTACTATTACCTGGGTCTCTGTCCAGCTTCCCAGTGCCTTTATTAGCACATCACCATGTATGTGTTTTTGCTTTTACCTAGTTGTGTTTTGTAGTCATATAAGGGATCAGTAGTTATATTTGAAAATTTGACAGCAGCTTATCAGAAACATTTAAGAACTATGACATACTTAAACAGATGTTTCTTCCTTTGAAAAGGGAATAAATAGAGGGTGGAAAGGAAAGAAATTTTTCCATGTTAATTTCATGTGTTCAATTTTCTGCCTTTAAAAATGATTCTCCTCAATGAACCAAGGATTTGGGACTACAATCTGTGGTGTGGAATGACATATCAAGTATTAGGTGTGATGTTGCATTAACTAGGAGAGCTCTCATAAGCCTTGGTTGAAATGCAGATTGAAAAATTGTGATAATATCCCTTTATCAGAAAATTGTATCTCTTGCCAAATGCCAATTTAAGATCCCCACTATTATTTTATAAGGCTAGATGTGTTCTAGTATCTCTTTTCATTTCTATGTCTTGGATAACCAAAGTGATCTTACTTTTTGTTTATTGAACACCTGTACATTTGATAGAGCTGTGATCTCCTGCAAGAGTCAAGGTTGACTTTGGTTTGAACACTAGCAGTAACTTCTTTTCTTGCCCATACAGCCAGTTTTCTGGAGTGATCTGATTGTGGTCCATTCAGCAATAATTTGCATGCAAATTTGAGATGCATTTAGATTATTTTAGTATCATTCAGGAGTATTTTTCTTTTGACTACATTTCCAAAATAGTTTTGGTTACTTTAACATATATGAGCTTTAGTTTGCTATATACCAGCCTTTTTTTTTTTTTTTTTTTTAAACTACATGCAGGCGTAGGTCTGCAGTTAGCACCTTTGTCCATCAAAACAGTTTCACTGAAGTGAACTCACAGATCACTGTTGTGGTTTATATCTGCATTTATACTGTTACTATAACTGGATCTGAGTATTTATTGGGTCTCTATTAGAAACACACTTCTTGTTAATTTATTTCTGCATATAGTGTAGTTCATCCATTTTCTACTGCTTGTTCTCCATTTTGCCATTTCAGATGGTGAACTTTCTTTCATTTCCCTTTATATTTTTTATGGAATCTTGTGTTCCTTGTGTATGTATTTCTCTTCTATATGAAAGTAATTATCCCCCCCCCCCCGCCCCGGATATTGTGTTAGTATATCTGGTAGAACTACCCTTATATCATTGGCTTTGGAATATAGGCTGAATCTGTGAAGTAAGATAACTATTCTTTAAGTATTTTCTGATGAACAGAATAGGTTAATGTTTAGAAAAGTGAGGCCTGAAGCTATAGTCTACTTTAAGTTCTGTCATTTTGTATTCTGGAGTAGGGTGCATCATACTACTTGCCTTAGTTTCACTATAGATAAAGCATAGAGCATGGTGGCAATGATGTTGATGATTGTACAGGATCTGCTCTTGGATTTTGAGAGGGTTAATATAAAGACAAAGGTTGACAGGTAACACATGCTGATATTTAATCCATGATACCTGTTACATCATCATTCAGAAGTATTTAGCTAACATTTTATTGAGCACTTATTTTAGGCACTATGCTATAATTATTTGAGCTTCAAACTGTCAACCTTTGACTAGTTGATAAGACAGGTTTCCATGAAGTTTCTTCATTGTTCATCTGTAAAATTTATACACAGGAGATTCTTAGGGAGTTCTTTTACAGGAATTAAAGTAATAATCAAGAAAGGAAAATATGCAACATATTGTTTTGGTTAAGTGTAAGAAAAAACCTCCTCTCTTAAAACTACCAATTTAAATTATTTTGACAAGTCTAATAGATAATGAAAGGTGCTCCATTTTTCTGTTCTATTGCTTTTTAATGTATTTTTTTGCACTGGAGGAACTATAAATATTTACTGTTAGCAAACATGATACTGTATGGTCCACTGGTCCAGAAAGCTGGAGATGGGGGTAAGCATGGTAAGGAAGAGAGTGAATGACTTTGGATATGAACAGAAATTATTCTGCAAGAAAAAAAATAAGGATAAGGAAAATGAATGAATTGAAGGACAGGTTAAATTATTCCTTTTGCACTTTTCAGAAATTGCTTTTGAAAAAAACCTAAGTCAAGTAGTTGGACCTTTCAAAATCATATTAGGATATGTAAATATATTTTTTGAGTAACCAAAAGACATCCTATATATTAGTCAAGTTCATTTTAGACTAAGAAGTTTGATATCACCTTAAACATATTTCTGTTTATATTTTAGATTATGTGTTGGGTGTTTATTTAAATCACAGCCATTCAACTATTTTTCCCAAAGATCAATTGCTTGGTATGATGAATGCACTCTAAAATTAGATTGAGTACTTACATTATTATATGTATATTAAATGCTGCTGATTTGTATACTTTAAATGGGTAACCTGTGTACTATATGAGTTTTATTTCAATAAAACTGCATAAAAAAAAAGTTAAGCTGCTACTTAGCCCAGTACTTTGTTTAGCTGCCCTTTAGTTTATAAAATTGGAAAGTAAAGTGTGTTGGTTTATTCAGGCTAATCAGAATGTATCTACTCACTGAGGAGTGAAGTAGAGTACATTTGCTGTGCTTATCAATACCTCCTTATTTTCCGTTTCCCTAATTTACAGAGATATGATAAAATATAAATCCATGGTTCTCCTCTCTCCACCCTCCCATTGTCTTAAAGTAGCTAAATTAGCAACATCCAGCTGTCTGCAGCAAGGGAAATATTCCACTATTTTCCTCATCCTTTAGTCCCATTGCAGACTTTTCTGTAGCTTTCTGAATTAATTGCTCCCAGCAGAGCTGTACCCACCTAGTAAGGTGAAGAATATGTCACAAAATCAACAAATGTGTATGTTTCAAAGCCTTTTATTAGTGTAGAGGGACTTGCTTTTTTTTTTTTTATAACATACAAAGTAATGACATATTGGTTATCTCAGATCTCTCTTTGTGATGAAGCCCCCCAAACCCGAAAGACAGAACAATATATGAGAAGTTTGTGATTATTTTTTGTTTTTCCTAATAGCCTTGTGACATGATTTTATTGTTTTATGATTTCTCCATTTTTCCCTTCCATTTTTGCTTTTTATGTTTTTTCCTCACTATGTTACTATGCTCATAACCCATTTCAAATAACCTCGATTTGTTGGAGAGAGTCATCCTACATCAGTTCATTCAGAAATCCCCCTATCACTCTCCATTTTCAAATAAAGTCAAAGAGATTGGGTGTGAAGCAGTGATTTTATCATGTTTGTCAGTTCCTTTTCTTTATTTTAGCTTTATGTATTTATTCAGTAAATGTAGGTGTGTGTGCACGAATGCCTGTGTCTATTGTGTGGAAAGTTTTGTGCAGCATGGTAGAATATAAAGATTTAAGGTCGTGTGATCCCACATGAACTTTTAATCTCCTTTATAATTCTTCAGAATTCATACTTTAGTTTTCAAAATTCTCTTTAGCCACATTTTCCAACTTTATCTCCAGGCAGGAAGTAGTCCTATATAGCGATTCTTACCATGTACACGTTATAAAGCTCTATGTGCCTTTTGTAAAATGAAAATTAAAAATAGCATGCACTTGGTATGGTTTTCATAAGGATTAAATAAAGAAATGCTTGCAAAGCATTTAGAAAAGGATTAAATAGTCACTAAACTTTAGTTGCTGTTATGCTTCTTTTCTCATTAGCTTTCATCATTTCCAAATTAGAAGCATCTATGTTTAGATTTCTGTTAACATTTATTATCCCATTAACTTCATAATTTGAGCAGTATCTTTTAAAAAACAAATATGTATCATTATGTACATTTATGCTTTCAAAGGACATTGACTGGTTGGTTCATTCACATATTTAATAATCCCTTTAATAAATGTTTATTGGATACATTTCCTATGCCAAGCTTTGAGTTAACTACTGGTTATACAATGGTGAGATAAAGATATATGATTCCTGCACCTTTTTAAGAGAATTAAATTCCACGGGGGCCAACAGTTATTTACCATTAAATCTCAGAATTGTATATCTGTTATGATAAATGTTATGAGGGAAGAAAATCAGTAGCTTATGCGTCATCTTTTCAGAAGAATTATAAAAATCCTTGCTAAAGGATTTATTTTTAAATAATTTCAGCCTTAAATTATACTGAAATTTCCCAAACATCCTTTGCCCAGTTTTTCTCAATATATTGTACAATCATAATAGCTATCAAAATCAATAAATCAACAAAATATAATTAACTAAGCTCAGTTATTTTATACCACTTTTACATTTACCTTTTTTTTTAAATGATGTCTAGTTCTCTTCAATCTGACCAAATATATAGATTTGAAGGAGTGATTTTTTTAAGTTTATAGCTGATAAATTAATAAATTAATTATAGCTCAAAGTTTTAAGGCCCAAGGAGAAACATAATCATCTGCCTAAGATAGGAATAACCCAGTGTGTTGTGGGCCCTGCAAGAATGGATCTCATTGGATCCCAGGCAGTGAGAAGAGAAAGAACTCTAGTAAGGATGAATAAGTAGGAAGAGAATGTGCAGTGCAAGACACATTCTAAGACAAGTGATAATGTGAGATTTACATTTTATAAACCTCACTGTGATGGCAGGTGGAGGAATACTTAGGAGCCAGACTGGCCAGAGTGGCCTTCCAGTTGGTTAAGAGGCTAGAAAAGAATTATGGAGAAAACTGGCACAAGGCATGAGAGTGGTTGAGATTGGGGAGGACAGATTGCTCTGACTCAGACATTATCTTCATTGGTAATGCTCTTAACACTTGTCACCAGCTGATTATTAGAATCTGGAGTGAGTGTGAAAATGATGTTAATAAGGATAAGTAATCCTTTACTTTTAACATGGCTTTATATTTTTTTGTAAAAATATATTACTACCCATAGTTTCCATTTTTGGTTACTGAGTGTAGTTTTATTTAAACTTGTATGTATCTTGATGTTTGTAAAAATATATGTAATCAATTTAAAACTGTGAATGAAGTGTACGTTACTACCAACGATCTTTCAGTCTCTGACAAAAGATGTTTTAATTTCACTCTATATTTTTGATAGGTTTGCAAAATCACAACATAGTTTTCAGATAATCATTTTTTTTTTACTGTTGTTATTAAATGAGATGTTAAAGTGTAAGAAGTAATTATAACCTCAGGCTAGGAAAATAGCACACAATACATTACCTAGGAGGTAAAAGTATATACAAAGTATATAAAAAAAACCTGTTAAATTAAAATTATTTCAATAGTTTTTTTCTTCTCTTGTTACTGCTTTAAAAAATATTTACGATGCTTTATAAAGGGTAGAAAGATACATATTTTGTTTATTAGTAAAAAAGCCATCCATAGCTACAATCGTGATTTCAGGTTGATATTAAGAAATCACTTTAATATCTCTTTTAAAAGGACATTTAGATCACACCTTTCAGTTATAACTGCATAAAATTTGACTCAGTAAATGCCTACTATGTGCTCCAAACAAGGCTCCTATTACCACAGAATTTGCATTCTAATTGGACCTGTGTGGGGATAATGGTGAAGAGGGACAGCAAGATAAGTGTATGAATAGAAGATAATAAGCATTGCAAATTTAGATAGTGCTATGTGCTGCAAAGACAGAGGGAGGTGCTAGGAGAGTGAGGGGGAGGTATTAGTGGAAGAGACTTTACAGTCCTTCATTTTTTTTATCAAAGTGTAGCTGAGTGAGATGCAATCTTTAACTAAAAAATGAGGAGGGATGAGCCAAGATTAGTGAATTTCAGAGTAGGCAGGAAGGTAGACTGATTTACAAAGTGATTTGCAAAGGTGTTTAGTGTGTTCAAAGGACAACAGAAGGCCCAGGAGATCAAAGCATACTAAATAGAGACTGGGAGTGTTGGTGGAGATGTGGCCTTGTAGACCTTCTGAATTTGGATTGCTTATATGTAGGGAAACAGATATATTCTTGGAAGTATGTCTGCCAATCTTAAGTTCAGTACTTTTGTGCTTTGCTGGAATAAAATACTGCTTTCCCAAATAGTCTATTGAAGGGTTGGTACAATCTCCTGACTAAGTTATAAATTCATTGTCTAAGCAGCTTAACTGTAATTTCCTCTGTACCAACCAATATAGACTTTGAATACTAAAGCCTGTGAAAACAAAAGAAAAAATGCCTGTTTGTAATGTTTTCTCCTTAACCAATTTTATTTCTCTTTTAAAATAGTTGATCCTTTTACTCTGGACTTATGTAATTAAGTCTATACTTTGTCTTCATCTCTGTCCATACCTGGTGAGGACTCAGGAGAGTACATGAAAAATAGGCTTGTGATTGGAGTGTGATTGTCAACATGCTCTGACAGAAAAGAGGGGAATATTTATAGAGGAAGCATGTTTCTCAACATGCTTTCATTTAGTTGAGATCATAGCAATAGAATTCCTAGGTGGCTTTTAAGTTGTGTTCCTTATGTAGATGAAAGCATTTTAATAAATATCTTTCTTGCTAACCCTTTTATTTTTGGGAAAATAGTTTTGTTGCTTATGTGATTCAACATATTTGAATTTAGTTTTAAGCCCAATAGAGATTTGAGTAACTGGCCAGGCACAGTGGCTTGTGCCTGTAAGCTTCAGCCTATGAAGCAGCCGGGGCTAGGGATCGCAGTTTGAGTCTTGCCTGGGGCCCATAGCGAGACCTAGTTCCAAAAAAATAGCTTGGCGTGGTGGTGCATTCCTGTAATCCCAGCTACCTGGGAAGCTGAGGCTGGAGATTGCTTGAGTCTGTGGTACTCTGGGCAACGTGAACCTGCGGTTCCACAGACAAAAAGCGAGACCAAGTCTTTAAAAAAATAAAAAGATTTGAAGACTAAAGAAATATTATTAAATCATGGCTTAAATGTTTTCTGTAAAAAGTTCATATTCTTAGTAACCAGATTCTGACTTCTGCTCACCTGGAATGGTTTTCTCAGTTTCTTTGACTCTTTTGGAATGCCCCAAGTATCAACAGGTTCTAAAAGTAGGAAATATGGGATCCTATATGTGGTTTTCTGAGGGTCTCTGAGGTGTGACACATATTCAGGAAGGCTTATTTTTATCCTATTGTCTGTATAATGTTTATTATATGCACAGGCAATATCTGATGTATGCAGAAACCAGCTATCTATTATTTTTACTTGTTATGATTTTCTGGTCAAGAAATTAAGCAATGTATACCGTAGGGTAGCAAGAAATGAAATGAAGGTTTTATCATAGGATTCTATATATCACTGACTGAACTCCCAGTGAGCTCTGTTTACTGTGCATGCCATCACATGACCCAGGGATTCTCAAACATAGCAACATTGACATTTTGGGCTGAATCACTGGCTGCCCTGAGCATCGGCAGATATGTAGCAACACCACTGCCTTCTATGCAACAGCAGATTAGCCTTCAGTTGTGTCAACCACATGTCTTCAGACATTAAAAAAGTGCCAGGAAGAGGAGTGAAATCACCCCAGTTTAAGAATCATTAGTGTTTTATAAGCTGTGGAACAGAGTGGTGGAGCAGGAATGGATGAAGTCCATTTTTCTCTCTTAGCTTCTGTGGAATTTTAAAGGGGCAACTTTTCTCAGAAGTTTAATAGTCCTTTCCTAAGTTGAAATCAGTTATGCATATTGGAAAATATAAATTCCAGTTCTGTTTATTATCTGCATAGCCTGAGGCAGCAGACTCCTGATCTTTTCATGTATCAATTTTGGTGTCTGGAGTATTGGGTGGTAATTGTAGGGTTACTGTGGAAATTAAATATTAACCACTATAAGGTGCTTAGAAATATGTCATATACATAGTAAGCATTAAATAAATGACAGCCATTACTACAATGACTGTATTTTACAGTACCTTAATTTAATTTTGTTAATTTATTTATGAAATGCAATTTTATCCCATAGCAATGATGGTGATTATATCCTCCTCTCATATAATAAGTTATACACTTTATGGTTTTGATCTAATTTGTTTCAGAATATTCTCTGAATATGATTTTCTGACCAAGAAATTAAACAGTGTACTGCTGAGCTCCCACTGACCTCTGTTTACTATATATGTCATTATATGACCCAGGAGTTCTCAAACATAGCAATATTAACATTTTGTGTTGAATCACTGACTTTCCTGAGCATCAGTAGATATGTAGCAACACCCCTGTCTTCTATGGAAATAGGAAATATTATAGCTCTTATTCACTTGACTTCTCTGGTTAAAGAATAAGGGAGTTACAGGATAGATGATGGAAAAGGACTTAGAACCTCTTTCCTGACTCCGTGCTTGGGACTTTTAACTGAGGAGGCAGCTTAGTTAAAAAGAGCAGGTGAAGATCTCAAATATGCAACACCCAGAACTGAAGCTGAATTTTCCCTTTTAGACTCATGACGTAGGCTCCACTGAAGTTGTCCAGGACCCTCATTGGCCAAATAAAGACTCAGAGTCATGGAGAAAGATTTTATTATTATTTGCAGTTTATGCACCATCTAAGAAATAGGGAAGTATTAAATAGCCTTTAGAAAACCTTCTGTCTGATTTCATTTAGACTGTTTTGCAATCAGTATTTTATTATAAAATTACGTTCATTTTTTATTAAATATCCTTGTAAGTTCAATTCGAAATTATCAGCTGTCCACTCTGCCTTTAAGATTTTACTACCATAACCATGATACCACCATCCTCTTACGCCTAAAGGGGTAGATTGGAAATCATGGCAGGAATTTTTTATAGTTCCTCTCACGTTGGAGTCAGTTCCCCTTCCCTTGAGTGTAGATTAGATTCTTAATATTCTCAGATGGGTAGAATGCTCAAGAGATGAGACTATCAACTCTGGGGCTAAACCTTTAAGGTTTGTGTGAATCTTCTGCCACAAGCAGCACCTTCAGTCTTTATGGAAGGATGCCCACCCCACCCCTTCAGGAACCCCATGGACACAGAAAAACATATGCTATCATGTCTTGTCATCATTCCAGATTAGTAGCCAGATATGTGAGCAAAGTCATCTTGACTTTTCACTAAAGTTTAGACTCCTTCCACCTGCAAGTCACATGGGTGACTTTTGGAATAGAGAAGAGCCCTCAACTAAAGAAATCTTTGCCCTTTAGTAATTTTTAAAGTGATTTGAGACAGCGCTAAATAGCTGAACACATGGGTGTTTTCCCCCAAATGAAACACCTATAAGCCTGAGGAGCAGTCTTTGACCTGTAATCACTTTAATGTTCCTTGCTTCTGGAACTGTAAGACAGATGATGTTCCAGATGACAAGCGCTTGAATACAATTCTCTTTTTGAGTAGCTGAATGCATGATACACATCAGTTAAAGCACTATCTAGTGCTAAAAATCTAAAACATTTGCACATTTTTACATAGGCAAATGTTTCCTGTGAGTGACCATACAGGAAATACTTTGGGTTATGTGGGCTATACAGTCTCTGTTACAGCTAATCAACTGTGCAAGAAAGCAGTCACAGACAGTACATTAATAAATGAGAGTGAATGTACCAATAAAACTTGGTTCACACTCACCTGCAGTGAGACTGCTGATCTAAGCAGGTTGTGTTTTGATGGCCCCTACTTCTGAACTCACTCACAGTTCTTACTAGATAGTGAGAAGTGGAGAATGTTAATCAGGGGGGGGGAACCTTGATTTAATCCAGTGAAAGTAGTTAAGGTAAGGAAATGTGTTTCATTAGCTTCTTCTAGCACTTTACTTTGTTAGTAATGTTTATTGGGAGCAGATTAATTAGAATAAATAAGTTCAAGGAGCACGTCTCTTGATAAACAGATATGTTTAATCATGCTTTAACCTTTAGAATTTATGTAGAAAGAGTTTTGCATGTTGCTGTGCTTTATGTCTTTTGGGGGTGCTTCAGGTACTTGACTGTTAGTGTCACTTCAAATTGCAAACTCCTGGAAAATGAATAATTTATCAGCTTTGGGATAGTTTTCTTTGCATCACAAGTCTGACATTTGGAGCTATGAACATCTTAAAAACAAAGAAAAGAGGCACTGGAAAGTGTTATGTTGGATGAGGATGTTGCAAAGGGGTCTATAAAGAAATGGATTTGTAGTCATGGATATTGAAGCCTGCTATGGGTTTCATGGAGGCAAGCAAACATAGAAACATCACAGTGTACCGTAGGACAGATGGCTTTCTGTCTACTTTGCTTCTAAGTCAAAAACAAAACAAAGCTCTAACAAAAAAGCACCATTGATCCAGCAACAGCACTGAGAAATAACACATATGATCCATGATGTCAGCAAATTGAAAGTCCCACAAGGAGAGGGTGGTTTGCAGTTGATTGCTATTAGAATCCCTGACTCACCTGGGGAAATTTAAAGAACCAACTCTTGCCAGTTTGTTCTGTCAGTCAGGGGAAATTAGTTTCTGAATGCATGAAGGCCATAACTACATTTTCAGGACTGAGTTTGTTTAGAGTTGTATGAAGAAATAGGACTAATAAGATCAACCAAAACTGTTGGCTGAATATAAAGGAAAATGGTTAGTGGACCAGTTTCTTTGACTATGGAGCAATATCTTCAAGGTAATCAAGGTAAGAATGAGAGTCCCACTGTGTGAATCATTTGAAGTAAGCATAGAAACCATTGTGAAGAACTAATATTTCTGAAATAATCAAAACTACATCAGCAAAGGGATATAAAAAGATCATTTAGCATTTGCAAAACATAATTCTTTTTGCATTTTAATTGTTCTGATTTGGAGTGAGAGATGGAACGGGAAGGGTATTATGATAATTATAATGAAACAACTGCTATATTCTGGGATCTGTTTCTCTAGAGAGTTTGCAGTTTAACAAATGAATCTGACACCACCAGTGGGCAGAGAATAAATCGCTTCACTTCCTTTTGGTGTCTTTACTCAGGCCACTGGGCTCCTCTTTTTGGCTTAAAAGAAGCTTTCACAAATTATTCACCATCACCACATTCTTTATAGTTCAAAATGTGCTTTCTGGTTTTCCAGTTTTGGTTGTACTCTTCCCATCTCCCTTTCTTATTGCACATCTTTGTCATTCCAAATCTTACTCTTTCAGCTCCATGTTCTCTGCTGCTTTGTCCACTTCTGTTTAGTGGGACTTCAATTTAATCTCAGGCACTTGGCGATCACAAGAAGACTGAGCTAGTAATGGCTCTCAGTAGAGTGGGGAGGTAATAAAGAGAAAGTGACAGTACAATAAAATGGAGGCAGGACAACAGATGCCCAGGATATTGCCAGGAACAGGAGGTGATGAGAACTGATGGAATAATAACAAGTATGATGCCTGAGTCAGAAAAAGTACAAGGAGGACAGAAAGCAAAGCTAAGGAACTTGGAGTTTGCCTTGTAGGTCAGTGATTCTCAACTTGATGATACTTTGTGATTATTGTTGTTTAAATATAGCTGCCTATTTTCCATACTTAACGAATAAGTCAAAATATCCAAGGTATTTAAAATATCCCTCAGTTCCTTAACAAGCACAACCCAGCACTACCAACGGAAAGAAGCAGTGAAAACATTTAAACTCTAAGTGCTGTAGTCCAACTTGTACTTTCTGTAGCTCACTGACAGCTGCTTGGTGGATGGGTTCAAGGATGAAAGTAGAGTTAAGTGACTGTTGTAAAATCAGGTAGGATAAGGATCAACAGCTCGGAACTTCTGGCAGTTTGAGGCTAACAGGACCCATATACAGAATTTATTCAAGAGATTAAGCTCTTGATGAATTGATATTGTTAAGTGCTGGCTAAGTCACAGAAGGAAGAGCCAGAGATTGGGGACAAGTTGTCAGAGATGTTTGTGCCTCTTTGTGCATTTCTCTTCTATCCCTGTCCCACCCCCACCTCCACCAGTTGCAAAAATTTTCAGTTCCAGGTGCAGGTTAGTATAGTTATATCAGATTTCACTTCCTTGCCCCATTCCAATTCAGGGCCTTGATTGTAGTCAGAAGGGGCTTATTCATGTACCCCGAGTATCCAATTAATTTCATTATTAAAGTAGGCTGGTTCAATTCTTTACAAGGTGTTTGCTGTGTCTTAGGTGGGAAACACCCTGCTTATTCTTGCCATTTGAACAGCATGACCTTGATCTTGTTTTTCTAGAGAATCATGACATTTAGACTTATATGCGAAGCCTCTTTAATTCTTACCAAAAAAAGCCTTAAATTAACAATCATCAAGCAACATTAATACTGACACCAAGGGAAAAACAACTTTGGGATAGATTTGATTTTGGACACAAATTTTTTACAACTGTAGGAATTGAGTCTGGGCAGAAGTTTGTAGAATTGAAAAGAATAAAATTACTGAGTTTCCGGTACTTTCTGTGGTTTAACAATAGCAAAATATTTAGCAAAGTGCCAGTGGAAACATTTGGATTGATTGTGTTTGTGGAAAGTAATTAAGAGAGTGGAAACCATTACCTGTTATCTTACAATGGAATATAAAGCAACAGGACAAATTGTAAGTACCATAACTGCAATTATATAGATAGTTCTAGTGAATGTGAATTTGGGATGATGAATTATTCATTTTAATTCTTTCATTCCCAGTTTTGTACATTCCAGCAATGCTAGGTTTAAAGACCTCGGAAGGCCCCTTATAGCCTGAAACTGGACAGTTCCTGCCCCTGATTTCCTGCATCCCCTGGAGTCAAATCAGCTTGTTTGCTGGCTCTCCTTTTACTCTCTGGCTACCCAATGTGAAGCCTCAGAAGGTTTAAGGCTAAAAAGCAGCTGAACAGTTGTTGAGCCAGTGAATTAGCATTTCAAAGACCCATGCTCAGAAGGGCATTAGCCTGAGTGAGCAGCTGGGTGGAAACAGAACTTTTCTCACACAGTCATTTCTGGATAATAAGATAGTTCTGTGAAAATAGCCTTCTAATTGTATGGACACTAAAGATGGGCAAACTTTTTGCTTTACCCATTTTAATGGAATTCTCTCTAGAATGAACCTTGCAATATTAAGCAGATCAAATGAAGCAAGATTGTTACTCAATCATTTGGGTGATGTTAATCAGGGATATCATCTTTTAAAATGTTTCCTTGTGTTAGTGTGAGATTCCCTGAAGAATTGAAGTGGTATATAGTTTACCAGACTGTTGCATTTTTGGAGATCCACTTATGTTTTATAATTTTTGCTAGAAGGATATGAACTTGTTTATTTTTAAATTAAACCACCTGAATTCAAATTTTGTTTTTTGCTACTCACCAGAAGGGTGATCCTCGAATTTAGTTTTTTCACTAAGCATTTTCTTAAATTTGGCTGATATGTATTCTCTGGCTATTACCTGTCAGCATTTTGTTGGTTGGTTGAGATAATAGTGAACACAATGGAGACAGGCAGTTCTTACTGTGGAGTAGTTACCATTCTAACCTTAGTTTACCCATCTATAAAATGGGTATAAGAATATCCTACATTTAGTTCATGAGGATTAACTATGATAATTATATCTGAGGGAATGTCAATGATCAGAAGTTAATAATTAGTAGCTGTAACTGTAGTTTATTCTTGTGTGCTTAGTTATCATTATCTTTTAATTTATTATCTTAAATATTTATTTTCTTCGAGAAATCTTTTTTGTTCTTTTAATTCACAGATATTGTTTACATTTGGATGTCAGAGCTTCTTCCCTCCCCCCCATTACTGTAGTCCATAAGCAATTCATTTCTTCAAGACACTGTCCCTTTTAGGATTCTAGATTACATTAGGAATCAAAATACATCAACTAAAAGAAAAAATACTGTCCCCTGAAGGTCTTATACTATTTTAAAGTAGAATAATGAATGTAATTCTATAAATGGCATGTTATAAATAAAGTATATTCAGTATTTTGGAGGGAAGATCTGAGTACCTGAGTAGGGTGTTCAGGAGAGAGAGAGCAAGAGAGAGATAGAGAGAGGAGCGATAGAGAATAAACTTCATTGAAAGGGTGACATTTGAGCAGCTTTGGAAAGTAAGGGGGCATCAGTCACCATGGGGAAAGAGTCAGAGTCAGCTAGGGAGAATACTTAGTCAAAATACCCAAGAGTCCAGGGCAAGAGTTTGGTAGCCATGTTCAAGAAATAGGAGAAAATGTGGAGCAAATAGAAATAGAAGAACAGAAATCTAATGCAGAGAATCTACAATTAGTGGGGATATATGAAGTTGGGAGGTCAGGTTACTGGAAAAAAGTGAAAATGTAGTGAATTGAGATCCTAAAGGAGTGTCTGAGACTTAATTAGTGATGCTGACATGTTGTGGCCTAGAAACAGAAAACAACAACAGAATGTGCAAGGCCTTGGAGGCTGTGAAAATCTGACAATATAAAGGAGACAAAACACAAAGAAAAGATAAACTATTAGGTGGGGAAAATTCAAGGAATTAGTTTTGCACACACACACACACACACACGTGTGTGTGTGTGTGTGTGTGTGTGTGTGTTTCCAGGACTGCTGTGGCTACAATATGGAAAAGTTATCATTACACTTAATAGTGGTGATAGGTGATAATTTATGCACTAAAGTCCTTTCCCATAGTGGATTTCCATGCATACAAAGCAGAACAAATGAGAAAGCAAAAACAGACCCTGTAGACCTTGTCTATAGTTTTGGGCTTCTCTCATGATCCCCTCATGTTTTGGATTCAGGGCTAGTTATTGATTAGCAGAGCCAATAATAAATTCCCCAGGATACTCTGGACTGCAGCATTTTGAGACAGTAACTGATGCAAAATCTACAACGTGGTCACTGTGGATCTCACAGATCAGGTCTCAGTAGTTCTCAACACAGTCATCTGGAAGAAATAGATATTATAAGTGGATGGGATGAGGACTTTGTTCACCAACAGGACAGATACTAGAGTTTAAATCAAGTGTTTGCAGAACCTCGAGTTCTGTCACTGGATTCCAAGTTGCCCTGGAGGACTGGTGTGTTTTTGTTTTAAAAATAAATAGAAAGCACATATTTAGGTTTCTAAGAATTTTTTTTTGAGATTTCTGACACAATCTAGAAGCAAAAGTTTTGATATTCAAATCTTACTAACTTAGAAAAAAATGAATTAACATTGCACTAACATAATCCAGGCCTGATACAGTAGAATAAATCACACAATGGCTAGAAGAACAAATGTTTGATTCAATGCGTTGAGGGTTCTCTGGTATCACCTCTGGTACCGCTGCATTTTAAACCATCCTTCATTTTATAAATGTTCATTGTTCTTGATTCATAAAGTATGTCCTTGCAGTTTTTGGAAGCCTTTACTTTCTGAGACTCCTCAGTATCTTTCCAAAAACATGACAGTGGTTGAAAATAGCACTAGTAAAAATTTTTACAATACCTTCCTGATTTTAAGAATGTCTTGTTGTTTATCATTAAATATAGTCACACAGTTGGCAGGGAGCAAAATAAAATGTTTGTTATAGAAGTGACAAAAATATAAACCTTGTTTTTGCTAACCACTCTTTTCTTATTCAGAACAAGAAGCTCCTGTTACTATCCTCTATGTTTAGTCCTAGAATCTCCTATTAGAACACTGTTTTCCAAAATTATGTAGGACAGCTCCTTCCCCATCTTCTTCAGTCTAGATATGTGATAGGTATTTGTAAGGCAGTTAGATGAATTTGTCACAGTCTGCTTTCTGTCTCTACACTTTTCCCCACTTTGTGGTTGATTCTTTAAAAATTTATGTACAGTAAAATTCATTCTTCATGGTATAAAGTTGTATGGGTTTTGACAGATGCATAGTTATATATCTGACTCGACATTACATAGCGGTCCCCTCCATCCCCCTGAATTCTCTCAAGTTATTAGTGTGAAAACTGGTGAACACACTGGGACTGCTCTCAAACCACGTACTCCAAATATCTGTGCCTACAAATTATACTCAGTATGAAGATCTTTATGGGATTAATATGCATAGAAAGAGAAGAGAAGAATATTCCAAAGGAAACTACCAAAGTTTTCTTGTGAGTAAACTATCCAACCAAACAGGTTTGGACCAAAAGTGAGGCTCCAAAACTTAACAGAAATCTAAGGCATATTCTGGAGGGGAACCAAGAAGAGGGGTGAAAGGAGCCAGACAAGTCTGGAACAAAAGGAGCAAGATCAAAGTACACATCAAAATAATGACTGCCATAGTTTTTCAACCACATGTCTCCTTCAAACCCCAGAAGTCTCTGTTTTAAGTTCAAAGCCGAGAAGTGAGCAGACCCTACTCTTCCACGTCTTTTTCTGTCTTCCTCTTTCACGACCTTCTATGTTTTTCAGCTTTTCCTGGCTGCTTAGTTCTGCCCATTGTTCATTGGGGTGGGGAAAAATGGTTTTCCCGCTTTTTATGGAAATGCCTGTTACAGTATAACATGTAACCTTTTGGGTACACCATTTTTCATCTAATGAAATGCATTTCAGTTTCATCCATGTGGTTGCATGAGTTTGCTTCTTGAGTACTGTTGTTTTGTGTGTATATATGTACAGGTGTGTGTGTGTGTGTATGTGTGTGTGTGTATGTATGTGTATGTATTCACATTTTGTCCATTTGCTAGTTGAAGGACTTCTGATGGTTCAAATATTTGGTGGTTATGAATAAAATGCTATAAACATTTATAGACAAATTTTAATCAGTTTCTAGTGCAGTGGTTAACAGGAAACACAGATGTCTAGGTCCTACCTCCTACCTACTAATCAGACCTATGAATGGGGCCCAGGCTGATGGGTTCATAAAGCTCCCCAGGTGGTCCTGTTATGCAGTCTGGGCTAGGAATTAAAGCTTGGCGCATATGATCCTTGATAAATCAGCTCTCTATAGTTTTCTTTATTTGGTGAGGTTTTAGTAATTATATTTAGATAATATAAGATTATGTTAAAATTAGTTGTTTCTTTTAAGGATTTAATTTCATTTCCAGGCAAGAGTTACTTTATGCTAATTAAACCAAGGCCTTTTTAAAGGTACATTTATTGAGACTTAAATAGTCATGATAGAAATATATTTTTAATATGCCAATTATACCCCTCAAGACTATTTTAATAATTATATATTTGATTAAGAGGAGTACTTGTTAGTTATATAGTGTAATTATATGTTTGAATAAACTAGCACTAGAACTAAATGAGCTTCCTTAATTACCAAGACAATTATTTTATATTGGTGATGAAATACATTATTATCTTATAAATATAGGCAGTGAGCTTTTACAGTGTTTTATAAATGGTATTTAAGAAGTATTTAATCAATTATGTTGAGCTAGAGTAAAACATTAATGTCATTATGAATTGGGCATAGCACATATTTTAAAGTGTTTTAAAATAAAGTAAGATATTTTCATATTAAGCGTAAATTACCTAAGAATACATGGGATCATTAAATTTTCCTGAGCCAACTGGAAATACTGTTTGAAGGCTTTGTGCCTTCATGGTCAAAGCTGCTTACCAAGTTGTATTTTTCTTTCTCCTTTTAACCCTAAGCCTAGTTTTATTTGCTTGATTGACAATCTGTAACAATTCTGTAATAACCAAGTGTTACTAGATGGTTCTTCATAAGTAAAGTTCTAAGAAATCGTCTTTTTAATAAAAAACTTAAATATTTGAAAGGCAGTATTACATTAATAATTGGTAGTTCTGATTTGAAAGTACATATTGATGATGATAAATGGAATATAACGTTGATATTCCTCTAGACTTAACTCTTACATATTATTTGCTAATAAATACTAGCTATTTACATATTTGCCCCAGGACACTGGGGAAGCCAAGATTTTGAAAGATTTGTGTTTTGTTTTGTTGTTGTTTTTGTTTTTGTTTTGCAAATTACTGTAAGAAGTACTTTATCAAGGGTTCATGATTACCAGGAAAAGCCTTTTTAGTGTTGGTTATAGAACTAACATGCTGACACGCACCCAGTGCTTCCAATGTACATTACTGTGCAGATAAGGGTTATCATTTAGAAACCCTTTTTACCCTTTTCTATAAATATGGTAAATTGTAGCTTAGGGAGGTTAAGTAACTTGTCCTTCACTGCTGTTCATAATAAATGATGAAGCCTTGATTCATGTCTAGGTATTCTTACTTTGCAATCACAAACTTAATTCTTATGCCACATTTTATTAGTATCATTTGCCCTGACTTTCATTGAATTTAAAGAATCATATTTTGTACTCCCTTAGCATGCTTTATTTATTTTAAAATTCACATATATATTTATTTTAAAATTCTTGTCACATAGTTATTCCCCTTTGGGATTCCTGCATTTGGTTTTCTAGACATCGCTATTAGGACATACACACTACCTCTGTCTTGGTGCAATTGTCTGGCTCTTGATGGGCTCTGGGTTGGCATTGCCCATTGAAGAGCTGAGGGAATTTTCATTCAGGACAATCATGTTGGGTTGAGATGCCCTCTTCATTTCAGAGGTACCTCAGAAGGTTTTTGGAAACTGAATAAATTCTCTTGCTTGGTGCGAAGCTAGTTTAGTTTGTCAAATATGAAATTTGAGCAACTTTCTGTGCATGGGTAAGTTTGAACTTTATCTGTTAGCATAGCATGTTACTGCATGAAAATACCAGCACTGTGACTCAATTTTCTTTGGAGAGAAAATGCACAATGCAGGTGTAGGGTAAATAAGTTATCAGGGTTTTTCACACCCTTCCATCATTAGCCTCTTACCAGCATCTGTGGTATTAGTGTTGCGCCTTACCCATGATTTTACACATTTGGGCACAGTGGCTGTGCACATGTGTGAGTGGGTAAAAGTGCAGTGTCGCACTGCTGGGGGCAGGGGTAAAAAATTCAAGTGGTTGTTTCCCCTGCTCACTATTAAAAATCCTGTGAGGTTGATGCTAAGGGCTCCACCATTCTTCTTTAAGGTGCTGGAATCCATGATGAACTTAGCTGGTTTAGGGTGGTTACAAAGCAGCAGGTAAACTGTATCGGTGGTTTCTAGTGCCATGGTTTTGTTTTTTGCTTAGGCAAAAAGTTACTACATTGTTTTAGGAAATGATACTAGATCTTGCTCTAAGCAAGGTCACTAGTAAACATGTAATATGAGACCCTTTTCCTTTCTGAGGACACCTAATATAGTTAGGGAATCAGATAATAAAACCTTAGTTTCCAAAGTCCTCCCTTGGATGAAAAGGTGTCTGGAACTTTGACTGTTCTTGTCTGTAGGGCTGCACCCTTCCCTCTCATTGCTTTTTGTTGACATTTCATTCTTAAGAAATTTATGGATTTTTTCATCTATAGGAAATAAATTAAGGTCCACTTTGTCCCAGTGATAGTTTATGAAATAATTTCTCATCTTATAGCCTTACTTTGAAACAACTCAAATGAGAAAAGCAGGGTCACTAGAGGCCAAGATCCTGTTATCAGTCCCAGTCCGCTGTTTACTGTGAAGCAGTAATCCCAGTTAAAATCTGAAATTCTAATGCAATATAAATATCTACTGCCTCTCGAAGTAACACCTTTCCATAACCCCTTGTCACTAAAGAATTAGTCTCGTGATCTTGTATTTTTGCATTCAGTAGTATGGAATTTTATGCCCTGTAATATGCTTTTAAATAATATAATATGCTTTTGCTGCAGCAACTAAGGATAGAGTACGGTCCTTAAGGCCCTATCATCAAAACAGAAAGTTTGGAGAAAGCTAATTGATTGTCAGCTTGCTGTTGTTCATTATCTTAATTAGCCTAGGTAATTAAATCATTAATTGATTGAAGCTTATCCCTTGCTAGCAAACAGTAAAACTCCTTTTCTGCTTAATCCCATAAGAACTGCCATTTCAGCTCTTTATTCACGCACCTCTTCACTTATGGTGTTTGGTGCTGTCCAGGGTAGGCCTGTCTATGCCCTTCCAGGGAGGACAGTGACCCTGGAGGGTCATACCGGCCTGTGGAGTAGAGTTGCTTCTTGGGGATGCAGCTCTGAGAGATCATGATGCAGACCCAACCTGACTGGTTAATTAGAGCCAGCCAGCCAGTAAACCCAGAAGGTGCAATCCATTTTGGAGACAGTCCTGCCTCTGGCAATTAACTTTCATTGTTTGCTGTGTTTTGCCTGGGCACCTTCCTGAGACTGGATTTCCATCACCGAGCTCTCTTCCCCATCTTGCCTGGTGTCTGCCCACACATCCTTCTTCTGTGGCAGGATTCCTGAGGTGAGCACTTTTTCTTCTTACTCAACTTCAGAGTCTTGGGATAATCACTGTTTCCTAAATATATGAAGTTCTTTTAAACTTCAAAGATGCTTCAGGGATATAGGGAAACAGAGGGAAGATGCCGAGGGAGAGAACTTCTAGTGGCAAATTCTAGCTTCTATTGGCAAAGCCATGAACACTTGTCTGTAGTTGCTGAAATATGAGATGTTTTACAAAGCTATTTCAGGTCTGAAAAGTTGGCTTTTAAACTGAATTACTAATCCAATAACTAGAATATAACTTTAAAATCAGACTAAACAAAGGAGAGGCAAGGCAGTAAGAAGTTGTTTTTACCTTGAAATAAATTTCAAATGTTATTGTGAATGCCATCCTATCTAATTTCAAGCATTTCTGTGGTAATATTGGTTTTATCATGATCTGTAGAGTACTATGAGGTATTCTTTGTTTAATTTGATATTAATTATATCTTATGTTTTTCCTGAGGAGAATGGTGCAGGGAATGAAATTCCTAAGTGATTCATTTCTCTCTTTGCTTGAACTCAGAGTTTGGCAACTCCTTGGAAGAATGCACATTCTGTGCTTGTCTGGGAGATATGATGGCAACAGTAAGGCAACAAAAGTGGAGTGCTTGACTTGGAATTTGCACACACATCAGAATATCAGGCTGCTCCAATATTCCTAATCAGAATTAGTCATTTATAGTGTTACTGACAAAGTTTTCAGACAAATATAAATACTAGGTGCTGTTACTGAAAGAAGTTCCTAGGGAGCTATGATTACTTTATCATTGCTGATTTACCATAGCTATGATTTTGTCCCATAAACAGTGGGCTGTGTAATTAAAAATACATTTTATATCTAGACATACTTATGCTTCCTCTGTAATAATTTTACATAAATATGATAAATTGTGACTCTGTATTATCAGCATAATACGTGCTTAATTGCTTTCTAACCTAAGAAGCCAATCTGTGTGTCCTTCCTTGCTGTTGCTTATTTTATGTAATTAAGCATCAAGAAAATGCCAGTTTCAAAATGAAAAATATTGTTCCCTTAAGTAATCAATTCCATTTAAAATTCTAAATATCTAGCAGTTGATACTTTAATATTGGGAAATTTGTTTTTAATAAGTTTTCTTCTGTTTGTATTTGTTTTAAAATTAAAAACAAGCTTTTGTTTAAAAATAATTTCAGGTTATTTTATATGATGGTGAGAGAAAGAATATATATTACTTGCTGAAGGGACATACTTTGACAGTCTTGGGATGAGAAGAGTTCAGAGTCTGATTTTACAGTTACCGAAAATCAGAGTGTAATGAGGCATTCTTTAGGGGTATGTTGTAACACAGTTTACATGATGAATTTTATATAGTTACAACTTGTGAGCAAAGAAAGGAAGTGAAAAGTCACTGAACCCTTTTCTTTTTACTGTCTAAATTACATTTCTATATAATAGGTCCCTGAGACAGTTTGTGTTTTAAATGACCATGTTCTATTTGTATAATCTCAGTGTATAGAGGACTTTCGTGCACATTACTTTATTTAACAATAGTGCATCCTCTGTGAGGGGGATATTATACCCCAGTTTTCTGATTATAAAGAATTTTTTCTGAATATAAAGAATTTTTTAAAATTTACTCTAAGTTTATTCCTTTCTCCCTCCCTTCTACTATTCCATTCTCCTTTAGTCTTTCAATATAAGTCCTTCCTCCCTTCCTTTAGATCTTCACTCAAAAAACCTGAGACTCTGTGACTGAGAGAAGACCAGTGGCTGGAGTTTGGGAATGTAAGGGAGATTATCAGGGTCCGATGGACTAGGAGGAGGAGGGCTGCCAACCTGCAGAATCCTATTGACCTGGGGGAGGTATTTTTACAATAGGCTGCTCTGTGAACTCTGTTTATCAAGGGAAATAGCTGATCATGGTAAGGGAGAATGGCAACTTGTATTTTGGTGGTGCCTGTTAAAAAGGGTAGAAGTGGTTGAATTCTGGAAATACTTCAGAAAGTAAGATAAATAAGAGCAAGCAAATTATTTCATCAGATGCAGAGTATAAGAGAATGAAATGTCAAGGATAACTCCAAGAATTCTGTGCTGAGCATCTCCTTGACTGACTGAAATATTTATTAGGGTAGGAAATTCTAGTGTGAGGGTATGTTTTTTGAGTTAAATGGATAATCATGAAATTGGAGACATTTGATTTGACTGACCTATTAACCTTCTGGAAATGCATTCTAGGCAACTGAATATGCAGTTCTAGTTCTGAGAACTGTGAGCTGAAGATACTTTCTTCAGAGTTATGGCATATAAATGCTAATTGAAACAGGGAAGAAACAAAACCAAGGAGAAAATCAAGGAAGACTCAGCGTTTAGGGTTTCATTCCTGGAGATTTGGATAATGCATGTTATAGAGGATGAATATATGAAGGGAGAAGATGAAGAGAGCAATAAAGTAAGAGAAACATCTAGGAGTGCATTGGGTTCTAGAGACCAAATGCACACATGTTTAGAGGAGAAGCTGCTAGTTCTCAGATGCTTTTGAGGGTTCTGAAGAGTATTTATTGGATGAATAAAGGTGACATCGATGACTCAGGGAGAGCTGAACTGGTAGAGTAATGTAAACAAAGAAAGTCAGAGTAGATATCCAAGGGAAAAGTAGAATACAGAATTCTGAATCTGTGTTTTTTTATTCTCAGCTCACCAACTCAAACCGGAGTTTTTTTGTTGTTGTAGTGTTGTACTTAATAAGCAGTATTTGTACTGGTAGACTTCTAGACATTATCATTTTTCTCTCTTCTGCTCACCCCTTGAAAGAATAGTCTATATATCATCACACTACATGTTTGGTCTAGGGTAGACTGTCTAAATAGTTTTTTCAGATAGAATTGGTATACAAGCTAAAATATAGGTAGACTGTCTAAGTGTTTTTCCCAGACAGAATTGGTATACAAGCTAAAATATGTCTTCATGGTCTGCTCTCTCTGACCAGCTCCTTGCAATTTGTTTGATGAAATGTGCTTGTGCTCTTACCCAGTTAGGTGAACTACTCAGAAGTTCTTCATATAGTTGCATATTTTTATTTATGAATATTAAAAGTTCTCCAGTCATTTAGGTTTATTCATTTTTACCTCTTGCTTTTAGACTGAACTAAATTGCCTCCCCCATTATGCCTTCCTTTACAGACCCAGGGAAAACTTGTTTTCCTCTAATATCCAGATTTCTGTAATAAAGCCTCTAACCTCCTTATTTGTTTCCATAGCCATACATTTCAAGCTGGAGCTTCCTAAATTTAGTGATAACTGTTTATATATTCTCATGACCTACTGATAGCAGGCTGTCAATAAGTGTTAAATAGATGAACCTCATGTAGGCTGACCGAAAGAGAAATAAAGAGAGCATCTCCTCTGAATTATTGAGGAGATTGCAGCATCTCCTCTCTCAAAAACTAGAGGCGATCCCCCAGCAAATAAATGGAGTACTTCACTCAAAGTAAAGGCCCAATAATTCATTCAGAGCATATTTTCTTTTTCTTTTTCTTTCTTTTCTTTTCTTTTCTTTTTTTTTGAGACTAGGTCTTGTTGTTTTTGCCTGTGGAACTGCAGGCTCACGTTGCCCAGGGTACCACAGACTCAAGCAATACCCAGCCTCAGCTTTCCAGGTATCTGAGATTACAGGCGTGCACCACCATGCCCAGCTATTTTTTTGGAACTAGGTCTTGCTACGGGCCCCAGGTGGGACTCGAACCACGATCCCTAGCCCCAGCCGCTTTGTAGGCTGAAGCTTACAGGCACGAGCCACCATGCCTGGCTAGAGCATATTTTCTTTTACTTTACATCTGAAATGTTATCTGGCATGACCTCAGATAGCAACTTAGACATACCGGATGATGACAGAGACCCCAAAAATCAAGTGACTGATGGGGAAATAAACCTATACTAAGCAGAAAATAGGCATACAAAAAAGGCAAGACTGAAAGTAAGCTATGCAAAATAAGAGATTCATATCTAAAAAATGATGAACTGCCAGGACCACTCATTAAATCTAAAGCCAGATACATAAATTAATTTACTAAAAATAGAGTATAAATAAATATTGATTATCAGAAATGTTTTGGCTTTGTATTATTCTGCTCAAAAAGATAAGCATTTAATACATTCAAAAGATGATTGAACTTAAGTATGGAAATAGTTTATTGGTAAACAATCATGTCTGTGGGAAGCTGCTAGTGATAGCAGCAATCAAGTGCAGGGTTGTGGTAAACACACAAGACCACTGAGGTACTTAAAAATGCTTTGGAGCTAGGGAAGGAATGCTTACTGTAAGAACTAGCATTCCAGGAGACAATAGGATTCCTTGGGAAATCTTTATTTGATAACAGACCTATTTATCTTCTGTCATTATAATACATGATTTAAAATATTAATGTGTTATTTTACCTTTCCAAGGTGGGGTACTTTATTTTCTCCCCCAGCAACTAAGGTGATTCCTAACTTCTTTTTCCTTATGGCACTAAGAAAAAAATTACCTTTGGTAAAAATTCACCCACTTTTATTCTTTCAAATTTAGATTAAATTGTTGGTGAGTAAAAAGGCAATGCTATTGATAAACCAGCGAAACTTAGATATTAACTGGTGTTCTATCAGCTGACATGCTGACTAAATTAGGTTATTTAAAAGTGATAAGTTAGAATTAATGGGACGTCAGGGTTTTGTTTGTTTGTTTGTTTTGTTTTGGTGTTTGTTCACTGTTCAGTGATGTTAAAATCGAGAATTTTCTCTAATTACTCTCCATGAAAAGGTTTCCCCCCTTCTGTATAGTTCTAGATTCAATACCTGTCTCTTTTTACAAATGAGTGAAAACATTGACTATGACTGAAGGTTCATAATAGATTGTATTATTTTTCTCACTGCTTAGAAAGAATAAAAGCACATCATAATACATCTTTGCTATTAACAGCTGACCTCCAGTGTGTGGTGGAACCATGTAATTGAATAACACTATTTGTGCAGGGAGATATTCAATAGAAGAAATGAGTTTAAGTACATCATAATGATAAAGCAGTTGCTTTGCAATTATGAAAGTTCTGAAATGGAAAAGCTGCCTTTGATTCCTCTTAGCTGACTACTTTTTTAAGGGGAATATGAATTCACCAAATACAGTAAATAATAATTTTGATGCATTTTTTACTGGTGGCAGCACCATTTCTTAAAAGATAGTAATATCATATGAAGATAAAATTATATAGTTTTCATGAAGATATACACTAGCAAAATGTTGCATGCAGAGAATAAAGTGATTGGATCTGGAAAACAGAAACTTTGAATTGCTGCATTGAATAATAAAAGGATTTGAGAAGCCATTGATTACTGGGAATTATATTGCCATTCAGCAGTTGTGGATCTATTATTGCATGTCCCACATGTAAAAATTGCAGCCATTCAAAATTTTGCAGTTGGATCTTAACATTTGACATTTGGGAAAAAACAAAAACAAAGAACTGCTCTCTATAACATGAACTAAAAGAATCTCATTGATAGGCTTCTTAAAATGGTTACATTAATTAGGGTCTACTAAATGGTCATTTTTAGTTTTTGTTATTATCACAACAGTTTCTCGTTCTTGTTTATATCTTGCTGTGCTTTCTGTAGAGCTTAGTGGGAAATGTGCTTTCTGATTGTGCCAAACATGGCCACAGATTCTAAATGTTCTCTTGCTGTTATTCTGCCTATCTTTATTCTAAAGATTGTACTGAAGTGGTGTGACGGATAACGTTACAAAAAGGAACCAGTTTCTTACAAGTTGGTTATATAATGCATTAAACATTCATGTCAGTATATGAAATTGTAATTGTGATACACACTGACTCAACAAAGTAGAATCACAATTGGTGCACATGGTTTTTATCCCTGCACATTTTTAGAAGATTATTTTCAAATATGTGGTGGAATCAGATTTTCTTTTTTCATCAAATAATGCCACTAAGTGTATTCCTAATGACCCAATTTAGTGGTATTTGATTATGGGTGTTAGTGATGGGGGAAGTGTGTTCCCAAATGCTTATAGTGAAAAATGGTTAACTGATGACATTACCTAACTATTTAGGTTCTTCAAAGAATTAATCTCTTTACTTTTAATTGTATGCTGTATATAGTAGTGTTTCTTTGTCTGCTTCATCTTTCTTCATGGCATGTGATGCAAGGCCATGAGAAAATTCAGAAATTTGATTTAATAGATTGACAGAGCAACTGAACAGTATCTGTGCTCAAGGCAAAGATTTGAATTGATAGATTTCATAAAGAAAATGAGGAATCATGTAATGTAGTTCATCTGAGTTTCATTACTTTTTAAAAATTCACTTAAAGGATTATGATTTTTTTCTGTTATTTAGTAGGGTGTGTATTTTGTGAAAAAAATTCCAACATGATATTCGTAATTCATTTTTCCATTGTAGAAAAAAATAATTCATAGCATCAAATGGATGTTAGTTCCTTGTGAACAGTTTGCCCACTGGCTGAAGTGTGCGCCTTTTCATATGGGGCTGCTACTGACTTGAGGATGATAGTATTTGTTAGTATTTTGAGTTTAGGATCTCCCACCCTGGGGATCCTTGTGAGTTTCAGGCGAGCTTTCCAGTTAAGCATAAACTCATATTGGTGCCATATTTTTTAAATTTAGTCTTTTTTTGGAGTCAAAATATAACTAAATAACTTTGAGTTGTCAGTAAAATAGAAACCAATGTATTGAAGCCCTGTAGCACATCTGTAAAGGTGAACTAATAAGCTATACATTAAATACAAGACGCAGTATTTTAGAGAACTATGTATAATTTTTATTCTTCTCATCAGCACTCAGCAAATTTATTGAGTTAAAGAGAGACACCTGCAGAGACAAGCGGACAGAGAGCCACTAAAGTGTGCATACTTCTAAGTCACCCTGTGCTTATCTCTTAACTGTGATTCTAGCATAGTCCAGATCATGAATGACTCTATTCTTGTTCTTATCAAAGTGTCATATCCAGCCCAGATGTAACTGACATGATTGTTACATTTATAACTAACATCCTCTTTGCATAGGGTGGTGCTTATTTTCATTAAAATGATGTTGTGTTGTAGTGACAACTTCTAAATCTCAATAGCTTGCAATCACAGACATTTATTTGGTATTCACATTACTTATTATAGTGTGAAGTTAGCTATTATGGATCCATGTTTGTCTTCTCATTTGGTGACTAAAATGGAAGGAACAATCCTTATTTGCAAGTGCCATTCTTATGGTAACAAATGAAAACAAGGAACTGGTTTACACCTTAGAATGACAAGCCTTTGCCTAGACTCAGATGTGTCATGTTATTAATTTGATATATTTTGATACCAATTAATTTGATAGCATCTTTTGTATGTCTGTAGTTGAAAATTATGGTTTCATTTTTTCCATCCTGAATACTGAGACTTCCAGGGCCTACTTCCATCTCTTTTGGGGACTTCATGGTTTGTGTGACTGCAAAATAGTTTGCTGTGGTTATTGCGCAGTGAGATGTTATTTTTTTCAGCATGTTAGAAACATTGAACACAAAAGTTAGTATTGCCCACCCTAACGTAAATCAAACAGAATGGTACCAAGTTTTCTTGCTTCTTAATAACAGGTTATTTTTCTGTTAAATATTTTTGCATGCTCTCTACGGGGACAGTTTGAGACTTTTAGAACATAGGTGACAGGCACAGAATCCTCAGGATGTAATTCAGCAATAACTCATGGTAGTGTTCTTATGTTCAGTGGTAAAGAGATTCCTTTTATGTGGTTTTTGGAACACTAAAACTTAATAAAGTGTAAGCATAGTTACAATTTTCAGTAGCACATGACTGAGGGATGTTGACATATATTTACATGAGCTTCATGAATCCTATGAAAATATACTTATGATATTTAAATAGTGACTTTCTCAAGGTCTTAAACTAAGCTGACAGCTATCTTGCTGACTTTTCACAATCTCTTATCTTTTCTCTCCTTCACTTCTGACTTTTTCTTGCATTTCCTAAAATTACTCATTGTTATATCAGCCACCACTGACCTTATTCAGAGATGTGAGTAAAGCATCAAATAACACATCTGACAAACAGAAATAATATATGGGAGCTATTATAAATGCTACTATAGTTTTTATAATTAAATAATTGACTTTGAGCTTCATTCGTTCTTTACGTGTAACATTGAAAAGTGCTGGCCATACCTGGGAAATTATATAGTATGACATCTGTACACACTATACAATGTAAGACTTCAGAAATTTTATTGAGTGCTTACTATGGACATGGTAATAATTCACTCCCAACAGTTACTACCAGTGTCTGTGTTTGAGTCTGTCATGACCTCAGGGGTTTATGGATATCACAGGTGCATAATTGAATAGTTCATGTGTTTATGATAATTGATGTAAAATTAATGGACAGTAATAACCTGTGTTTACCAGTAAATTCTAGTAGGAAGTCTTGAAACATTGTTCTATTTATTTATGCTTCTTATGAATAATGTGTCCATGAAATCATGTGCCTTGCCAAATTCACAACACATACACACACACACACACACACACACACACACACACACACACGCACGCTGAATAACCTTTTTACATGTCCAAAATCAATAATAGATATAAAATCTGGAAGCTATACCATATAAAGATTAACTTATTATATGTTTAAAGAGCTCTGTGATCATTCTCACAGGACTGCCAGATGTTTTATCTTATTAAATTGATAGTAGTTCACAATAGTGCCTAAGTGTTCTCCCCCTTTTTTCAAAGCACAGTCCTCGGAAACGAGACTCATTTTTTCATTTTTAAGCGAGCGTTTTATTAAATTTTGACTCTAATTCTGTAGTTATTTTTGGGGGGGAAGTAACTGAATTTTGTCTGAAAGCCAAACAAATATTAGAAAACAGACCTGTATTTATTGAGTAGGAGCAAATTACAATCCTGCTTAACCAGAAAATGTTGTGTTTTCATGCTTCCAAGGGCATTTTGTAACCAAATTAATTTTAAAAAGAAAGAGAAATCAAACTAAAATGAAGAAATAGTTACTGGAAAGTTCACAGGATAATCTGTAAAACTAACAGTAGCAGAGATATTTGATGACAGTTTTAAAAGGGAAACTTAACAGTTCTCAGACGCATCTACAGCCATTTGTCTGGACTCAGAGTCATTAACAGCCCTAGTTAACTTGAAATAAAGTAAAATCTTTTTGTTTTATAAGGCTCTTGATGCCCTGTGTACTGGTCCTCTGCTTTCATGTTGTGTTAGATTTTTGTGTATTTGCTGTATTTTGATGTACTACTACCTCACATATGGCCTTCCTTTCGTTGTTGTCTTGTTTGAATTCCCTACATTTAACTTAGTTTTTGTCACCTGCTTTTGTTTCTGCAGGCTTTTCTTGGACTTTGTATATAGGTCTCTTTGTCATCTACCTTACACCTTGCTTATCTACATTCACAACACTTTTTCACTACTTGATTATTGCTTAAAACTCTCCTATCTCAGAACTACTTGATTATTGCTTAAATCTCTCCTATCTCAGACACACACATTGTGTATCTTTGCCATACACACATAGACCAGAATGTAGTGCTTGGGACAAGTTATTGTTCGATGAGTGTTAATGTGACTGGATCTGTGAATATGCAGGAAGGGGATGAATTGTATTTAAGATAGCAAAACTCTTTATCTGTAAGTGATGGAAAAGGGTCTTGCCACAGTCAGTCTGTAACGAAGCAAGGATTCTAAAGGATAGATCTCTTGATTTTACACCCAAATTCCCCTTCACTCTACATAGGGTTTGACGTGGCCTTGAGAAACTGAGTGTAAGCATGTGCTGTGATCCAGAACCCAGCTGAAGTTTGCAGCCTCTGAAAATATCTTTGCTGATCTCCTTTTTAGAAGGTCTCTTGGATTGTGCTTTTCTTTTAGGTTAAATGTACTGAAGAAATAGTTCATATGTAGTAAGGAGTCAATAACATTTGATATGATTTAGAGCAGGTGATTTAATAGTCCAATAGGATAATGTGAGACTAGATATAGTAAATGATTATGATGCGTTAAATGCATATTTATGTATAGTTATTCTTATTTAAGGAAACTGATTATTTATGCCAAAAGTCTTTAAGTGAAGACAGTTGTCAGTAGGGAGAAACCCTAATAAAATATAATTATCTTAGAGTTCAGCTTATCAAATATCAAGGCTATCTCCTACCTTATCTGTGATTTTTTTTTTTAGAGATTCACCTAGTGTAGCATTGATTTATAGGTGAAAAAGTAGAATAAAATATAAATGACTTATTGCAGTTATAGTTAAATATTTATGCAAATAGCTTACCAATGTCAGTTGGTAATATAAACGGGTATTTGATAGTGCAAGAATGTGATAGGTCATGTGAAAGACATTGTTGGTTTCCTCGTTTGTACTTTCATCTTGCTTGTTAATAATGGAACCCAAATTTTATTTATTCTCTCTTTCTTTCTGTTTTTTGAGACTAGGTCTCGCTATTTTAGCCCGTGGAACCACAGACTCACGTTGCTTGGGGTACCACGGACTCAAGCAATCCCCAGCCTCAGCTTCCCAGGTAGCTGGGATTACAGGCACATGCCACCATGCCCAGCTATTTTTTGGGGGGACTAGGTCTCGCTGTGTTACCCCGAGAGGGACTCAAACCGCAATCCCTACCCCCCCAGCACTTAACAGACTGAAGCTTAAAGGCACGAGCCACCATGCCCAGCCAAATCTTATTCTCATTATAATGACTGCATGTGCTAGGGTAGACTGAGTCCTGAGTGCTAATCTTACTGGTCCAAAAACATAATGACCTTGCTGTTCCTACTAAGTGCTGCATTTCAACATAGACCTGTGACTGGACTGGTTAATAGAAATTCAGAGGAAAATCTTCTGGGTAGTTTTTAGATGGCTTGGTTCTCTCACAAGGTCCAGGTATGTGACAGCAACATTTCCTGATTGCTTCCTCTGTTTGTGGTGTTGGAATTGTGGCAGGCATCTGGGGACCATGAGAGAAGCAAGCCAGCACGGTGAGAAGGGTAGAGTGGACAGATGGATGGGAGGAGACTGAGTGCCTGATGCTGTCACTGAATTGCTGAATAAACCACCCTGCCTTTTAAGTGAAGGGATGTCCTTTCAATTTAATCCACATGTAGTAGGAGATTCTGTTACCTAAAGTTCCAAATATTTCAATTGATACAAGTTCTCTTGGGCTACTAAAAGCAAGGAAGCAATGCTCACAACCCTAGATCTCTAGATTCCATGGTGAGAAATACATTAACCAAAAAGCTACATATTTTAAGATTTAAACAACTATGTAGACTAAACACAGAAAAAAGTTAGTGGATAGACTGCCAACATCACAAATAATAGATATTTATTACACATAGCTCAAAAAAGAAATTTGGATTTAAATTTGTGAACTTTCTTTTCTGAACGTAAGTCAAAATGTCTAAGCAAAAGCAAATAGCTTTTCTTGGCTTGTGCAAAATACAAGTGTTTTTAATCCTGAAGAAAATCTATTGTTCTTTGTCATTTTTATCTCTTGCCAGTGGGCATGTTCATATCCTACCTAAAAATATTTTTCTTGTTAATTCAACTTTTCTAGGAAAAATACTAAATCCCTGAACATTTATATTTCAGTGGGACTGACTGCGAGTCAGATTTTCCATCAGACTTTTACTTAAAAAGTTACTTTTTGTTATGTGCTTTATTGGTAAGAATTTGCTTTGGGGTTGGAGGCTCCTCTAAATTGTGTATCTTCGTGGATTCTGCTTCCTTTCAATAAAGAAGGGAAAAAAAAGTACTTTTCCATTTCCCTCCCATGGTTATTTTTCTTCAGCTTTCCCATTTCTTTGGAGTAAATTTAGGTAATTTGACTTTACCAGAAAATGATTTCATCCACATTTAAACATTATCTACAAGTTGTAAATATAGTCGCCTTGAATAAATTCTGTAACTATTATTAGATCATCTTTTCTTGTCTAGGAAAATATCTAACGATTGTATAATTATGGAAAATAAGACTGTAAAGATGTGCAAGCATTAGAATCATGCCTCAAAACATGTGATCCCAAATGCTTTTGAAGTGCAAAAATCTCTTTTAAATTATTAAAACATCTGCATCCTTTCTCATCTTCATACCCCATATGGCAGAACAGTTCTCACCCTGGAAAACCTGGGTGCTAGTCACAGGTGTATGGTGAAAAATGTCAGGGTACACACGTTCATTCAAGAAACACAAATGGCTGTTTGAATGTTGTGTTGTTCACAAAGTACTGCTTTCTCTGTTATGTTAATTAGGGGATTTTTCAGAGCAACTAGCTGACCAAGGTATGCAAAGTAGTTGCATAACTGTTGTGCTGTATTTCCTCGTATCATGGATTTTCTTAGACTTCTGTCATTTCCATTGGATATGGACAGTTGATTGATGTATGCCTCTCATAAAATATGACTTCTTGAGGTATATAAACCACATTTTTTCCTCAGTCCTGGCAATATGCCTGTGATGAGTAAGAGTTTTTGGAAAAGAAGTAATACTGTTTAAGTTCATGCCTGCCTGTATTCTAGCACTTGCTATTAGGGAACAGATTAATCCTGTGTTCTCTGATATTCCAGTCTATTTTGCTTGAGAAGGATGCTCATGGAGAAAAAAGATACAGTTGTGATATGGGAAAGTCACTATAGGTCTGTGGTGAAGGGTTTACATCAGACCCATGGAAGACAGTGAAAAGACTGAGGTGTCCTGTTATTAAACCAAGTAAAATCTCAGGAGATAGATGGGGTTTGCAAAGATGCTTGAGCAATGTGGGTGGGAGTGATGATGGTGAACTGGGAAGCAATGGAAAAGATTGTGAAAGTTATGGCCGCACATTAGTGTCTCAAAAACTCTAAGAACCTGATACTGTCTATAGGTAACATTCTTAGATTTACCATATGCACTTTTGACCTCTGCAGGCTCTTTCAGAGCTCACTGATAAGTAGTGTCTATTTTGTTAATCTTTTGAGTCTGACCAGCAACCTTTTTTGGGTGAATGAAGAGGACTCAGGTGATTAGTAAACCTCTTAAACATTTGCATTTGAATTTAGCTTTAGTATTTTATCTTTTGAGTAAGTTTACAACTCAAGAGTCATGTGAAATTCTTTTTTGGAAACAGCTATCAACAGGGGAGAAAACTTTAACGTGAAAAAGTCAGTTAATTTGCAGTATGAATCTATGAATTGGAAAGAAGTGACTTTGGATAGAAATGTGATTTAGAAAGAAAGCCCAGGACTTATTTAAATGTTTAAATATTCATAAATTGGGATGAGTCTCAATGTTTAAAAAAGAGCATTTTGTGGATGTCTAGAGTACAATATAACATATATTTACCTAGCTCTACAAGTTATAACGTGATTTTTATCCCTTATATATTTAGTACTTTACAAGAGCTTTTTGAGAGAACAATATCAGTGTCACATCCTGATAAATTAAACTTTATGATTAAAAGTTGCTTTTTATGATAGTTTGCTAGTGATAGAGGGTGCTACCCCCCCCCCATAGTGTCCTGTTTAAGATTGCAAATTTCAAGGAAGCTATGCTAAAATGTGAGAATGACCTTAGTTGGAATTTCCCTTCAGAGAGATGCAGGAGGGAGGAAGAAGTGAAATGGTCCAGGTGCGGTTCCTGGAAGGTGGGAAATCAGGGTGTATAAAGGGTGTGGAAACAAAGAGAGAGATTCCAATATGGAGATCCAATAGAGAGCGATTCAATGGAGGAGAGACTGGAATTCAGCCATTTTGTAGGGTAAAGATGTGAGCCAGGTGACCAAGGCCTGGGGCCTGCAGCCTTTGGCTGGCTCAGGCTGGTAGCATGTGTGCTAAATGCATTAAGTAGTTTGCAGATTTGAACTCCGTGTTGGAGTTTGTTTTGCTGAGTTTGACTTGTGTCTGGGAGAGGCCATGCGAAAGGCGGGCCTGAAAAGAAAGTGAACTTTGCTGGTCCGGCACCATGGAGTTCCTGCTTCCTGAAGACGACAAGGAGAAGACAGCGTGGAAGACAAGAAGGAGCAAGCCCAAGCCAAGGGAGCAGCCAAAGAAACGTGTCTTCAAGCATCTGGAGATGAACTCTGACTGATGTTGGTGAGATGATCAGGACAGGGAGACTGAGGATTTTTAGACAATCTGGGGAAAGGACTTTGGACAATGCTGAGAAAAGTTTTGCACAATGTTAAAGTTTAATTGGAGTTTTACTTATATGTTTCTTTTGTAGTAATTAAGAAATCACTTTTTTAGAAATAAATTAGTCTGCACTGATAGTCTTGCTTTTACTTGGAATTTTGGTTGAGAAGGCTGGGGATGGTGAAAAGAACCCATGAGTTTAAAAGAGAAAAAAAATCTAGGAAAACCTGTCTAAAGCTTAAACTGTGTTTTTAAGATTTTCTTTTTAGGTCTGAAAGAGGGAAAGAAAGCAGAGAGAAGCTGGTAGCTGATGTTTGCATATCAATAGTAGGCAGGTACAGTGAAAATGTTCATAGAGAGAGAAGCAGGCAGATAGGTGTATCTACATCAAGTTAAAGGCAATTGTTAATGCAATAGTTTGTAGCCTGCTCCCTAGGGAGAGAAGCAGGCATAGGTGTATGTAGTTAAAGGTAAAGGTAAATGCTAAGGACTGGCTTGCAGCCTGCTTAGTAAAGAAAAACAGGCAGATAGGTGTTAAAGTCAAAGTCTTTTCTGGTAGCCCTGTTTCACTAATGCTCAAGAATCTGTCTCTTATTCACTAGTATACCCCAACATCAAATTTCCAGCTTCTCAAACACTTAGATTGGACAAAGATTAGCAGGATATGATTAGGATGGATGTGTCAGTCAGTCATACCACACTTAAGCTAAAGTATTGAAGAGCATGGGGTGATGTCTAGATATTCTCTGTGGTCAAAGCCAGAAGATATGGTGGAAGACCTTTGGTAACAGAGGATGATGGAGCCACTAGATAGAAGAATTTGTGTTTCCTGAGTATTGATATGGAGCAAAGCCACCCTGCACATCATATTGGATTGTGACATGAATGGAAGACAGGTTTTAGTATGTTGAGACATTGAGGTTGTAGGTTTTTTTCTACAGCAGTTTACATCCTGATTCCCAAGTCTAACATAGCTTCCTCTCTACATATTATCCTTGTATGTGAGTGAAAATGAGCAGTGTATTTGTCCCCAACATGGGCAGTGCAATTGTTCATACAATTTAGGCATTGCCATTAAGTGTGTCTGAAAAACACAGGCCTAAACAGGATAAAGATACTTACATTTTGTTGCAAATTCCAGTGTGGAAGAGAAAACGAAGTATCAGGAGGGTGTGGAGGGGGAAATTGGGTTTCTTATTGAGGGAAAGGGGGAGAGAGGATAAAAAGAAAAGAGCAGAAACTGGGACAGGAACTTTTGGGAAGGAGAGTAGAAGCAAGTGCAGAGATTTCGGAGATGTTGGAGCCTGGAGGAAAAGGATCCAAAAGCAGAGTCATATGGGGCTCTCTCAGCATCCAGCTGAAAGGTGGGGAGCTGTGTGAAGGTGGAGGAGAGGGGACCCTGAAAAAGTACTGAGCCACCATGCAACCCAGATAGACCCGAGCTGAACCTGGTGCTGCTGACCCAACTGATGCTGACTTGAGTAACGAATGACCAAAAGACAAGGACACAAGTTGGCGATTTCAGACTGAAGTAAACCCCATGCAGCTCCCTGAGGAGCAGAAATGGGGTTCCTTTCATTGGGATACTTGTGCAGGTGTGGACTATTAGACTCTTTGTTTGTTTTTCCCCTCACTGTAAATAAGCCTGTCTATTTATTCTTATTGTTAAGCTTTGATCTCTGGGCAACTGCTTGTAGGCAGGCAGGAGTTCCCACAGTGACAAAAATTTAAAAGGGGTAGTCCCCTACCCTGGTAACAAAAATTTGCATCTTTCTTATCAACAAATTCAAAATTATTTGAAAGTCTAAAGGAGGACTGTAATATGCTCAAGCAAATAAGGTATCTATGATTTCTTAGATACTATTATGGTACAGGTAGTCTTCCAGAGGAAGAACAGGAAGTAGATGCTGCTGGATATAAGGAAGATGCATGAGAATGAAATATATAGGCGATGGGAAGGAAAAAATAATGGAATTAAGAGTTGACTGGCACGATTTCAAGTATATTATTTTGGCATGAGATGGGACTAATAGGAAGGAATAAAATTGCATAAATTTGCTTTGGCAGAAAGTGTTAGATTAGAGGACTACTTGATCACAACACAATAAAAATGTGAAAGGACATCATGACCAAGTTTTTGAGTAAGTTGGGAAATATTGAAGTAATAATTGTTTAATCTCCTGGAAACATTATTTTACAGCTTCAAAGATAGTTTAGAATGCTTTTGGTGCTAGTAGAGGGAAGAATTCAAATTTTGTTGAATTATTATACAATGAAGATGCCAAAAAGACTTGTGAATTACCAAGATGTATGGAAATTTTGACCAACCTTAAGTTTTACCATTTCTTTCTTGTTTGCTTATTTCTGCTACTGAGTCTTTAACCTGCATTCAAACAGACATTCCTGATTCATCATAGTACTTTCACTTGCTGTTTCTGGAAGAACCGAACCACCTTATAACACTTCTGACTATGGTACAGCAAATACTCTCTGGATTTCTTTTCCTCTCAAGAGTGGAAGAAATTAGCAGTGGATTTATTAAACGTCTTCTTTCACCCAAGTACTGTATTTTTTACCCCCTTTTTTTTTTTACCTTGGGTCCTTCTCAAATCTAATGATCCAGTACATGTTTGACAGTAAGAGTATAGGGAGTTTTTGAGGTTGTGCCTATAGAGACTATATCAAAACTCACTTATCTTTTAAACTCTTTTTTTCTCCATTCAGTTTCTAAATTGCCTTTCATTTTACTTTCATTGAGAGAGGGTCAGTAGTTTTACTTGTTCTCAATATTACCTTCTTTAAGACTGTTACTGTCGCTTTTTATGTGAGAAGAGAAAGGAGAAAAGTTTGTGCACAATTCTTGTTTCACTTATTAGCAAACCTTCTAAATAATGGAAGAAAAAAATTATAATTGTCCATTGAAAAGAAGTTACAGATATGTAACTATTCCAGTAACTTGGCATATTTTAAATTTTCAATTCAAAAACATTCTAAATTTTTAAAATTGTACGAAAAGAAATTTGATCTAAACCAGAATTTCACCAGTTAATCCTTCTTACTTCCCCAGAATTTGTTCATATATTTTTCCCAGTACTATTGTGAAAACAACTTTTTATTTCCATCTTTTTCTCCCCCATCATGGCCTTACTATCTGTTTTTCAATTTTAGCATCATTTCTGGCCATTTTGTTCTATTTTATGAGAGATAAACTATGTTCTCGAAGCATTAGCCCCGTTAACATATTATTGTGTTTATTTTTAGGCCCAACTGTTTGAAAGACAAAATTTATGCTAAATCATGTATATGAGAAAAAAGCCTATGTTGATATTTGTTGCAGGAGGACTACGAGGGATTTATGAAATTCTCTCCAAATAATTATTCCCCTTTCACTCAGTGTGTACAGAAAACAGTAATATTCTGAAGCAGAGATAACCAAATAGGGTATAACAGTCTTTGATTTTATGGAGTCTTTCATTAAGTTTTTAGGTAGTAAAAAGTGAAATTATCAGCATGGAGGAAGAAAAAAAATCCCTTCTTAATGTCACACTCTGATTTTGTTTCTTTCTGTCTATTCAGTTTTGGTTATCATGTGATGACAAGTAGACCTAGACTCTATTATTGGGCTTATAGTAGAATAGGTTTCTTCAAGCATGACCTTGTTTTGATATCCCCATTGTCCAAAAAGAGTGAAATAAAAAAACAACAAGAACCTTTAATGGTTTTAATTTATAATTTTGAAGATACTTTTATTTTCTGGTCCATGTTCTAGTTCTTATGCCGTGAATTATAAAATTGGGAAACTCCTTTATTTGCATTCACATGCATGTTGATGGTATTATATGGACACCCATGTCCAGAGTGACAGATACACAGCTGAAAGGAACGTAAAAGATTATTTTATAATGAAAACCTCTTTCATTTTATTATGAGAAAATTTTGATTGAATATAGTTCAGTGCATATTTGCTTTGTATCTGTCTTTATATTACCCATAAATAATATTCTGTAGGAAGAATATATCATTTGCAAAGTTCACGAAAGCTCATAACAATATTAGAAAACTGCAAATCTGTGTTTAGTAGCAGCACCATCCATAATCATTGCAGCAGGTAATTATCCAAGGTTTAGTATACTGGATACTGAAATACATGCATGTGATTAAAATTCTGTAACTTATAAAGTAGACTTATTTATCAAGTTTAGGTTCCTCATGGGCTGAGAAAACTAAAGTGAGGTCTAGAAAGTTGCAGAGTTAGAGTTTGAATTATGGGATTTAGAGGTTGTACTCTCTGTCTACTTTGCTTTGACTAGATTCTCTTAGTAGCTGCAGAATTAAACTGATTGTAGAGGGTCTAGAGGCACATCTGAACTCAAGAGACTTTCAGCTTTTTTGGACAGTATTCCTGGTGTCTCTGTCCTCAGATTGAGAAATGGTTCATTTATCTTTCAGATACTTCAGCACTCATTTAATGATAAAAAAAAAATGTGATTTTCTGTGTTTTCCATGTTAAGTAATGACATCTCATTCTTACTATGTTTTTATAAAGTATTCAATCTAGATGGCATTTTAATTTTTTTCTTTCTTAGGACATAGGTAGATTACTCACAGCATTAATTGTTTAATCTTACCCATTTACTGAAGTCATTGAAAATGAGAAGGATAAGAGTGAAATAAAGGAAAGGGACAAAAGGTATCCCTTGATCATAGAAACATGATATATTAGGCAATATTATATATTTATTAAGGCTAAGTAAATGATTTAGGATGATTTATTTATACAAATGAATCCTTTAAGTCAAAGATTTTTCATACTGTCATTATGTAGTGAACTTTTTATTGTAAAAAATAATTTTTCAGGCATCTGGATCTTCAGGACACCATAAAGGTGATGTTACCTCAGTTGCTTATTTTTGTTTTTATAATCTTTAAAGTGGTTGCATCTGTAAATAATCAAAGAACAAAGATTTTGAAGTAGAACTTCTCAGTTCTTAATTATACAACTTCACCAGCTGCAAAATAGAGAAACTGATAGGTGTAAAGTTCTCAAAGGATACTGGATACTAAGGTATACATAGGATAATAAGGTATATTAGGAACTTCCTAGGAGAAAGGAGAAATACCTGGGGGAAGGCTAGACTCTTGTTCTCCATAAGAGCCTCATATTTTGTTTACTTCAGAATTTAGTGTTTGTCTTTTCCCTATCCCACATATTTGCTTTGAATAGAGATATTTTACCCCCAAATGTCAGCTTTTTTTGGTTGACGTTAAAAAAATAAGACCAAAGATCCCAGGGCCCACACTTCCGTCAACGTTGGCTGTAACTGCGTCACAGTAAATATTGTTCTTGTTGATGTTGGCACTTCAGGTGGAAAACATCAAGTGGGAGAAACTTTGTGGACCATGGGGCTGGTATCACATACCTGAAACATATGGTTTGTGTTGTCCTCACCAAACTGTCTTTAAAGGGCATTCATCTTGATTTTCTTTTCAAAATACCATAGTTTTCTTTCAGAAACACTTAGAAGATATGTTTTCATCCCTCCTAAGTTCTGGCAGAGTTTTGAGACAGGCCGTGGCAAATTTTTAATATAAGAAGTTGGGAAAACATGAAAGAAAACACTTTAAAACCACTTGTAGGATGCAATATTACTTTCTGCTTTCTGCCAGGTATTCCAGATACTTCTTGAAACCTGTAAATCTAAGGAATGAATTTCATTTGACTAGCAAGATATATGAATAGTTCTGAGTAGAGATCAGTGCTTCCCACATGCAGAAATGTGATCACCGTGATTCTGATTCTTTGGAATGGTATGGAAAAGCCTCTTAGAATTTTCATTGATTTTTTTCAACCAATAGACCGAAAAACCAATCTTACTCAGACTTGTCTCTCCCAGAGGAAATATTGTATCATCTAGATTAGCTTCATACAGATGTTACAAGTTTTGAAAGTTTTTGGCTGATCTACTTTTGTTTTTGGTTCTCTGCTTAGGTCCTGATAGCTAGCTTTCAAAATTTAATCTATGCTTAAGTATTTTTAAATTCATCAAAACTGACATATAAGTATGAACTATATAAATATGTCTGTAGGTACAATGTGCGTGTGTACATATACTATTTCAATACATCACAGATAATGGTTTGTCTTTTCCTCACTTTGGTGTTGGTTATAACTTCATTTAGGATGAACACTTAGAACTGGGTTCCTGAGTCTGTCTGTCAAAATAACTCTTACAGATCCTCTTTGCCACTTTAGGAACATGTGTTTAGTTTTCTTTGATTCTTCTGTGTTTAAAGTGAGGCCATTAATTTCCTGATGCAATGGTGGTAAAGGTCAGAGTATTATGCAATTATCATAATAATAAATATTGTAGCTATTTATTTAGATATTTGGGTCTCTTTCAGTGAGAACTAGAATGTTTATAAATTCTTCATGAAATTGTTTTGTGTTTTGGACCTGAACTTGAAGAATTTTCACCCTCTGTATGTATGCACCACATGTATGTGTTTGTATTCAATCTTTAATTCTTTGGTGTGTTATCTTATGTTCTGCCAAGGTTGCCTGAAAACAACTTGGTTACTGATTACTTAGGTATTCATGAAACCACCACGATGCCTATGGAGGTGTCAGAGAAGCAGAAAATTCTTTTTTTGATTAAGGATAAAATTGGGTCATATTGTGCACTGTACATGAACTTGATTAAGAAGTTCAAGGATTGTAGGTGTTTTGATATTGCTTGCTGGCTTTCAAAGGAATATTGTCTCTCTTAGGAGAGTCCCTTAGCATCCAAATGAGGACACTTGTTTTGAAAATCTTCTCAAGGGCCAGACTGGACAGATGTTTCTTAAAATGAACTGCTGTTAAAACAAAAAACAAAAACAAAAACTAAAACTAATTCAAAAGAAAACAATCCATTCTAGCTCAAGATTTTATTTTTAGACGTAGCTATCAAAATGATAGCAAAGTAAAGGGAGCATGGTACCTATTGGCATTTTTTTTAACATACAGCATAGGGCAGTTTATGTTAAGGAACTGTTTGGCAAAATGTTTTAGTCTGAAAATGAAGATATAATTGCATTTGGTTCATTTATATTGACCTTTTTTTATGTGGCCAGGTGATCTTTCATGTTTTTGAGTATTTTCAGTTCTGTTTACTTTCCTGTGTTGACACAAGTTCAGCAAACCTACAAGGATGGTAGTTTTAAATTCAAAACTAATGTGTGATAAAATCAGTGCAACCAGTTCATCATCATATGTAACATGACTGGTTTCTAGATTATTCCTGTTGCCTTTATTTCCTTGAGGTAGACACATCACAGTCTGTGTTATATGAGCATAGTTTGCCCATAGTAATCCCAACACAAAAGAAACATTCTGACTGTTAGTATTTTAAGCTCCTTATTGTCAGTTTCGTTCATGAAACTTCAAAGGTGATTTTTCCTCAAAAACTATAACATTAGTAAAGAAAGATTATTGGTCCGTTGGGTCTTCTGTCTTCTCTGCTCCTACTACAGATATAATGCAGCTTTTTCTCCCACTTTCTGCATTTCTACACTCTTTGTAGAGGCCTTTTTGTTTCCTTTAAAAGATGATTCCTTTCATCTTTTGCCTTTGTTTTTATTCAGTGCCAAAAAAAGCTTCTTCTTGAAGGCTACAGAATATAAGGATGGCTTTTTATAAACTTGATCCTTTAGAATAGAAATGTAATGGTTTTGCCCTTGAAACTGTCAGGATAGAAGGATACTCTGACACCCAACTCCTGATGCAAACACTGTCTATTCCTATAGGAACATCTTTACAGGTATGGACATTTATTGAAAAGAATCCTAGACTGGAGGAAATTGATCACTTTTCTCCATTCTAAGGATCATGAAGTTTGTGAATGTTATCTGAGCACATGCATATTAATTATATTGCCCACAGAGAACAGTAAAATTCTTTGAATGAAAACATTCATTGTGAAATAAATGAATGTAATTATAATTCATAGGAGCACTTTTGTCAAAATGCAATTTGTAACCCTTAAAATCAAAACTCAGCAGGCACTCTTAATATTGCTCAAAACAAATCTCTTCTTCCTAGTTTTCTATTAATCAGCTTTAACATAACTCCCTACTTCTTGGATTTTTCACTTCAATATATCTAGAAATAAGTATTAATTTAGTGTTCACTGTAACTTCTGTTGTTCATTATCTTGATTGAGCTTTGCTGAAAGAAGTAAGGACGGTTGTATTGAACCCAGTGCTGTAACTGGGACGTTTGTCTTGTGATTCTGTCTGCAGTGGCTGCTTTTGGGGTGAGGCCATGATGGAAAACAGATTAGAGGTTTGTCTTTAGAAGAACTCGGGTTCCAGTTTTTGTTCTGTTTTTTGACATTGAGACATTAAACAAGCTATTAACATGTCTTAAAAAATAGTCCCCATCTGTAAAACATGAAGGATTTACAAATTGGTTGCTTGAAGTGATATATATGAAATAGAGTTCTTGGCATTTTATAAATGTTTGTGTAAAAAGTTGGATTTGCAGCCAGTTTACACAGTATAGAGGGAGCATTCCAGTCACTGTAGCTGTGTAACAAATGACACGAAAACTTGGTGGCTTGAAAAATGACACATGTCGTGTTCAGAGATTCTCTAAGCCTGGAATTTAGATGGGGCACAGTGGAATGACTTTCCTTTGCTCTACTGTGTGTAGGCATAGCAACAAGACTGTACAGAGAGTGAATGGTGCCTTCTGAGGACTTAATACATCCTCTGCTTGATACTGGGATGTTTTGACCATCTAGGTCCTCAGGTCATCTTTGGCACCTCTCTGCTTATTACTCTTGTGCGACTGCTTGACTCTCCTCCAGCATGGCCATTTTAGGGGAGCAGGGAACCTCATTCTTTCTCAGGACTCCCCAGGTACTTTCTGAGAGAAAGGTTTGGGGACAGGGGAAGGGAAGGAAGTGGCTTTGGGGGGAGAACTGGCAGAAAGTGTATTCACTTTTTCTTCTTATTTTTTCTTATTTTCTTCTTATTTTTTTTTTTTTAGACAGGATAGACTTTGGAAATAGAAGTTTATGAAAGTTTTAAAATTGGAAAAGAAGTTGACATTATAGGGCCTCATATTTTCCCACCTGTTTCAGAAAATTGGGTTTTCAGAACCAACAGTTCAAATAAATGATACAAGATGATATTCTCAGAATTTTTGAGAATTTTGAAAATATTGTAACAAAGTCAGAAAGTGTAGCATTGTGGTGGCACACCAAAATAATGTGTCTTCTTGAATTTGGCTTGTTTATATCGTTTACCAGTTTACCGAGTTTATTTCTTTTGATTTTTACTCCTTAACACATGAAAAATTATGTAGACTTACTACAGTGATTACTGAAATGCTGCTTTTAGCATTATGGTTTAAACTTATCCACCTGGTATCTCGCTTTCAAAGTTTAGAAATTTTCTTTTATTAAAGGCTAGATATCATATTATTTATGGCTATAAGCAAATGAAAAAAAAAACACACTCAAAACTAAAGAAAAAGTTACAGCAAAGACTCCTCCCCTTACAAGAAAATAAACACAACAAAAGTGACAAAATAATTATAACAAACCTAAATGAACTAAAATAATGTCTGTTACCTATATTTGCAGAGTGGAACAAAAACATGTCCTATTAATATCACTAAATTTCTGACATTTCTTGATCTCATTTTAGCCTCATTATTTTTCCTCAAATGCAATTTTGTGTCCAATGTAAGAAGGGAAGATCTTCGCAAATCAGCTGCTATGATTAGACTGGCAACTTAGCTGGACTGAGGACAAAGAAATCTTAATAAGTATAAGTGAAGTGGAGAGTGTTAATTCCAAGTTCAGGTACTCTCTCTGGCACCGCCTATTAGGTTCTGTGTGCCAAGCCCAAAGTGTATATCCCTGCAGGAATCAGAATCCCATTGATGGGGCTTAATAGGCAAATTTACAGTCTTACTTAGGCCTCTCTAATGATAAAACACTATTTACACATACATTCTTTCACATTGATTTGGATTAGCTTGTACTGACAAATGTATCCTTGCTGCTGTTTTGCTGCTTCATTGAATATGAAACACATGTTATGTTTATAAATGCAGGATAGAAATTGGGGGTTATTTTTATATTTGCAGAGTTTTAAAAAAAGTATCATCCTATGTTTTGTGGGTTGTTCTCAGAGCTTGCAGGAGGTCATTGTATTTGTCCAGCATGTTGGAGAGCCCAGACGCTGTAGGGATTCCAAGAGCATTGCAGCTAGGACAGTTATAATATACCTTCCAAAGGACAATCACTGGACACACAGTACTGTTTTAGCTTTTTTCTAGGGAACAATTTGATGGAGACAAAAATGACAATGTCAAAATAAATACTTGTGCCAAGATAAGGATTTTAATATGATTTTTAAAAGAATGTCTGCACTGGGATTTACCAATTAAAACAAACTTGGGTATGGCTTACATATACACATGAGGACTGACTGGCAGCTTCACACCATCTTTTCTATATGCTGCAAACCTGTACTTGTCAGGGGAACTTTCCCTGTGCAATCCATGTGAATGTGTGGAGAGAGCAGTGGAGGGTGTTGTCATGGTAGAAAGGATAGGGTTGAAAATAGCAGAACTGTCTCAAACTAGCTTCTTGGTCAGCTCTTGGTTAAAACTAACCTGTCACAAAATGAAATATACTGCACTGCATCTGTTCTCTGAGACTTCATCTACCCTGAGCATTTGTTTGGGTCTATGGATAATGGGAAAGGAAAAATAAGTAGATATTCACATGAGGAATGATTGGGAATCATGGAATATTGGCAGAAGTCTGCAGATTGAGCTTGGCGATTATTTGCAAAATCCGGAAATGGAGGAAGGGAGAAGAGATATAACCAAAAATTAGACCAAAAATATCTAATTTAAAGCTAGCAAGCAAAGGAACACATGTTATTTTCTTACTTCTCTTTCACATCCTCCCTGGTCATAGTTTATCTTCTAGGATCCAAAAACTCAAGGTAGTATTGTAGATCTGGTTATTTACCTTTTTGAATATACAGTTGATTTTGGTTTCTACTGTGGTTCTCGAACGCACAACCCTGAGATTAAGAAGGTCAAGCTCTAACAACTGAGCTAACCAGGAAGCTCTGGTTATTTACCTTTTTGATAGAGTTCTAAGACTTTGATGGGATGGCCATGGATTTTAAAAATATTTTATATGAAATATCATTAACTGAATGTCAAAATATTTGTAGGTAAATGCATTTCATAATGTGTTTTGAGAGTGGAAAGATGTAGATAGAGAAGAATATAATATCTATTTAGCAGATACTTAGCAGTGTGACATAGGTGCATGTGTTTATAAAGTATGATATCTAGTATATAGATGTGCATTCATGTTATATATGTATATAGTCAGTAGAGTGACATATAGCTATACATATACTATTGTTATTATTGAAATTTGATTGCCCATACATTATGCTGTCAGTAGGTCATAAGTCTCATGGCTTCACATATCTGGATGGGTGGGCAGCCACTCGTGAGTTGAGAAAGAATCAGAAAGAAAAGATACTCTCAGAGTTGCATGAGAAAATAGATCCTGGAATTGTAGTCCTTGATTTTGGGTGGGAAAAACAGACTAAACAAATAACCGAACTTGCAAACCGAACTTTAAAAGCCAGCCACACACCAGGTTCTTTTCAGCCCACACATGCAGTAGCAAGACCACATAAACTTTAATAAGAGGGAAGCAAAAACAAATTTACTTATTAAAAGACAAATTAGACAAGAGTTGCTGAGGGGTACAAGGGAACCCCTTTGGTAATCTTACCACACAGTCCAGTCTCTAGTCCAAAGCGCACATGGCTTCAGCAACCACGTGTATCCACAAAATGGTGACTGCCCCACCTTAAGCCAGATGAAGGGGTTAAGATGGCACTGCCACTCCTTCAAAGACAGAGCTTCACTCACTCAAGCCAGAAGAAGCCAAGATGGTGTCATCTCAAGATGAAGTCATTGATCCTTCTCCAAAAGGCACCATGCCAGCATTCTTTCAGCTCCAACTCCAAAGTGGCCTGGCATTAACAAAACTCACTTGATACAGCAACACAGCACGCACTTCAGATGTCTCATGTTGAAAACGGCAACAGAGCAAACTCTCTTCAGTTCTCCAAAAGACTTCCACACTTTGCAGTTTCAAAATTAAACCAAATTTTCAAGTAACATGTCTCCAAGACAGCTCACACAGGTCACAAGTTTCTCGAACATGCTCCCCCAGGTTCCTCACCTGCCTGTGCTGGGAATGGAAACCCATAGCGTGGCTTCCTTCATTTTCTGCTGCCCCACATAGCAGTGGCAGCTCTGAGGCCTCCCAGTCTCCCTGTTGCTTCTCTCTGCACCTTCCTTCTCTGTTCTCTTCTGTTCTCCCTTCTCTTCTGTCTCTTTCCCTGTCTTTTTCACTGTCCCCTCCCTGGTCCTTTAGTCCTCTTTTCTTGGGAGAAGGGTTAACTTCCCTTCTCCAAGTCTCCACCCATCAATGCTAACAACAGCTATTTTAGTGCATCAACACCAGTACTGGGGGCCACAACCCTCTAACTCTCTGCTTTAATGATTAAAGAAAGTGAAGGGATGTAATTGAAAAAGATTGTTTCTTTGGGTGTGTTTTAATTAGGGAAAAAATGGAAAAAATGAGATAATGGAAAGCTATGGACTCTTCAACATTGATTTTCCAGTATTAGCACTTCATACCTCCTAAAGCTTTTACATCCATTTCTTTTAAAATTCTTTTGACTTTATTTTGCCTTAGACTTAAATGGTTTTATGACATGTAAGTTGTTGTTTCAAATGATACATTTTTGATTACATAGTACAGGCATCAGAGGCATGTTATTTAACATGAAATAAGATCTGTAAGAAATATTTCATTTTATCACAATCTCTTGTACTGAGTTGCATTAAGTATTTGAGGTAGATACATTAAGTTCCTGGCCACTTGTTTGTCTTTATTAAGAACTTAAAATTGTTTATTAAATGAAATGTACATATTATGCTGCATTTATTCAGCAATGCTAATCTAACTAAATATGAAGCTATTGTAAATAGGGTGGATGGACAGTCTGCAGCAGGAAGATGAGCAAATGGAGAATGAAGCCTTATGTTTTTGGCAGAGATCTATCATGGCAAATGTTTCATGGAAAGGGAACATCATACCTCTATTTGTTATTCCACTTCTGAATCACAGTATTGGTCCTGAAGATTTATTTTTATGCCCACTTTTTTTTAAACAATTAGTGAGTTTTTAAATATGTAAATGAGATTGTATTTAGCAAGTTTATGACAACACTGATAAGGAGTTGAAGGCATTCTTTGCTCTCTGATAGTGCTTTGGATTTAAAGCCACAGATTCAGATACAGCCCTCTATTGGCTAAAGAAGCTGCTGTTGAAATTTTTCTCTTAGATAGCAAAGATAATCTCAGTGAAGGAGAAGCTACCAGAATAGAATCCTTTAGAAAAAGGATTAAAAATATGTTGATGTTGTGGAATTTTTAAACAGTTTTAGAAATAGGAATTTTGAGAGCAGTTTTAGGCATGTCAATTTCCAAGTCAGAAATCAAGTCAGGAGAATGCTGTTTGCTGAAAGTGCCTGATAATGAACAGACAGCTTTAAGGTTGTGGGATGATGCTAGGAGGAGGATACAACTAGTCTGAGAATCCAGATTGAGTAGTAATTAGCTATGTGTTTGGTTTTTTTTTTTTTTTTTTTTTTTTTTTTTTTTTTTTTTTTTTTTTTTTTTTTTTT
>PVHY01000108.1:63726-95989 GCA_004024945.1 Uropsilus gracilis | reverse complement strand
TGTTGAAGCTAGGGGTTGCTGACTCTTTGTATCTGCTGATTTCTATGTCAGCCCCATATGTGCTTCAATGCAGTCATAAATTTAAGTAAAAAATGCCTGGGGTGATTTTTCTCACCTGCATTTTGACTTGAGTTGCTCGGATACTATAGGATACTATAGGAAAAGTGCGTTTGAAGTATAGTTGTGTGCGTCATTATATTCTTTACCAAGATATTTTGTGGTAGGTTTTTTTAAAATTCCCTTTGCTACTAGTAGAACTCATGTTAACCCTTACGACAGAGAACAGATTCTCAATCATGCCATGAATTTTATTACTGAAGTGGGTATAAATGTGCTGTATGTCTTTATCTCTCTCTAGTCATATACATATACTTTTATACATACAGAAATTTGTTCTGCCAAACAACCAGAAAATACTTTGTACCTTTTAGAACTGTTTGTACTGAAAAAGGGCTTTAGGGAATTGGGATTGATAATAATACTCTTCCCCTCTGTATTCATATTCTTTTAAAAGCAAACATGGATCAAAATACTATGTCATTTTTATTATTGGAAAATGTTATTTGAATATCTTGGTAATAATTTCCTTCACTGTCCTTGAACTTAAACTCTGAAACAATCATGAGAGAAATATAGGGGAGGGAGGTGGAGTGAGAAGACAGAACTCTTGAACTGAATCATGGAGAAATAAGGGAGTTGGACTTTATATCTTGTAGTATGTCTAGAATCTTGGGTTTCTTAGTTCTGTTAAAAGAGCATACTGCCTAACAAGAGAAACAAAAGTTTGATGGAATAGGTAGGATGTTAACTTCTGGGAACCTTTGGTTTTGAAAAGGTCAAATAATGGATAGTAACTTGAATCAGAACAATTAAAGGAGGACTCTATAGCCAGAGGACAATCAGGTGGTGTAAAGTCTGATTGTGAAATGAGACTGAATGTTCTCTGTCCTTGTTTATTCTTCCTTTCCTACCTTGAAGCCCTACAAGAGAGCTATTTTCAGCATGTTTAATGCATTCAAAACTTATAAAAATATAACAATTTGAAATTCCTATTTAAATTGTTGCCTGTGTTTTATTTTCACATTTCACTGTTGGAATTCCAAGCTGTCACACAGGGAAGCTGTCAGCAGAGACAGCAAGAGACAGACACAGTGACTGACAGACCTGCACCCACAAAGAGCTCAAAGACCAGGGGAGGTTCAGATACAAAAGTCACTGAGACCCCCAACCGAGGAAAATACCTCCTCTTTCCCTTCCCTCTGAACCATCAGTCTTCAAAGTAATCAAACATGTTGTTCACTTCCCAAATGCTGTCCCTACTGTTTCTGGTGTCAGGGTCTGTTAATAATTTAGGAAGTATTACAATATGTCACAGGGAAGTCAGGCATTTTGGAATAAAAGTTGTAATTGACATCCCACTTTGTCTCTGGTTTCTGAGAACAATCTGGCTACCACATTTTTCCTTTTGGAACTTCCGGTTTAAATTATGAGACAAAACTTCAAAATCAGTTCTGTGCTGTGAATCTTTAATTTCACATTAAAAAGCATTATCTTGTATGACTGTACTAGTTCTAAGAGCCCTCTTTCTTAATTGTAGCCCTTCGAAATGGAAATTCTTAATTTCCCCGGTATTGACTTTATTTATTGAATTCATTCAAACTTTTATAAAAGTATAGCTTAGTTGCCTAATTGTATTTTAGCTTGAACAAAAAATAGTTAAAAATATATTAATATGTGATAATAGGTCTTAATGGGGACAACCTATATTTATAAAAGCGAGTATAATATGTTGATAACTTTAAGGTGAGGCTCATGGAATTGTGGGAAGGAAATGAAGTTAAAAAGCATCATTCACCCTGGGGGAACTGAGATTGTGTCAGTAAGGAGGTGATGCTCAAAAGAGATCCAGAAAGAGAGCTAGAGATAGGTGTATGAAAATTGGCATGCCAGACACATTAAAGTATTAGGGAGCATGTTACTTATTCAGGAACTAGTCTGCTATGGTTGGTGTATGAGTTTATGTGGGAAACACATTAAGTCAAAATGGAACAGAGAGACAGGGCTCAAGTACTGATGAGACATTCTGTTATGCTCGAGGGGAACGTATCCTGAAAATTGGGGGCAGAGGGATACGTTGCATTATGTGCCACCTGGAACAGGTGATTGGAAAAATATACTAACTCCACTATGAGAGATAGACCAACGGAAGGGTATTCACATAGATGTGTTAGAAATCTGTAATCATTCAGAGCATAGTAGAGGGGCTAAACCAGGATGGAGGGATGAAGAAGTGCATATACCATCTGTCTAAGGTACTGCTGATGACTGGGGCTCATGATTGAAGGCACAATGCCTACACTATCAGTGATGATGTGCTGAACTTCCAGAACTTTGTCATGTCAAGGGATGGGAAGTGCATGGAGGGAATGAAAATAACTGATTTTTTTTTTTTTTGGTTCTGTAGCTGGAGAAGGACAATGGCATAAGCAAGACAGTCAGACATCAATTTGGGCAGGGTAGAATGTGAATTTTGTGTGAGAAAATACTATGTTGTCCGTTAATTGATTAGTGTTTATAGTACTAGTTAACATCTGTTATGCACAATGAGCATGGCATGTGCTAAAGCCTTGATATTTCAGCTATACAATCCATGGAATAGTTACAAATATTATTTTTCTTTACACTTAAGGGAACTGAAGTCTAGGGAAAGACAGCATGCTCAAGGAGACACACATAGTTAGCATGGACTTGTATACTGGAGCTTGAACCTAGGTCAGATCAACTACAGAAGCTTAAGCACTACCTTGTATGGACACTGGTGAGAACTGGATGCTTGGGATACTTATTGAGTGCTTTGTGCATTAATACTTTCAGAAATGAAAATTGATGTTAATACATGTTTACTGACCATAAGAGAAAACATAAAAGAAAAATGGAAAATGTTGTACCTTGGTTATTTTGGCTGTAATTTATAAGACTTTTCAGTTACAATGGAAATTAAATGCTTCTTGATAGTATCCAGATTTATAGTAAATTTCACAAGTCGGGGACCTTGGCTAGTTTAGTGAAGGAAGTGAAGAAATCTTGGTAAAAAGTAATCTATAGCTCATTTTGAAATGTACTGTGACCTTGCAAATTGAGAAATGTTTTTCTCAATCTCTGAATGTACCTTAATCACAGTGTAGCCCAGGAGAGCCAAACATTTTATATGTTTTAACAAGCTAAGTGATTTTATAAAAGTGCTGTTAGACAGATTTATTTTAATTGGACGTGAAGACACACTAGTCTTAAATCATCTAGTACTTGGCTTAGAGCTCTATTCTAGGTTAACGTTCATAAATAGAGTAGCAGAACTAATGTCTTCTCATCAAAATGATCCTCAGTGGTAAAGTTTCACAGATTTCTGTTTGTATCAACTTCAGGCTTCTGAAATACTTACACTGTACATTTAACATAATTTAATATGTGTATGTGTGTATAGTTTAATATAAATTTCCCTTTCATATTCATCACATTTTTGTTCTTAGTTTCAGTATTGTCACAGGCTGAAAGGAATAGTTTAATCTTATTATAGTGACACTCCATGGGTGATAGGGTGGAATATTGTTTTCCAGGGAATATTTGGCAATATTTGGAAACATTTTTGGTTGATCATACGGGGGTGGAATGGGGTGTGCTCCTGGCTTAGGGGGTGGTGTCCAAGAAATCTGCTAAATTTTCTACAAGGCACAGAGCATTGCCCCACTACAAAAAAGTTTTCAATCTAATATTTCATTAGTGCTGAGCTTGAGAAAACTTGCATTAGTACAATAGTTAGGCCAATTAAGCATATAGATGGATATTTTAAATAACAACTAAGTAAAAAATGTTGATGCTGCTTGACATTTAGGATGAATAATAGTCATAGTGTGGAAAGAAGGTAGATGGAAAAATAAAAAAACATAGAAAAATAAAAATTAAATGAGACGGAAGAAACCTTTATAAGGAAGAGACTTGATCTTAGTAACCACCTCCAGTGCACATCTTCAGAAGGCTAGAGGGAGTGAACAAATCACATTTTTGATGTCCTTTTTATATTAAGAAAAGTATAGGTTATTACTACTATTATTGTTAATAATTTATAGAGCATGAAAAATGTGTTAAGTGCAGTGTAGAATATAGAGTCAGTCACCACCCAGAGGGTTTTGAACTTAAAATTAGGCAGATGGCACAGACTCATGCTTAGGATCAGGAAAACAGATGATACCATGAGAGATGTCATGAATGTACTTAACCTTATTTCATGTAATTTTTGCTTATATGTCAGTAAAATTTTATTTTTTTTAATGAAGTCATCCATACTATGCCATAGAGGAAAAAGATTGAAATGATTTGATGCCATTGAAGAAGAAAACTCTAAGATAACAGCTAATATAAATTGCATGGAAATTTGCAGTGAGACATATAAGAAACCCTCCACAGAAAGTAAATAGCACATTTTTTTTCAGATACCTAAATTTTGCATGTTTGATTTATTTACTTTAATGAGTTAGGAGGTTTCTGATTCTTTTCTATGTATATTTTCCAGTTACATTATTTGCTATGTCAGTTGTTTTTAAGTGACATGATGAAACACAAAAAGATAATTTAAACTATTGAAAACACAATAACTTACAAAATTAAAATATTGGAAAATGAAACCATGCTATATTCTCCTGCTAACTATGGCTATCCTGTTTGACTCTTTAACTTAAATACCCCTCTTTTGCATTGTAATATAATTATCTGAAAATGATACTGAGGGGCAAGTTCTGACCTCTTTACTTCCAGTACTTTCATAAGAATATTTGATAATTGAAGTTTCCTTTTAAAAACTCTTCAACATCTCATCTTATAATTAAAAAAAAATTAAGAGACAAAATAGAAAATTAATGAGTAATTTCAGGAAGGTAAAGTTAAAATTGTGTTACAAGACATTCTTGAGGGCCACTGCAATTTATGGATCAGTTCCTGTTTTACCCTAACAAATCATTAAAGAATTACAGCTAGACAAAGTTGGACATCAAAAATAAGAACTCTAGTCAATATGTTGTACAGTAATGTCATGTCAACTTAAGATAATTTTGCCTTTACTTTTACCTGTTATGTAAGTGAAGATAACTAGTTACATAAACTGCTTGACTCTGACTCTGTATTAAGAGCTTCGATACTAGTAATGTTTTCAAATCTTTGTGAAGAAAAGGACATAAGTGAGAATGTCTAGTAGTAGTTGAAACCAAAACCCTTTTATCAAAGGTGCCCTAGTTTTAAATTGACGAAATCTTCATCAGCATGAGCCTTAAACAGGGAATGATGGTGCAACATCATCATAATTTAACACAAGATTAAGATGAACAATAAATGATGGTTTTATTCAGATGAAAATGTAGAACATTTTGTCCCCATGAATGTTGATGACATCATTAGATATTCTTTCCTACATAAATTTTTGAAAATCAGTTGAAGAATGCATATTAGTGTTACCTTCCTCTCCCCATATCAGAAGTTGTTTAAGTTCTTTTTCAGAGGGGTTGGGATGGATAGTGCTAAGAATTATTAAAAAATGTTTTCCAGCCTTATAAAATTTGAGTTTATTGAGTAAAACTCAGGTGGAATGGTATGGTGCTAAGCATAAAGTGGTTACTGAGTGTGTTGCAGACAGGAGCCAAAAGAAAGTCTTACAAAGGCCTACATTTTTGCCTGGCTCCCAACGTGGGAACCGCCACCCATTTTCCTGGATGTCTGACCCTCCTATGTCTCCCTCTTTCAACTCAGGGGTGAGATGGTGGGGGGATACCTGCCATGTCTCCAGCCTGCGGACAGTGCCAGGGTCTGGGACTCCTTAAATGGGACCCAGAAACAAAGGGCACTTTGCCCACATTTTTGCCTGGCTCCTCTGTTCTGGAGCTAGGCCACTCTTTTCCCTGGAAATGAGTGCCCTCCTGTGCCTCCCTCCTCTGACTCAGGGGAGAGGAATCAGGGCGGGGGCACCTGCCACATCTCCAACCTGTGGGCAGTGCTGGGGTCTGGGACCTCTTAAATGGGGCCCGGAAACAAACCCTTGCCCACATGTTTGCCATCTGTAGCTCGGATTGGCTGAGGCATGTTTTTCCCAAGCCCCTATCCCCGGGGGGTTTGGAGATGCATGCCAGGCAATCTGGGCATCACACCCACACTGGAGGAACCAGTGTGCGGGCTGGGCTAGGCCCTAAGCCATGCCCACCAGCAGAGAGCCTCATGGGCTGTCTGCCCACCCGGGGTCCTGGTCATGGATCTCCTTTGCCAGTGGGGAGCAAGGGCAGCAATGACCCCTGGGGAAGCTCTTACACCTGGGGGTCTGGGTGGGGTTTTAAGCCGTCCACCAGCTGATAGTTGCATGGGGCAACCATCTACAGCCTGGATCGACCAAGGCATTTTCCTTCAGCCCCCAGCTCAAGGGGACCTCGGACGCATACCCAGACATCCAGGCTGGCCGCCTCGCTGTGAGGAATCTGCACGGGGTCAGGGCAGGGCTCGAAGCCTTGCCTGTCAGCAGGCAGCCTCAAGGGCTATCTGCCCACCCAGGGTCCTGGGACACCAATAGCTCCTTTCCCAGTGGGGAACAACGGTGGCAAGAACTCCTGGATAAGCCCCTCTTCCCTGGGGAGCCTGGGAGGGAGGCTGGGTGGGGATTTAACCCCATCCACCAGCAGATGGTTGCACAGGGCAGCCATCTGCAGCCCGGATTGGCTGAGGCATGTTTCCCCCAGTCCCTAGCCCAAGGGGGGCGGGGGACCCATGCCCGGCAAGCTGGTTCTGCCCCCACGGAGGGAGGAACCAGTGTGAAAGTGGGGCAGGGCCAAGAGTCCTGCCCGCCAGCAGACAGCTTCATTGGCTGCCCGGACTCCTAGGTAGTGGAGCTCCTTTGCCAGTGAGGAAAAAGGGTGATAGTGACCCCTGGATAAGCCACTCATACCTGGAGAGCCCGGGAGGGAGCCAGGTGGTGTTTTAGCCCCACCCATCAGCAGATGGTTGCACAGGGCAGCCATCTGCAGCCCAGATTGGCCTGGGCATATATCCACCAGACCCTAGCCCAAGCAGGGCTGGGTATACAAGCCCAGTCGTCCGTGCCCTGCCTCACACGGAAAGATATGGAAGTGTTGTGTAGGGGAGAGGGGATGCCCCTTCCACTTCACTCACCCAAGTTAATCTTCAGGAGGAGGAGGAACACAAATAATGCAAACCCCATCATAGAATGGGAGAGGGACCAGGTAAAATCCAGTCAACAAGCCTGAGTTGTACACAGGAGATGGACTATCAAGAGAACTAGTATGTGCAAGATCGGAGAAACAACTATAGAAGACGATGTCATGCAATGCACCTATGCTCTCACCAGATCTGAAGGAGCCAAGACCTCATTTTGGAGATGCCTTCTGGGAGAACAAGGCACCCCTCCCCACCCCATAGGAGAGGTGAGGAAAGCCGGAGTTGGGGTATCGGTGCCACAGCAAACCTGCAAACTGAGGCAGAGAGATGACCTACAATGGAACTCACAGATGCCTGAATCCAAGGAGAGACTTCTTCACTGACAATGGTTGGAGGTGAGACCCCCTAAACCTGACACCAGAACAATAAGGCAAAACAGAAGAACAACAGAGAAGGGAGTGGAGATGGCACCAGAAATGAGAAATGTGGACAGACCACAAATAAATGTAGACTGGGTGCCCAATGCAATGTTAACACTGAAAACCTACCAGTATGGTCCACCTGATCCCAAGATCACAGTCCCTCACCCAGTGAACGGACACTGCCACAGGAAAGAAAGAGACTAATGGACTTAACAGAGATGCAAACAACAAAGAGGGGGCATAGAGTGAACGGAAGGGGAGTCAGAAGGAGGGGGAGGTATCCCCAAAAAACTGCTTACTGAAGTTGTGATTTAAAGAATAAAAATAAAGGTTAAATAATGAAGGAAAGTCTTACAAAGAAAGTGTGGAGGCAATGAAAGGATATAATTTGTCCTGCTTGAGTTTAAAGCTTAGATTGTTGTTTGTGATTGGTTTTCCTTAGCTTTTGGATTTTGTAACCTTGAGGTATTTACCTGCTTAGATTTTGCTTCTTCTCACTTGACACTTGAACTTACTCAGTCCTATGGTTCCTTACTTCAATAATTGGTCACTATAAAGCTGAATACTTTGCAGATTCAGTTTTCATTTTTCAATTGGGATAGCAAAAAAACCCTGCAGAGTATCTTATAAAAGTTCTAAGTTACCAGCTCTTGGATGTAGTGCCTTTCCAAGCACTAAGTAATAGGGAATTATTTTGCAGGATTATTTTCCCCATCATATAAGTGCCACATTTTAGATAACTGGAAATGTGTGTATTTCCACATTCAATGTAGATGTTTCTCTGAGATTCATAGAAAAATTTGGCCAGATACTGTTTTAAAAATTAAATTTTAGAAGACATTGCCATAATTCTCTTGGATCCATTTTCCAAATTGTTTCAGTGTTTAATATGTCCTCTACCTTGGACCAGTTATTACTCCCTTTGCTACTTTTATTTAAATCATGCATGATTGTTACTGCTCTTACCCTTTACCTTTTCAGAAACACTCTTTTCAGGGCTTGCTCATTTACAAGCCTTCTATTTACAAAACATTAGTAGCAGTTTCAGTGAATGTTATTTTAGGGGCATTACCTTGTGTGTGATTTGTAACTTCTTAACTTGAAGTATGCATTCTTTCTACAGAATTAAGTAATTCACAGCTGGGACCACTGATTTAGCATGCCTTTATTTCCCGTTTTGCCTGTGTTTTATTTTTTGATGTTTTTAGTATAAGATCTTCAAAAACTTCTGTGGAGGTAGAATTAGAGTTGCTCAATGTCTGCCTTGCCACATTATTAAGCTGAGGAGACTGGCCCCACCCCATTCACACACTTGGCCGCACCCCACATGCACACAGGCTGTGTTTGTCCTTGCGCTTCTAAGAAATTTTTGCTTGACTTCCTCACCACCCACTTCCCTTCAATCTGTCTTTCTCCAGAGAATCTCAGCTGAAGTTTCACTCTCAAATTCACCAGGATCCTCTACTTAAAGCACAGTCTTTCCCCAAACCCGTCTCCTCTCTCCTTACTGCAGTGTTTCACCGAATATTCATTTCAGTAATAAATCTCTGTCCTCTTTTGGATGTCTTTCTCTTCCTGCTCAGCTCAATAGGTTAGAAAAAATATGGTGGGTTCAAAGAATCAACTCCACTTTTGATAGCTAGCTGAGTGAATTTAAATTATGTCTTCAGAGCTCCTGTTTGATAATTGAGGAAAAATTACAAAACACCCATGTGTTTTGTCTTAAACAATCAGAACTTGACTGATTAACACAGAAGGGAAGAGAAAGAAGGAAATACATTGTATGGAATGGCAGAGCTTGTGTTTGTCATTTGACAGCCTTTGGTCTCCTGCTCAAAAGTAGTTGCAGTCCATGGCTGTGTGAATGCTCACAGCTCTTTAAAACTCTTGATAACTTGTACTTTCTTAAGCCTCCTTTTCCTTGTTTATCACTCATTTACCTCTTAAACCTGCTGCCTCAACTATAGACTTCTAATTTGTTTACTCTGAAAAACACCTTCCTGATTTCGGTGCTTCCTGAGGTGTGTTTATGTCCTTGAGATGAGTCGAGCAAGCAGCCCCACAATTGAAGCTTCTTCTACACTTTCTGCACTTGGCCAAGGTGCTGTCATTCTGGACTCGGCCAAAACTCTCCCTGAATGACTCCCATGGTTACAGTACCAAAGCAGAGCTGTAAATATGCCACCAAGGAATGGAGGAGTGACTGAGTGTAGTCACTCCTCTTCAGTTACTCCTCTTCTTCAGAACTGATTTCCATATCTCACGTTTTTAGGGGAGAGGAAAGCACCTCCCTTATTTCTACAAAGAAGCAATACACCCTGACCTTTAACACCAAAATCCCTGTGAAACTTTTCAGCACTGTTTCTGTGGCAGCTGAGGAAGGGGGTGCAGGGCCACACAGTTCTGGTTGCAAGCCCTGCTCTCTGGTGTTTTGCAGTCCAAGTTGCAGATACATAGTCTCCGCATGATGCTGGCTCGCTCTGAGCAAGCTCTCTCTATAACTGGGATACTGTATACTTTACCTTCTGTTTCAGGTCATAGTTAAGATTCTAAAATCATGGAAGCTTTACTCAGGATTCTAATATTTAAAGTCAAGAGTTTTAAATGAAAGATAATTGACATGAATCATTTAACACAAGGCAAGTACTTGAACTCCATTAAGACTGGCCTTAGTTAACTATTTTTCTTTCACTTAAAATTTATATAGTTTATGCCTGAGAAATGACAGAGTGGAAGAAAGGAAATCTTTGACTTTCTCTCCTGAACAAGCCATTTAATTACATACTACATCGAATGCTGACCTAATGCTTAAAATATTTGAAGTGAATTGTAATCAGCTTTTGAGTTGTAGGTTCTTGTTCTAGTATTTTAATGATTTGCTTAAATGTTGACACTTTTACAACAAGGAGGGAGGAGGAGGACACTTCTATTTAAAACAGATTTTCAGCTAAATCTTTCTGTATAAAATATGGACAAAAATAGCATATTACAATAAAATGCTGTAACTGCTAACAGTTTTAAATTTAAACTAATTCATTCTGGGAGGGTGGGGAAGCAGTTCCTCAAATAGTCATGCAGTGGATTATTAGGGGAAAATAATCGTTCAGTTTTTCAGTTAACATACTTTATTTTAATGGAACATTTTGAATAAATAATCACACCCATACCTTTTTTTTTAAAGTTTTTTGGTGACAGTAATAACCACAGTGTATCTTATCAGATAATTAACTTTCGCAAACATAATAACTAGTCTACAGAGCATCACTGACACTAACAATAAATTGTTTCCTTGGATGTTGAAATCTTAAAAAGAAAACAACTGCTGAAATTTAAGGGGCTTCTGTCTTCAAAAGTTGCTATCACTTTTACAATGTGTAACATAGTCTGTCAAAAGAAATAAAGGGAAGTAACACAGAAATAGACAATAGGAAAAACATGCAAGCTTCTTCAGAAGTAAGCACAGATAACCCTCAAAGAAGGGAGCTCACAACCCTATGTTATATGTGTTGAAAGATTGTCTAAGAACATCTGTATTTTCTTTAATTAGTATAAGTGCCTTTACAGTTTACCTTTTCTTTTTCAACAAAGAATGCTATCTTCCTCAGTAACTCTGAAGGATAAATTAGTGAAAAACAAAAGCCGACTTTTACTTATTTTCTCTCTTTTGAAGTAATTTTATTCAAAGTAAGCTCCATATGGTATAGTTCCATTTGGGCATTTTGTAATCCCACCGATGAAATGCAACCCAGAGTTGCTGAAATTAAGGGAGAGGATTAAAGTCATTGCATTTCGTTGGGACAATGGCTAGCTTAACATTGTGTTCTTGAGAATAACATGACATATTTTGAAGACACAAAAACCTAACTTTCATTAAAACTGCCTGGGAATTATTTGACCTTCACTAAAAAAGGAAAAGGAAAATATTCCAAGCTCATTGTTTTTGAGGCTAAGCAAATATTTTTCTGCTTCTTTGCTTTACTGGGCATAATATGATACTTTTTAGGTGCATTCAGATAGACTTCAGTATTCTGGTAAGGAAATATGAAGTATTTGGTAAACTACCTATTCATTCAATCGTGTTCAAGTGGTGAATATTTCCCAGGCTGTTCTTTGTTTAATGCCTTCAATGTTGCATTAGTGTTCTAAGTCATACAGCTGATTGCCCTTTCATTAAGTTGTTAAACACTTTTTTGTGATATAACCATGGTCCATGAGAGATTTAATTTAAAATTTAGTGACAGACTGTGAAAAATAGAAATATTTGCTTTAATACATGAATATGAAATGTAGCAAAAAATGTATACAGTACTGATTGCATACAGAAATAGTGGAGAGTAGGAGACATGCAATGTAAGTCCTGATTAGGTTTCAGTAAATGTGCATTTAGGAGGATTATATACTGTTAACACTAGGGCTCCACTGAATTAGATGACCTGATGGTTTTTGCCTACAGGAATGTACAAATTAATCCTCACGTACAGCTTTCCTGCTGCTTGGCTTAGCCTGCACTTGCATACTGTCTCTTGCTGAGCTCTATGGAGTCAGGGACTGTAGAGCCTCATAGTTGTACCCATAGTTCTTAACACAGTGACTTGCCTCCAAGGATGAGGAGGTGGGCGGCATTGCCAACTGTATTCTTTACAGTCTGCAGATAACATTGGTTAAGATAATTATAACCTTTGCCATGTAGTAGAGATAATAAAATTACTGGGGAACTATAATGCTGCCATGTTACGGCAAAGGAAAAGGTTGCCATGGAAAGGGATATGAACTTTGAAATATCCAAATAATTTCTAGCAGAAAACATAAAGATTTTTGAGTAAATGAAATGATTTTAAGATTCTGCACCTTAATTTTTTTTCACAATGTAAGGGTTCTATTGGAGATATCCACAATGTATTAGTAACAAATTGTTAAAATTTCTTAAACCATCAGCATTGTATTTCTTGTAGGCTATTAATATAAGGTATCTAATACAACTAAACTTTCACAGTTGCAACTTAGGCATTTTTCTGTCTGAATCAGTCAATGAAAATATTTTTCAAGTTTGTAGAAAAATTGAGTACAGTCTCAGTGTTCATTTTGCTTTGAAAAGAAAAATATTTTGTCCCTTTTGAAATTCTTTGAAAAGCACTCCCTTCATACCATGGGCTGTATTATTTTAAACATTCAATTTTAGTTAAAAATCTGAGTTGTGACACATTCTAAACCTGTTTTAAGTAGTCGCTGTATCTAATTTCTTTTGGTAGCAAATTCATTTTTAGAGTTTTATAAAAGTATGTAAGAACTAAATTAACTTTTCATATAATCTGAATATCAAGGGATTCTTCCCCAGTATCTTGACTTCTATTAGATAATGCAATTAAGATTTAGTGTATACATACACATGCACACTCACAACTATTATTTTAAAGATCATTGTCAGAAAAAGGGTAATTATATCTTAAACCAAAGTTGAATCATGGTTGTCCAAAATAAATTTGCAAAATGGAGGAAAAATATTCATTGAACTATACCAAATATCTTTCAGTTTGAGGATTGCAAGATTAAATGTTTGAAGAAGTCAGGGAAAGGGGGAATAATGGTGCTGATTTGGAGTTGGTGGGCACTGTGGTAAATTGAATAATGCTTGTTAGTGGGAATGAGCAAAGAGGAAGAACAATCCTAGTGAAGTTCTGAATAAAGGTTGAAGAGAAAGCCATAGAGTGAAAATTCTTTGTTCTCAACTGGACCAAAGTTAAAAGAATTGTCTGTAATTGTGGAAAACAGTTGTAAAGCACAGTAATATCAGACTTGTACTCCTTTGCTTCCCTTTACACCCTTGCCATGCCTTAAATACTCACTGTAGGAAAACTCAGAAAGAATTTAAAAGGCTCATGATAGGGAAATGCCATCTCTCGTAGGTCTGGAACGTGTTGGAGCTCTGGATGGCATAGAAGCATGTAGGCTCATTGTGGCCCCCACACCATCAGTGTCTACCTCTCAATTTTCTTGTAGACGAAACTAATCTGTCATCTTTGGAGGGTTGTTCCAAGTTTAGTGATCCCAATATTCTTCCTCAGGGTGTCTCTAGACTCTTTCTTGGAATCTTAGTCCTTTATTTTTAACACAGAAGCGACCCCTCTTTCCATTACCTAAATTGGAAATCTAAAGTCTGATCTTGAATTTATTGAATAAAAGGCATTCAATCTCCTCGGTGCAGTTCATAAGAGGTGACATTGTAATTGTTCAGCTAGAACTAGTTGTGTACTTCTCTGTATAAAATATGTATAATATTATTGATACATTTTAGGTTTTATAATAGATCTGTGTTGGTATCGAAGAACAAGTTCATACTTTATAGTCACATACTTGGTTTGACATAGAAAATACTGTGAAATTTTAGAATTAACCAGAGGAAATTACTCTGAATAAATAGAATAAAATTGTTATTTTATTCTAACTGCATGGGTCATAAGTACTTGGTAAGAGTTTGTGGTTAGGGAAACAAAGCATAAACATTGAAATAACTAGAAGTATGAATCTATTTCCTTCATGATTTTTCTCAACATATGGCAGAGTAATAATGGAATATTTACTGTTGATATTACCACTTTTCCCCTCTCTGCTTTGCTCATATTTTTGTTATATCAAACACAAATTATTTAAAAGAATAAATGGGATAAAATTACTACTATTCTTTGTAAGTTTATTTGACATGTGATAGTATATTTTCTCTTGCTTTTGTTAAACTTCCAAGGGAAGTTTGTATTTCTTCCTAAACTTTTATATTCTAACACGTCTATTGTACCTATATTTTAAAAGTTCTTCTAAGGTTATAAAGTAGTGCCACCATGATGTGATTGCTTAGGAATAATGCAGCTTTATACCAGATGAGGAAATACTTTCATTATAAACAAGATCTTCTGTTGAAATAAACAATGAAAATACGGCAATGGTTTTGAATAGTTATGTTTTCTCTAATGAATCAAATTCCTCCACTAAACTAAGAACTGACCATGATAAAGATTTCTTCTATATAATTTTCTCTACACTGTTTATCTAAAGACTATATTGAGATGTGATTCTCCTGAATGTCATATAATGCTGTGTGGATAGAGGTCTTTATGTTCAGAGCTGTTTTGTTTTCCTACCTTGTTTACTATAAAAGGTGGAAAATTTGAATAGATTCTGACCTTGAAACATACTATAGCTACAATTTTTTGAGACCAATTCTCAAGTTCATCATCTGTAAAACAGCTAGCAATATTCTTCATAGCTAGAGTGCTTTCATGTTTTAGGTTATCAGTTAAAAGATAAATATAGGATGCTTATGAACTTGAATGTGCTACATCAGACAGAGTTTTGGTTTTTTTGTTTTTTTTTTTTTTCAGCCCAATTAAAATTGGGAAAGATCCTCTTAGATGATGCAAAGATATTTAACAAAGTAAGGAAATTAGTGGCCAAGAATATTTCATAGGATATAAAATTTACCTCTTTATAGGTTTGATTTTTAACTTGATGTTCCTTATACAATGTCAGGTTTAGGTTTACCAAAATCATGTCCATGGTGTGTGAGGTCATTGCTTAATAAAGAAAAATTCCAATTTATTTTATGGTCTCACTGGTGGAATTGTGGCAATCAGCCAGGGTCAAAATCAGGGTCCGCTGATAGACTGCAAGCCAGCTGGGGGAGGATTCCAGAGATGTGGCTGAAAATGGGAGGCAAGATACAGTGATTAAGAAAGCAAACCTTTAACTGGAGACAGAAATGTGGGAAACAACTTTTTATGGAGTCTAGTTAATTTGAATGGTTTTTGTTGTTACTTTTACATCATTGGTTTATCTTTTTTTCTAATATATTAAACATAGCCATCTATTACCAGGGGCATCACTCTTAAGAGCAGTTATGAACTGATGCACAGATATTGAAAACAAAAGATAAGCAAAAAACATATACAAATCCTATGACCTTTAAATATTTGCATTGTGAAAGTTAAGCCCCCTTTGGGTGTATGGTTCTCTTTGCTTGGGTTCTTATTTTCTGTTTAGCATCCTATTCTTCATTTGCTTGCACAGTGTAGTCATACAAACTGAAAGCCAGAGGAGCAAGGGGTCTATACAAGGGGTCTATACAAGGTCTATACAAGTATAAGGGTGTGAACAGCTGTTGTTAAATTTATGACGTAAATCTGATACGTAGCCATAGACCTGTATCTTAGTGAATGTTCAGAAGGAGAACCTTTAATTGTGCAGATATGGTAAAGTCATTTTTATATCTGTGTCCAAGTAGAGAGTACACATGTTACATTAAAAATAATCAAATCTTAATATTTGGAGAAACTGAGATGGCATCGTTTGCCTTTTCAGAAAAGCATTTTTGAATTTCTTGTCTTGAGTTTATTAGGAAATGATCACTTAGGAATTTGAAAACCCAAGGAGTGCAAAACCTATGCATCAACAAAAGCTATTTTGAATGTTTTCATTCTTATAGTTAGTAGAGAATATTACATGATTCTTCTATCTGGTCTTTTTTCTGCATTTTCTCTCCTTAGACAAAGTTTCCAGGACCTTACCATCAACACACCCTTCCTAAACCTTAAGTATGACCACTGAAAGATCTTGACAAGGTTGATATTAGATCTTTAATTAATCTTTTATTAATCTTTGACAAGGTTGATATTAACTATGACATTGAAGAACATAGACAAATTTTGAATTAAAGCCCCCCTTTTTTCCCTTAGATTTTATTGAAATGAAATGGCTATCAATGAATCCTCATTGCTTTATGATTTGTCCTTGCTTTCCTGCTTGTTTCAGCTAGTTGCTCTCAGACACTTTTTCTGACCTCATGGATAGGGGCCTTGGATGTTTAATATTTAGGAATCCCCCCTGCCCCCAGAATATTGTATATGCAGTAATTTAGATGTGATAGAAATTTGGGGAAACATATGCCTGAGTGGAGAGCATTAGAACCTTGTCCTCTCAACTGATTTTCATTTAACAGTTGTATTTTAAAGTGTTGATTGTGATGGCAATAGTGAGATTCAAGTATGGATATATTGATGGTATATTATCATTTTGGTTAATAAACTACATGTGATAGGTCTTTTATCTTAAGCCAGTTTTGAACTGGACCAACTTATGACTTCCCTGGTACAGTAGCCACCCTCTGACCTGCATGGGCCCCAGATTTCTGATAGACAGTGTCTCAGCATTCCCTGGACAAAGTTCATTTTTTGCATCTCTCCAGCACATCAAAAAATCATTGATACCAAAGAGTGAATTTGAGTCAGAACTATACAGCCCTTACCATACAGAAACTTTCTACTTCAAAGGATGGCTTTCTTTCCTTTGTCTCTTTCTTGACCTTCTTTCTCTTCTTTCAAGAGTGTTTCTGTTAAAATAACCTTACATTCATGTGCCTCTCCAGTGAAGGACTTTCTTGCTAACATATTTTAAAGTATTGGAGAAGAATTTGGAGAAGAATATCTGATCAGTAGATACCTCATTTGAATAAGGTATCTATTTTCTGGACCAAAAAGTCATTACTTAGAACCGACTGGATTGCATTGTCCCTAATTACATCCCTAGCAGGCTTTGCAGGCAAGTGAATGTTGAAAATCTAGTGCTTTGTCTTTCTTCTTAGCCCATCATCTGGTTTTCCTTCACCCAGGCATTTCTATCTTGTGTGTCAGCCATTCAGCCTGACTTTGCTGTTGCTAAGAATCTTATACTTGGATTCTTCATTGCCTTTGTTCTGATTTTTAATTGTCCTTCATTTTATCATTTTTTATTTTCTCTTATTTAAATTCATTTTAACTTATAAGTTGCACCTGATATTAAAAGTGAAATTAAAAAAACGGATGGACAAAATATATCACATAGAGGAGACAGTGTGAATAAATAGCATGAAGACTTGAAATTGAATCTTGTGACAGCCTTTATCTAATAACCTTAACACCATTTTCTTACGCAGAATTGGATTTTAAAATATAGACTGCATTTTATTTTTTGTACTCACTAGGCTTCGTTTGAAAATTATTTATTAAGTATTTTAATTGGTTAATTCTTGCTTCAGGAAAGCAGTTAACTAGTAGTTTTTATGACAATATTTCTCAAGTGGAAAATTATAAAATAGTGGATATTAGTAAAAGTCATATTCCTACTACTTCCTTGGATGAAACAACTTTCATGGAGGCAAATAGTTGGAGTTTCCAACCTATAAGTCACTTGGGAATATATGGTAGATTTTCTCAGCTATGGGTTTCATTGGAAAACCCACCTGATCTCATTGTGGCTTACCCTCACTGGGCTGGCAGACTTACAATGGGTGTTTACGGGTGAACTATTAGAATTTCAGAAGGCAACTAAGAAATTCCAAACCTCTTATTTTCATTTGAACTATCTTACCTTTACTGTATTAAAATAGGTTAAGAAAAAGTCTCCTCTTTGCATTATTGATTGAAAAAAGAAAGGTAATCTAGGACATTGCTGAATAGACTTAATATTGAACTGCTGGCATACACTTCTTTGTTAAACTCACTCAGCATGTCAAGTTTAATTGTCTCTGTCATTTGATCAGTAAGTGATAGTGTCAGTGGTTTTCTTGAGAATTATCTTCCTATATAATGTGTGTGCAAATCTGTTGTGCAGTGGAAGAGTGAACTATTTTGTTACTAGATAAAAACTGTCATGGTGACTGGTCATTTCAAAGGGTAAACTGGAACTTGTTATGTTGGGCAATTTATTTATGCTCTCAGCTTCCTGGTACCACATAGGATTGTTGTGAGTGTTGAATTAAAGTTCATGAAGTCCTGCATATGTTTGTGGAACATTGTGATGGCTTAATAATTGTGATACCCCCCTTTCTCTTTTTTATTTCTGTGATGCACTATTAAAATTTTAATATGTATATTTGTATAGGTATATCTGATGAAACCTTTACATGGAGGCCTTTGTGTGATAATACTAAAGACATCCTCAAAACACTTTCCCACATTAAATAAAAATGACAAGAATCTGTGATTCAGTCAAATTCACAAATGTGGAAAGAATTTGAAAGAAGGAAAAAAGGCAGTTCTCTCAGATGATTCTAAATTACTAAAAACAGTTGAACTTAAGCTTTTATTTAGGATGTTTATGACAAAAGATAATCTACCTTTTAAATATCCTAGAAACAGCAAAATGGAACAAAGGTAAAACTAAGTTGAATACAGTGCTTTAAAAAACAGACTGGTAACATACTCTTTCATAAAAAATAAAAGCTGATTTAATATCTGGGAATTAAAGAGGAGCTAGCATTTTGTCAAAAAGTTTCTGTGGAGTCACTGCAGTCATTTGCATTTGGTAATATCTGGTCTACAGTGTGTCTTCTGTTGAATTTCATTGACTGTGGAGGTCATTGTGCTGCAGGCTGACAGAACAGATCCTGGTGCCTCCTGATGAGCTGAGAGCTCATTAGGGTCCAGTGCGCAGGCCCGTTCTTTAAATAGCAGGTAAACCCTGGTCCAGGTAGGATTGAGCTCTAAGACTTATTCCGGTCCAACAGCCATAATAAAATGTCTGCTATTTGCTCTTTCTTTAATGTCATAGAAGTTGACTGAAAAAAGAGAGTTGCCCCATTTTGTTTCTCTTTTTTTTCAGTTACTACTTTTAAAAATCCCCAAGAATAAGAATGAATCCAAGGCTGCCTAAGGATGAAGGAAGCAAAAAGCCTACCGAGAAAATAATCAGTTCATGAATAATTAGAGCAGACACTATGTAAAAATTGGTAATAAAGCTGGGTTTTAGAACATAATTAGCATTTTAGTTAATTGTCCGGAGATGATCTAATGCAATATTTATTTATATCTTTTACCCGTTTGGAATAGCGGAAATACAGTAGCAAGGCCTTGGACATGCAAAACTCCTAGAAGGACATGATCTCCAAGAGAGCCATAGAATTCCTCTCATCCTTTCTAACTATGATAGAGATTACATCCAGATACACAGAAGATGAAGCACTAATTTCTCCTCACCTCTCTTTTTCACATGTGCTCTTAACTCGATGTTAAAGAAAATTGTAAAAGTAATTGCAGGGTCAAATTCACATCATTTTGAGGAACATAGAAGACACCTAGGTGAGAATGTATGCTATTTTTTTAATAGACTTGTATTGTCTACTGATACTACTAGAAAAATGTCTTTCTCTGTAGTTAACTCATTAAGAACTACTCATGGAAGCCCTGCTACAATGTTTCTGGGGGAAACTGCCTTAATCAAAATGGTTATAACAATTTAATAGCCTATAATGTGTGTGCTCTTAAGGGGACAGCACAGGGCATCTGCAGGCTTACCAAAGGTTGGGGATGGATTGCAAATAATAAAGTTTAGACATTGAATTCTTATATGTTTTTAAAATTCCATAATTGTAGATACAAGAAGATTATAGGTCTTTCTGTTTAATGTTATCGTCTACTATAAGCATATTATTTATGCATGTTCATTTATGCAATTCTTGGACAATATGCCAGGGTCCACACTAAGGTAGAAAAAGTTTACAGCAACTTTAACATTTTATTTTTGCATTTTCATCTTAATTCAAATATTTAGGCTAGAAATAACTAAGAGCCAGTTGTGTTCTCTATACATATTAATTAAAAAGACAAGTACTATTTTGCTGTATAGAATACAGCCAAGGGGGAGTGAATTTGTTCAATTTAGAAACTCTGAGGGTTTATTATGAAGTGTATGAGAGCGTATAAAACCCTACTGTAAGAAAATAATTTGAAGTAGTATCTGCAGTTGATAAAAATATGGTCATAGAAATAACCCAGTTTACTGTAATCGACCTTTTGAGAGATTCCTATGTGCATATGTAAGGGATAATAAAAGAGGTGCACCTTCCATTTTGAAGTATGGTTTTTGAGAAGAGATAAAAGCATATACCTTAACATTATGCTCCTCACTTTAAATAGAAAGGTCAAGGGTAGTTCTAGAGCTTTATACAACTTGGGATTTAAAAATAATTAAAATTATGACTACATTATTAGAGTTAATAATCATTTAGAATAGGAAAATCATAATTTATAATTGTTTGAAAACTAACAAATAGTTTAAAAGTCAAGAAGTAATATATTTTTATTAGCTCTCTGACATACCTTTAAAGTTATTTTCCTTTTCAATTTTGAATTGCTTGTGCATGTGGCAACTTTGTCATTCCATTTTCCATATGGAGAATAGAAAAATAGTTCAGTATTCCCTAAAGCTATTTTGATGTGTTTACATTTTGTTAAATTGATAGTTTAGGAATTTTAAGCCAGGTTTTTTTCCCCCATAATGTGAACATTTCTAAGATACATAGCTGTGGATTTTCTTGTAGTATGAAGGGGCATACTACACTTTGAAGTTTCAGCAGGCACAAATCAGTCATTGTGTCACTGCTATCCTTACATAAGGAAGCTGATGAGTTGGTAGACTCAGTGATAGGAGTGAATAGCATTCCTGCCCTGATGGACAGCAATACTTGAACTGTGAGCCACGTTAAATATCCTACTAAACCTAAATTGAATATATCCATTTCAAGTTCTCTAAATGGATCGTTGAAATTGTGGCCTCTTTTACACTGTGCTAAGGAAAGGGGTGCATCAGTCTTGTCAGAGTGACTGGGAGTGAAATCTCTCATTACTGCAAATTTTACAAGGCATTTAGCCATGTCAGTGTGATATGAGTTCATGCAAGTGAAGAACTCTGAAGTTAAAGCTTCCATACCTTGAAGTAAATCTTCCTCTGGATATGAGAGAGATTCATAGCTATAAGAATTTCAAAGTTCTAAGATACCATTCTTGATTAGAGATCAAAAAAGGCCTGGATCGGAAAAGGGCTTTGGTTGCCTTGAAGGAAGAAAAAGCTTTTCAAGGAACAAATTCTTTCAGAGACTTGGAAGAGACTTAAAAGTTTTTTAGACTTAGGATTCAACTTCAACTCATTTGTTGAAAATCAGTGAGACAAGCTGCAGGCCTTAATCTGACATCCTGATTCAAATTTAGTCTTGACACACATAAAATGCACTTTTAAAAAACACAAAACAATGATTCTGCTGCAGGTAACGGTGGGCAGCATTTTGAAATAAAATGTTAGATGATTATAATCTCAGAAAAATTTGAGTCTGACTTGTTTGTGAGTAGTGAGACTTGACATTTTGTGAGGTAAATTATAAATCCGAAAACCAAAATTGTGTCTGTCGGTTTTTAATTTTTTCGACATTTTCCTTCCTGCTTGGTACTAAGTAGGCAACAATAGTGAATCACTGAAGATTCTTGAACAGGATCATGCCTAAGTGCAGATTCTTTTCCAACAGCACTGTCAGTGAAATAGATTGGTTGATGCTGGAAGGACCAGATAGAGTTTAACTGTAATATAACTTGTAAAGGGAGGAGCAAGGCCTACCAAATATGTGATAATACAAAAGAAATGAGTGAAAGATACTAAAAAAAGAAAGTGAAAGAATTTCAAGGAGGTGGGAATAATCAAAAAGTGCCATAATATAGCAGAATAAGAAATGTGAAAATTGTGCAAAGTTTATTAATGTGATATTCCCGGTGCCATTTGGTGGCAACTGGTCAGTGCTCACTCATCATTGACATTCATCATTGACTTTGTCATAGCTCTTTCATCCCTTTTATGTGTACACTTTCACTTGTTGCTTAAAATGTGAAATTTAGGAATTCACGGTCTATTGTTGGTAAAGCAGAGCACAGTGTTTGTGCAAAATGCATTCTATAACTTGGGGAAGACAGGCTACTGTTACACTAAAAATGCAATTGTTTTGTTGAGTTCTTTGCTATTTCAACTGTAGATTATAGTACATTTTCACTAATAAAATACATATCAGCTTTTTTTGGCATTTTAATATGTCTTCACTCAGTTATAAAATATAGTTTCCCACAGAAACATGGATGTAGTTTGCATCTGAAGTTTGTCTAGGTAGTTGAGGAAAACAGCACATACATTATCACCATCTATACAAAATATTTCCATGTATTTATGACAGTGTTGAGTACTTAGCTAGATTAGATTTATCATTCTGTGAAAAATGTTTCATCTCTCCTTAAAAAAATACTTAATTTTATTCCAATCATTTGCTTATTATTCCATCTCCAACTACATTTTCAAGTTATATTTAAAATATAAAATATAAAAACCTTGAATTAATTTTGTTCTAGATGCTAATATGTGACATTATTTTACTTTAAGAAAATTCCCAAAAAGTCTGATTAAGGTACCAGGGTGAAAAAATCCAATATGTAAAAACTGATAATATCATCTATTAGGATCAACTTGAGAAACCAGCACAGACCTGGCAAGTTAATGATCTTGAATAATATTATCTCCTCATGATTAAGTCCGAGGATGGGTAAAAGTATTTAGGAAAGGAAACCAATTTACCATATCCATGTGTTAAGTTTATTTTTATCAGCAATGATTATTGGTTGTTTTAGTAAGGTACTTTTTCTTCATTATAATTCTAGTCCTGATGAAGTAATGTACATTAATCTAAAACCCATCAGTATTTTCATTGAATACAGGGAGTATAATCTTTACATATATATTTGCATTATGTAGTTAAATGGTGCCATAATAAAAAAGTGTAACTAATTTCTAACTTCTTAAGTGTTTATTTTTCTTGCTTTTTGGCTTCAAACAAAATATGTTCTTATTCAAAGAATAGGAATTTTGTGTAATTCCTGGTAGTACAATAAGTGCTTGGTGAGATATCATCCTTGGATATAATTATAATAGTAGAGAAGTACATTCTAAGTCATGCCTGTTGATATCTCAGTCTGCCAGGGGAAAAGAGCAGAAAGAATACTTATAAAATCAGAGTAAAATGTGTGACAATAAAACTAGTTGTTTAAATGCCTGAAATTCAGCATAGTAAGATAGAAGTTACTCAGTTTATTGATGGCTGAGCTAGGGAACCAATCATCCTGGTGCTAATACTTTTGTTTTGGTGCTAAAACTAGAATGTTCTTCTTTGGGGCAGTTGGCATTGGTTCATTTCACAATTCAGGGAGGGAGATCTTACAAACACCTAATGAATCAAGACCAGGTATGTTACTTATGTTCCTACACTGCACGGGATTGCCCCCCTTCCCCCAAAAGGATATTCTGACTCAAAATGTCAGTTTTGAGAAACTTGTCTAAGAAGAAGTTGGTATTAGTGTGAAAAAGTTGTGTAGAGGGATGACTCAATTGATACCCCAGAATGGTGAGAGGGGCATCAAGAAAACAATACATGATGGAATATTACTCATCAATTAAAAATGACAAATTTGATAATCTTGTGACAACATGGATATACTTAAAAGAAATATTAGCAGAAACAAGTCAAAAAGAAAAAGACAGAAACCAAATGGTTTCACTAATATATGGGATATAGTAAAAAAATAAACAAAAGCCTTGAGGAAAAGTCAAAACAAGCTAAGCACCAAACTGAAGCACACAACTTTGGGTAGGAGGGAAAGCAGGGGAATGGTGGGAAGGGTGGGTGGGTAAATCCCTGAGATTACAATGATGTGAAATTTATATATAAATAAATCAGGAAAAAAAAAAAAAAAACCAAAGCTGTGGTCTGGAACAAGATACCTTAAAGGGAAGAATGTTTCCCAAGTTAGAAATTCTTGTAAGTGAGATGGGGCCATCCTCAAGTTCATGTTTGACAGTTTTATTTTCTCTGGTAAAGTAGGAAGCAAGAGCATCAATCTCCTGGAGGTGTGAGGTCAGTGCAGGGCTAAGTTCTGGAGAGTGGTAAAGGGTGGTCAGATAATTGATAGATGACATGGGGTCCCTGTCGAGGGTGTAGATCATGAGTTTTCCATGGTACCAGCTCATACTGTGCTGTAATTTTCTCATGGCTATCTCAATCAGACAGCTTGGGAAGGGTCGAAAACATGGTGCAAAGTGATTGAGAATCCTTAAGGCTGTATAGTGTGTGGGAACATTCAAGAGAGCTCATAGCACAGGCTGTACTGGTGTAAGAACCCTGTACTAGGTAGTGAGCTTTGGGTGGGCAGAGCTTTGATACTGAGCCTTTAACAAAATAATTCCTGTATTTCCCAAATGCATTTCATTAATTCCAGTGTCTTGAATAGAAGTATTGCAACAGTTTTACTTTGCACATTCTAAACACAGCTCTCATTTTTCTATATAGGTTAATTTTATCTTAGAAAGATGCTCTGAACCCTACAGACCATTTCTTTAGTGAATTGGAATAACTGATACATACTCAATTATTAATTGCATGTCATCCCTTTAGAGTCCTTCTTTGTATTTTTCCCTCTGAAACAAAAGCCTTGAAAAGAGATCTACTTTCATGGAATTTTAGAGCCACTTCAAAAAGCTATTTTGCTCTCACTAGGTTACCAGAAACTTAAGGCAGTAAAATTTGACAAAGACCTTACAGAGGGCTTTTAAGTAACATTTCCTTTGATTAAATTAGTGACTCTGACGAGGTATAAGATTCTGGGAAAGACCTAGCTGGCATCACTTAACCACTGGACTTTATATTTTTATTTGGCATTGAGTAAAGGCTTCTTCTGGGGTAACCTCCAGGCCCTTTTTCTAACTTTGAAAGATTGTTCCTCCAAGTTTTCATATATGTGGCCTGGCATGTGTTCACACATGTTTCTATTACACAATATCAAGAAAGCTTTTTATTCCATTCTCTGTATTTGATGGTCAATAACAAAATTGCTTTGTGATGGAGCCTAAAATTCAGTGCTTGGGTTTACATACTGATATTTTAGAATGGTGCAGAATGGTGATGGCACAGTAAAAATCTTAAATATTTAGAAAATATTTAGAAGTGTTCTAAAGAGTGATACCTGACCTACAGCAGGCCCTAAACCATGTCATTTATTGTGCTCAGCCAAAGATAGTCAGCACAACCCTGTTGGATGGAAAGGGTGCTTAGAATGTGCCTCCATCTGGCAAGACGCCTTGAGTTTCTGTAAATGTGTGCTAAGGATAGCAGGGGACTGCGCCCATCAGCTGTCAGCCACAGCTTCTGTTTGTGCTCTGAACAATAGCCATGTGCTGGGTCAGTAATTATTGGTTGATTTTCCTTCTAAAATAAGTGTCCTAATAATTTGTCACAAAACCCACTTAAATTGCTACAGTATTGTCTGCAACAGTTAAATTAGGTACAAAAAGGAAGAAAAACACAGCAAGAAATGTTTCAGTTTATTGCTGCATGTGGTCTGTATTGGTAAATAGTGTAATTAAAGTCTCGTTTGCAGGTTTTTCAAAAAGGTTATTTTTGTGTTGGGAAACCCTTTGTTTTCTTACTTAATACCCTGAGCTGTAAATTAGAAAATGGTGGAAAAAGTTACTTGGCAAATCAAGGTCCTCACTGTCTGTGCTGTTTTGGAACTCCTCCCGTATTCCTGGGGCTCAGATAATGTGTTTTTCTAGAAAAGCATGCATAATCTGCCCTGAAATGAGCTGTACCAGGGCCTGCACTGCCCAGGGATACAAATCAGGGACTGATATTTAAAAATTAATTCAACTGGAAAGTGTTTTTGGAATATTTGAGTAGTATTGCTTTGTATTTATAGGTTCAAGTGTAACCCACATTCTCCTAGCAGGAGAGATAAGGTGGATATTCATGTAGATAAATCTGAGGCTATTTGGGAAATAGGAACAAAAGGGCTGGCCAGAGCACAACAGATTTCAATGAGGGCAAGCCAAAAAGAAAGCCCTCCCCCTTCTCTTGTTGCCTTTCTAATTTTGTAGTATGTATTTCAGTTCACAGGCAGCAAAAATGAGACATTTCCTACTCAGATTTAACATGCTGTCATGGAAATGCTGATAGGGTTATTTTACAGAAATGTAGTTTAAAAAAAAAGCTAGAATTAGATTATTGCATTACACTCTGTTCCATCTAGGGCACATTTTATTAAAGCTCTTTAAAGATTTATTTTCATCTACAAACTAAGGAATTGTACCCTATCCTCTATCTCTGTGCCAGGATCCAATTAATGTCAACTTGAGTTTTCTGTGTGGACAGGGCCAGTCCATGGCCCTGGGTGATCATCTATTATTATCATTGCTTGCTTGTACATGACTTCACGGCCCTAGCATAGAACCAGTTGTCATGCTTTCCATCTTTTATACCCCCAAATAGCTCACTGAGTAGAATCTGAGAATGGGCGGGCGAGGAGCCACCATTTGAGAATGCAGAGATTAATCGTGGTTACAAGATTAAATTCAGGGAGATGTCTTAGGGAACGCTTTCCCCATATCCAGCTTGCATGTATGAATATAGATTCTTCCTTTTGACTCTAAGAAAGCATTTTGATTTATTTTAGAAAGGATGCATTTAATATGTAAAATAAATGTCATTTCTGCTTGCTACATGCGTTCAGTTGGAAGAATACCAGAAAAATGATCATTTTTAATATCTCACAAATTGTCATTTGTCCTAATAGTTACCTAACATTAAATGAGAATATTTGGAATCCTGTAAATCATTGTGAAATAGTTTTTGGCTTAGAGTTTTGAATCAACAGATAAGTGACTTAAAAAAAATCTAAATTTAAAGAATCTACGGAAGGATATAGTCATCTGACCAAAAATAATCATGCTGTCTTTAAATGGTATTGAAAACCTATAATAATCTAGGTATTGCACAGAATAATACTATGACATAAGCCTTGTAAACTTAGACCATTATGTTCTTTAGTATTGTTCTAAATGTGAATAATAGTGGACATTTTTCTAACACATTTTTTAAATAAGCATTTTATCCTCAAACAACACTGGTGTGTAGGCAAATTGGTTTTCATTTGAGTATATATTTTATCTTTTTGATTGTTTATATACTATATACCTCCATATTTATTAAAAACTGGTAACATCCCTTATAATAGAACATTGGGTATCAAGGAAATATTTTTGAATAGTGGATTTTCCAGGTGGTTATCATTCAAAAGAATTAGAAATCTTAATATTTTCCAAGTAATTTCAAAGGTACACATACTTTAGAAAATACTATCACATTCATTGTAAAACTTAAAAATGATGTTTTTTCAGCTTTTTCCATGCATTCTAAATAGTACCGTGCATGCATGCCTGCCCATTTCTGTGTAATAGCTACTGGGAAATATTTTAGCTGCTTGAATTTCCCAAAGTGCCTTGCTGACTTTTCAGTGTGAGCTTGATAGGTGAACATTTGCTGTCAATGTATTCCTGGAAGATGGGTCTGTCTTCCAAGAAATAATCCAGCTTTTTACCTATGTTAGTAACACCTCCCTTAGGTTGGAGACAAAACTTAAGTTACAGTTCATGTTGGATCAAAGCCTTTGAGCTTTTATGGTGACATCAATGGATTGTCTTCTCATGGAATTGCTTAGCTGATGGTGACGCAGTTTTTCATTATAGTTCCTTTTTAAAAAATAAAACACACCATTCATGTAATTTCCATATTAAGGATTTCTTAGAAGTAATAGGCTCAATATTATGTAGTTTTGTAACATAATATTGGAAGAGTGGATTAGGAAAGATGCTAAAGGTGACATTGTTTTGTCTTTTTCTTCCGTTTTTTGTCACTTCAATTATGTCTGCTTTCATGCCTCTTTTCAAATAAGTCAATTACCTTTCCTGTGTGATCCAATTTGCAGGTACATGATAAGCAGCAGGTTAGAATGAAGAATAAATGATTACTTTTAATGATGATCAGCACATCTGATTTGATAAATTATGATTAATGAGTAAATTAGCAGTCAGTGATATAATGATTTTGGTTTGAAAACTCTACAAAAGTATGTTAAAGAGTCAGTAGAATGTGTGTGTGTGTGTGTGTGTGTGTGTGTGTGTGTAAAGTATAGTGTCTGTGTTCATTAGCCCTATGAATATATTTCCATTTAAATGGAATATGAAAAAAATAAATATTTTGTCATTTGCCTACTTCTTTACTGAATGAGCCTGGGAGACTGCATGACTTTCCATCTGTTTCTGTATAAGGGCTTTTATCACTGATTGAATGAAAACAAATGCATGGTCTGCATATTTTGACTGTGTAATAGGTACTTAGCATACCTGGAGGAATAAAATGGAAAATGTTGAGTAAATATCTACAGGATGCTGCAGATAGCATGTTTGCATAGAATGCGTGACTCTGACTTAAGGAATGTTAAGGATGGACTCATCAACTAGGCAAAAGAATGATTCGGTACCACTGACCTGCCTTTCTGAAATTTATGTCAGGAACTGGTAGATACTGTGAGTGTTGCAGAGCAAAACAGATGAACAGTCTTATTATGTCAATAGTTCAGAAAACTTTGTAACTCTGAGACATGAATGGAGTGAATTGTTTTCATCATAAATAGCCGTTGGCTTTAGGCTAAGTCAAAAGCTAAGGTGAGTGGTAAGACCTTGCCACTTTTAATGCTGTAAAATGACTGCTGCTAATCCACACATTAATGTGTCTTGAAATAGGAGAATCTAGAAATTTATTTAGGACTGTAAACTTACAACCCCCCATGAAATATCATTTCAAAAGTTTTGAAAAATAACTTGAAAGACTCATGTGGGTTGAATATCTTGCTTTTTAATATGAAAATTTTCTGTTGCATTTCAGAAGCAGTATTTTAATATTTTGATTTAATATCTTTCTCCTTTCTTGTTTGTATAGAAGTATTCCCCAATTTTTTATTTCCCCCACACTCTCCATACCAGGGAAAATGGAAAAGACAAATTTGAATATTTGAAAAGAATTCTTTTTTGAGGGCTGCATTTTCCACTTTTTCCATTTTTATCTCCCCTCTGACCTTCACCTGTTATACTTCCTGTTTAGATAGAGAAAATTTGACCAATACAATAATAAGGTGATAATTTTCAACTCTAGTAATAGTTTAGTAATTGGCCATTCTGATATGTCAGTTTCTTCTGTGAATGAGTTTTTTTAAGCAGTCTTTTGAAATCTATTAAAAGCCTTAAAAGTATAGGTTTTTGATCTCATAATTTTACTTCTAAGGACACAGCATACATATTAAAATTTTGCATGTAGAAATGAATTACTTATAGGTATTACACATATCCAAGTATTATTTACAAGATTAAAGCATTTTATAATACTTAAAAATTACAAACAACCTAATTACTTATCAATAAATTAAAATATATCAACTTGCTTTATAGTAAAAATGATAATGAAATATTTATTGACATAAATTTTCTAATAGTTTAATTAAAATGCAGGCCATAATATATCACTTTTTGTAAATGGGCATAGAAAAACTTTGAAGTTATTCAGCAAGATAATGACCTTTAAATGGTCTTAATCTACCTTCCTCTCATTTGTCTTTTCTAATTTGCCTGTAATACATGTAATCAGAACTATGAGTCACTTTACTTATAAGGCATAAATGGGGACAGACAGGAGGAGTGCTATGTGATAATGATAGTGAGGATGGCAATACAAGAGGAGATGAGATTCATGCCTTTACATTATACTTTGTGAATGCACTGACAGTAGGACACAAGAATCTGTACTCAGGTAATGCTACATTTGGCCGTTTTAGGGTCCATTTGTTTCACACCATGTTATCAGAATTTGACAGTGTCAGAGTTTATTATATAAAGTTTTTATTCTAAAGCTCATTTATCAAGTTATAAACAAATGTAACTCCGATAGAGATAGGATTATCAGATTTACTATGCTATTGTCCTTTCTGTAAGAAAAGCAGATAGCCAAGGATTAGAAGACACTGCTCTTCAGAGAACCTCCTTTCAAGTCCAAGTATGCATTGGATACCTCCTACTATGCGTCAGTTGAGACACAAGTTACGGGATTTCAGAGATGACCAGGCCACAAAAGGTTTCCTCAAGGTTCTAATCCAGTGGAGGGAGAGAAATTCATGAGGGAATACAGCAGGAGAGAATATGGGATGTTTTCACTAGTAAAAGATGTGACAAGTGTCATTAGAATTAAAAGGATAATGGTTTTTACCCAGATGGGAGGATCAAAACATGTTTTGAGATGTTTAATTTGGGAGTAACAAGTGTGTAGGTTCTACAAATTCAAAGGTGGGGGAGAAGGCATCTTATATGAGGGGACAGATGTACCAAGGCATTGAGGCAAGCATTTCTACAGGGTAATAGTAGAAACATATCTTTGAAAATAGAATGGCAGTAGTTCCTAAAGTTCTTAATTGTCAGCTAGAATTTCTGGTTTTATTTATTTTAATATCAGTTCTCCATTCCTATTCCTGCCAACATTGTTCATCATTTTCTTCATTTGCCTCCACCAAACCACCTGTGCCCATGCCCCATCTGCCCCCCCTCTCCGATGTCCTCCTTCCTTCCCCCTATGCCCTCTGGTAGCCATTATCTTCTTCTTTTTTTTTTTTTTTTACCAAGTTAAATTTTTATTTCTTCTGTTGTTTGCATGTAATTGTTTTGTATTTGTATTTCCATCATTGGTATTTTCATAGGTATCACATTAAATCTATAAAATACTTTGGGTATATAGCCATTTTAATGAATTTCAAATGAGCAGGGATATCTTTCCATTTCTTTGTGTCATCTTTTATTTCCTCTAAAACAGTTTTACAGTTTTCATTATAAAATCCTTCACCTCCCTTCTTGGTTTATTCCCAGGTGTTTCATTCTTTTTGGCATGATAGCAAATGGGAATGTAGTCTTTATTTCCTTTTCTTCTCATACCTTGTTTGCATAAAGAAATGCCACCACTCTGTGCTTTGGTATTGTATCTTGTCACTTTACTATATTCATTTATTATTTCTAGGCTTTCTTTGTAGGTTTTGATTTTTCTTAGTATATTTGCATGTTTTCCTGCAAATAGTGACAGTTTTACTCTTCTGATTTGAAATCCCTTCATATCTCCTTTTCTTACCTAAATGCTTGAGCTAGAACTTTCAGGATTATGTTGAATAATAGTGGTGATAGTGGACATCCTTGTCTTGTTCCTGATTTTAGAGGAAATGCTTTCAGCACTTCATTGAGTATGATATTGGCAATAGGTTTGTCATACACAGCTTTCATAATATTTAGATAAGTTCCATTTCCATTTTTGGAGGATTTTATCAGTGAATGTTGGTTCTTGTCAAATGCATTTTTGGTATCTTTGTTGAGATGATCATGTAATATTTGTATTTTTGTGGCATGTCATCTGATTGATAACACACACGTATACATACACATACATATACATGTATATGTACATTGAATCAGATTTGCATCTCTGGGATGAAACCCACTTGTATGAGGTGGATGATTCTTTTGATATGTTATATTCACTTTGTGAGTATTTTGTTGAGACTTTTTTCATGTGGAGGTATTGGGCTGTAGTTTTCCTTTTTTTGTGTGTTCTCTTTTAGTTTTAGCATCAGGGTGATGTTGGGCTCATAGAATACATTGGGGAGATATTTATGATTTTAAGGAGTGTATATATAAAATAGGTATTAGATGTTCTTTATAGGTTTCATAGACTAGATGCCATCTGCTCCTGGGCTTTTTTTTTTTTTTTTTTTTTTTTTTTTTTTTTTTTTTTTTTTTTTTTTTTTTTTTTTTTTTTTTTTTTTTTTTTTTTTTTTTTTTTTTTTTTTTTTTTTTTTTTTTTTTTTTTTTTTTTTTTTTTTTTTTTTTTTTTTTTT
>PVHY01000108.1:0-63626 GCA_004024945.1 Uropsilus gracilis | reverse complement strand
GAGCTGTACATATCATCCCAGTTCAATCTTGGGGAGGATCCATTTCTTCTAGGTTGTCCAGTTTGTTTGCACAGACTTTTATAATAGTGCCCTAGCATCCTGTGGATTCTGCAGCTCTCTGTTGTAATGTTCCCTCTCTCATTTCTGATTCTGTTATTCCTCTCTTCTTTGTACTCCTAGCTAACAACTTGTCAATTTTATTTTTTCAAAAATCACCTCTTGCTTTCAGTGACCATTTTAACTGTTTTCTATTTCATCATTTTCAAATGAAAAAATGCTCAAATTTGTTATTATTTATTGCCTTCTACTAGTTTTGGAGGTGTTTCTGTTTTTATTTTTTTCCATCTGCAGATTTAAATTATTATATTGGAATCTCTCGCTCTCCCTTTTTAAATGTGGTCCTGTATTTCTATGAATTCCCTGCTTAGTACTGCTTTTAAAGCATCCTATTTGGTATGGTAGCTTGTCTCTGCATTTTCATCATTCTAATTTTTTTCTCTTTGAAATTTTTCATTGTCCCAAGAGATGTTCAAAATCATTCTGTTGAGTCTCCACATATTTTGGATTGTTACAGGATTCCTTTTATGGTTAATTTCTAGCTTTAGAGCATTGTGGTCTGTGAAAATGTTTGATATAATTTCTATTTTTGTGTAATTTCTGAAACTTATTTTATGTCCTAGTATATGATCTATTCTTGAAAGTGTTCCATGTGCACTAGAAATAAGTGTATCCATTGCTTTTAGCATGGAAAATAGTATTAAAAATCCAGTAGATCCATCTGATCTGATACTTTGTTTAAAACCTTTATTTCTTTGTTAATTTTCTGCTGGGTGATCAAATTCATTGTGCCAATGATGAATTGAAATCACTGATAATTGTATTTTTGTTTATGTATTTTTTAGGCCTGTTAACAGGTGCTTTATATAACTAGGTGTTCCTGTATTTGGAGCATAAATATTTATGAGTTATATCTTCTTAGTGAGCTGCTCCCTTGTTCATTGTATAGTGTCTGTCTTTGTCTCTGATTACCATTTTTAGTTGCAAATTTAACTCATTTGATATATAGGAATAACAGTTGCTGATTTACTCCGAGTTATTAGCATGTATGACCTTATTTCAGTCTGTTATTTTTAGTTTGTTTTTAACTTTTGGTTTTAAAGTATGTCTTTTGTAAACAGTATTGATGACGGAACTTTTATCCACATTGTTAACCTGAGACTTTTTCTTAGTAAATTCAGATCACTCACAATTAGGGCTATTGTTGATATAAGCTGTTTGTTTTCGTTTTGTTTTTGATAGATTTACTTTTATGTTTTTCCTTCAGTTTCTTTCTGGATGATTTTCTTTATTTTACCAAATCCTTTTCTCCTATAGTTGTCTATACAGGATTTTTGATTATTGTTACCATGGGGATTTACTTAAATTCAAATATTTTGGGTCTTTTATGAGCTGGCATTTGCCTTCTGACATTTGCCTATGCTGGTCTTACCTATTTCTTCCTCTGTTCCTTGTATTTGTGTTGTTAATTTATAGTATCCTTGCTATTTTATTGAACTTGTCATTTTGCCAAGGAGTTTGTACTTTGCTTTTTTTTTTTCTTGCGGAAAAACTCCTTTTAGTAATACTTGAGGAGCAGGTCTGGTGGTCCAGATTCCATTAGCTTCTGTTTGAGGAAAACTTTATTACCCCTTCATGCTTTTAAAGGAAAGAAAATTCTTGACTGAAAGTTCTTGTTTTTAGGATCGCAAAAATGTTCTTCCATTTTTTTCCTGCTTGGAGAATGTCTGGTCTGAAATCTGGACATTCCCACTTTGGGAACCCTCATAAGTTATTTTTCCCTTGTTTCCTGTTTGTTTGCTCGTTCATTCGTTCATTCGTTCATTCATTCATTCATTCATTCATTCATTCATTCATTCATTCATTTTGGTTTTTGATAAGTTTGAAAGTAATGTATCTGGGTGTGAATATTTTTGTATCTAAGTATTTAGGTATTCTCTGATTTGTGGGCTTCCATATTTAATTCATTCCATAAGTTTGGAAGTTCTCACTATTTTTAAACAGATTTTCTGTTCCTATTTCTGTTGTCTTTCCCTACTAGGAATCCAATATTTCATAGGTTTCCTTTTCAAATTGAATCTGTTATTTCTTGTCAAGTTTGTTCATTTTCTCTGTTCTTCTATATCACAGGACTTATTTTAATGTCTAAGGCTGAAATTCTTTGCTCTGTCACTATGTTTCTCTTTAAAGCTCTAAGTTTGCCTGCATTTCATTCAGAATCTTTTTGTGATCTTTATGCATATTCAGTAAGGAACTCTCTTTCTTGGATCTCCTTTCTGAGATCTTGTGTCCACCTATTTGCCTTTGACTGTCCTTCCATTGTCTCATTTAGCATCTTTATTTTGAAGTTGTTGACAGATAGTTTCTCTATTTTTGACTTTTTGCTTTGCCTGCCTGAGACTTTTGTCCTCAGTTTGCTTTTCCATCTTATGTTGAGATGTTCGTTTCCTCCACATGTATAATGTTTTATTTATTGGATATATATGTGTGTTGTTGGGGTACTTGGTATTTATCTTTGTCCTCTTCTGAGTTTACCTTTGTGAGAGGGGGCAAAACTAGCATTTTTTTACTTGATCTTGGTTTGAGGAGTGATATTAGTCACCTCTACTTGTTGCTATATTCAGTGCTTCAGCTGTCTTCACTTCCTTCCCCACCTCCCTGTTGTTCCTTTCTTCTGGGGTTCTTGATCTATGATGCTTGGGCCTCCCAGTGAGAAAGGTAATGTCCAGGTCTCTAGGCTCATACTATGGAAATGATTTACACCTGGCTCAAAGGCAGCCGCGTGTGTGTGTCTTTGTCTGTGTCTATCTCTGTCTGTGGTGACTGCACGTGTGCTTACCTGAAAGTAATGTATCTGGCCATTTCAATGTAATTGCCATCCACAATGGCCATTGGTCAGCTTGCCTCAGTTCCTTGCCTCTGCTGCTGCTGTTTCTGCAGAACCGGGAAGTATATATTTCCTTGGTTTGCCTCCTTGAGGATATGTGAGTTCATTCTAAAGTCCTTCTTTCTGGTATAGAAATTTTTATGAGTCCAGCTTTATTCCACCTGTCTTTAACTTCTTCCAGGAAGGGCTAAGGGATGCAGCTTTCAATGCTCTCATTGCCCCAGCTGTAGGATTTCCAGTCCTTTAGGTCAGTCTGCTGTGCTACCACTGCCCTGAATTGGACCCAGACTCACTCTTGTGTCAGGAATGTTTCTCTAAGGAATTTCACTATGTCCTGGCTTTCCTCAATGTGATTTGGAAAGTTGACCTCCAGACCAGACATACCCTGTCCTATTTTTGCCCTCAGTGGCCATCAGCCTTAGTTATTGATCTCCCTGGGAGATAGCCTTAAGCTATGTAAGTAGCTTAAAGTGTCTGCATTTTTGTAGGAGCACATACCAGTGTTGGGTGTTTTTTCTTGTTTGTTTGTTTTGTTTTTCGTGTTTTATTCTAGTTTTCAAGGGAGAGAATGATTCCTTCCTCTTTCTTCCCCACATGTTATGGGTGGAGTCCTCTGATTTTAATTATGCACAAAAAGTTCTTAAAAGTTTGTTTTCTTGAGGTGGAAGCGGTTGGAAAAGCACTGAATTCATAGTTGTTTAAAAAGAAAACCCCAGTATAATAAGGAAGGAAAAGGTTTTGCAGTAAATCATAATATCTATTGTAACTAAAAACCTCAAGAGAAGTGACTGAATAGGAAACTACAGACATGATATTCAGCAAATAGCAGTCTTGATGGAACATTGGAATCTTCTGGAAATTGCTTACCTCCACTAGTGATTTACTATTTTAACTGGTCCTTTGTGGTGTGGTCTAAGAACCATTGTGTGTGTATGTGTGTGCGTGATTTTTGAAAAGTTCCCCAGTGAGTCTAATGTCCACTGTGTAAAGAAAACCATGCCTTACTATTATTAGATTTAAAAAATAAATGTGAGATGCATAAAAGGAACAGAGGGACTTAATGATTGAATGGTAGAAGGGGCAAAGGAGAAGAGGACTAAAAGACTGCAAGTTTCATTTGGGAGAGTGGAGTGCTACAGAGATGGATACTTAGTAAGAGGAGTTGGACTGAGAAAGCAGATGCTATGGAGATTATTTTTAACAGTGATTTTCAGATGCCACAGGTACTCTTCAAAGTAGTTGGAAATGGGACCAGACATTAAGAAAAATTTCAAGTGAGAGATATTATTATGAAATCCTATCTCTTCTTTTTGTATTTTTTCCCTTTCTCCCTCTGTTTTTTTCCTTTTTGGCAGTGTGCATATTAGTCGTTTCTCAGCTTAAATATTAATATTTCTACAGAGACATAGAACTCTATTCATCCAGTGGGAGAGTGCCTTCTTAACTGTTTTCAAAGACTTAAGAGGTGTTAATAAAATTAATGGTGTAGTCATGTATAGAGTAGGTCATTGAAATTCTTTGAAAAAGGAGGATAAATTGATGTTAAGAACATCAATTTTCTACCATGAGGAAATTGAATGTATAAGTGGAATAGTACAAATGTATTCTACCATATTAATGTTGGAGCTTATATGATCTGTTTGACTTTTGTGGCATTGATTTTAGTCTGTTGACCAAGCCTCACCATAAATTAATTTATCCCTGATTGCAATTGACTCTGGGGAATTAGAAGAACTTCCCTATACAACACAGCATAGATGAACATTCTCACTTGACTAGTAAAAATGAATTGTTGTAATACAGCACAAGATATTTACTAGGTCCTTGAGAAAGCAATCAGTGTATATTTTACAGTTTACTAGAACAGATGTGAATATATACAATAAATTGGTTTACAGTATAGATACCCATATTGCTTATAGCACATGTTCTATGTAGGAGCTCTGTAATTCTTCATTTTATGTTTTGGCATGACTGAAAAAAGTAACTGGACTTCACAATTAGTTAAGTCTGTGACTCATTTTTAGCCTCAGGATGCTTGCTTCCTTTGTTTTACCTTCCATTCCTCCCATTTCTTCCAAATTTCTTCCTTTCTTCCAAATTTCTAGAGTTCTATAAAAATTTTCATAAAGTCCTGAGATAGGAATAATGTTAAAAAGCTTTAGAAGTCTGGAAGACACTGCATATAAGATATATAAAAGATATTTAGTCCAGTGTGTAGAATTTATTAAAGATTGTTATTCATCACATACAGTGCTCAAATTTGAAATTTAAATATTGTTTATGGAGTTATGAAGATGAAAATGCCATCAGTGACTCAAAGAAAAAAATAACACTCTGACTTGGAAGTTTTCTCTTGTGCATTTTAGAGGTACCCAGTGCAATAGGAGAAATGTTCCCGTAGTCCTCTGTTCATGCAGAACATGAACTATTGAAGCCAGTCTAGCCTATTGTCAGTGCCAGGGTTCTGACCCCCCTTATAGTCAGACATCTATTTAGGGACCTCCCTCTTTTCCAGGTATGTGCCTGTACAGTGGCCCTGCTCCATCACATTTTCTTTACTACAGGCCTAACTGGTAATGGTCAAAGAATTAGAACAGTAAATTTATCATTCATACCAACTCTGGCCATTTTCTGTGTTTGAGTCAGTGGCCCTAGGTGTGCTGTGGCTGGAAGGGAATGTGAAACCCCATGATAACAGCTCTTCTCCCCCAAAACCTGCACAACTGGCTATTGGCCTTAGAAAATCCTCTGACTTGCCTCCTGTGTGTTTTGTTTCTGAACCAATCCCGGAGTTCCTGATCCCAAGACCTTCAGTTTTTCCCCAGTAATTCTAGAGAAAGAAAGATGAGATAGACTAAATTCAGCCTTGTAAATTTTGTTGACACCTTTTAGGAAAGAAGCAGATTTCTAAAGATAGGACTCCTTACCTGTTCTTACTGAACATTCCTCTTCCTCTCCTTTTATGTCATTTGATAGCATTATTAACCTTTCGCACATAACATTTTAAGTACCCTGTTATGATAACTATCCCTTTAAAAACCAAACTTTCTATTTAAGGAAATGATAATCAGCTGAAAGAAACAAAGCCAATTAGTTACATGCTGTTAGTTTTGTTCCCAATGCGACATATTTCCTTGATGTCTGCAGAAGCAGCTTATTCATTAGAATTAAATTAGACAAATGGCACCTTCATTTCTTCTCTGCACTTTTGTAGCATGAGGTCTTCTCTGTGAGTCTATTTTAAATGATTCTTAGCTGGCCAATCAAGTTACTGCAAATCTGTGTTGATTTCTTAACCTTTATGAATTTCTCATCAATTCCTTTCTTTTACGGATGTTCCTAGTAGAGTTCATTGGTTTTCTCCCCATTAATAGTGGCTCTAGTTAGAGTAGTACACTAAAGGGAGGATTTGCCCTTGCGAGGGCAATATGTTAAATCTGGTCTGAGGCAATTGCTGGTTTGTTCTGTCCCATAGATCTAATACCCAGACGTGCTTATTGAGCTTATCAACTTCAGGGAGCCTAGCAATGTGAAGCCTGATATGCCATCGAAATATTACAATCGTTACATGCACAGGTACTGTTCGTTGGTTATACTTTAATAAATAATCCAACCTCTTAGATATGACAAATCAGTCAGCTGCCCATGGCTACCTTGAACTATGTAGGAAATGGTAATTTGCAAGATTCCTGGCATTACTGTCTGCTCTGTGAATGCATCCTGTGAATGCAATTTTGAAAACAGCAAATAAGCATGGCAGACATGTTCTAGAATATCATCCATGCCTATGTTCTGACTCATATGCATATTTACCTTCTCTATTTTCCATTTAGAAAATAGACTTTCTGGGTCTTAGAGTAATTTGACCTCTGCAGTGTTCAGCTTTAGTTTAATAAAAGAGCCTATTCCTTATTTGTCAAAGTCAACTTTAACAGAAATGCATATTCAAAGCACAGAATTAGTAGCTTTATGTAGATAGCAATGGCAGTGATCAACAATAATGGAAGGACATTTAGCTAAAAATGGTGACTCAAAACTTTTAATGTCTTTTTTTTCTAAATTCTCTTGATATTTCCTTTTTTTAGAGTAAGTATAGTAGAGATAGTTGTATCTCATGGGATCAAAATGGGCATTTTCATCATTCATACTCAAGACCATCAATTCACGTGACTTTTTAGAAGAAGTCTAAACTTGGGCAGAATCCATTACAAAATAGGTAGAAGATTCATCTGGTTTCTTATATGAAACTGAGATAAAATGAATAGGAAGTGGTTGTTATATATTGTTACACTCCTCTGAGAATAAAGATTTTCACTTGCTTAGAACTTTCACTTACTGGTGTTAATGAATTGTTTCCTTACTTTCTCACATAATTCATTTGACTATTTTTTTCCAGCATTGACAACTTTGGTTTTAGAGTTTGGCCAACCATGACTACTAGTTATGTGACAAACTTGCTTGCTGAAAGCTTTTTCTGTATGATCTAGAATTTTTTGCTTTAGAATGCTTTCTGTGGTTTGAATATTGTGGGCAAAAATAGAGAAATGGATACCAGATCCAATAAGAAGGCCATAGAATTTTTATCTACAAAGCCTAAAGTTTTTCATATTTTAAAATAGAAAAACCTTGTGCACAAGAACTCAATATGGTTTTAATTTGAAGCATGTGATCAATTTCATTTTTATTCGAAGAATAAATTTTAAGAGCCTTTTAGAATTATCTTTTTTCCCCTGCTGCAATATACTTAGTCCTACAGTGATAATTAGGAGGATTTAGAAAAACAGACCCTTATTTGAAAAGATTCTATCTAGTTGTTTTAATAAATTTCCCACTGTTCAGTAGGTTAACGTCACTACTTGACTTCGTCTTCAGAAATAAAACCCCTTCAACAGCATTCAGTGGTTACTTTGGCAGATTTTTACACTTACCAATATTAGTATGATAATGTCAGTGTATGACTAGAAAATTGATATAAATGAGAGATATGCCTGAACAGTGGCCTGGTAACTACATCCTTTCCTTGAGTATATATGAATTTTTCTTCTCTGTACTTGATTTAGAATATCTCTGTGTTTAATGATTGACACTTTTGTATCCACAGTCACTCTGTGTTTAGAAAGTACTTACACAAATAGCCATTACCTTTTCGGAGATTGTATGTCCAGATGCCCTCTGTCCTTCATTCTTTGGGATGAGAAGATGTCGGCATCCCCTTATGTCCTTTTGCCCTCTGTTCTTCATTCTTTGGAATTAGAAGTACTAAAATACTAAGCAAAATAAGTCCGGGAAAAAGACAAAGGCTGGTTTCATTTTTCTATGGAATATAGAGAAACGTAATAAATAATCTGTCAAAACCAAACAAGTCTTAAACTCTGAACATCTGACTGCAAAACTTAGGCCACTGCTACTAGTAGGAAGTTGGCAGGATGGGAGTCGCAGGGGAAAAAGGCCTATGTGCAACATGATCAAGGATTGTTGGAGCACTGATGGTGGATAAGGTGTGAAAGTATACAATTTGTTTCAAATAGAGATTTTGTTCAAATACAGATTTGAACATCTGAGTTCCAGAGCAAATAGGAAGATGTAAAACTACTTGTATCAATAAACATATTTTGGAAAACAGGCAAGCAGGATGTTACCCCTTTAAAAATATTTGCACACACACACATATTCCAATGCATTGAAAATGGCATCCTACATTGGGTTTATTTAATTTTATATGATATCCCTTCACCCTGTTCACACATTCTTGCTCTAGATTTCAAAATGTAACTGAAATGAGAATCCAGCTTGTTAACATTTATTTTCATTCATCGCCAATATTTATGTTATAGGCTTTGGATAGGAAGCTATCTAAAATGACAGTATTGTAGCATTTAATATAGAAATGCAATATATTTAATTTTGCAAGGAAATTTTAACTGTATGATTATAATTTCCATATTAGATACTGACAGCTGTGTGGTTATCAGTATACATTGTTTGCAGTAAATAGCTAAATAAAAATAATAACTTCTAATATCACTTTAGTTTGTCTCAAGAAAGGTGACATCAGTGTGTAGTACTCTTTGTTCCTCACTGTTAGTCAATTTCAAATCATTTTAAGTACCTCCTGCAGGTCTGATAATCACATAGTCTGCACTGCTGCCCACAGGTGCTGCAGGATGTGATGTCTAGCAGTGATGATAGAACCTGCTTTCTTCCTTAATATATCTGAACAAATGGACCCATATTCCCTCCAGTTCCATTATCTTCCCGTCAATTTTTTTGATCAGGTGTAGGGAAACTCATGCTCAGAACTAGCCCTGCAGAGAGATCCCTACCTCCCCCTTTCCTTATCATCCCTCATTGTAGAAATAAGGCACTAAGGGTTTTTTCTTAAAACTACAAGAGTTGTTGCAAAAGGCTTTATTTCATATCCATGCTTTCACAGTTAAGGATTAGGAAAGTTAGGCAAAAACTTTCCCAAGTTGATATGTGTATATAATGGGAGAATTGAGATAGGAATTTGACTTCTATGATGTTAGAAAAACCCAGGTGAGAGTCAATAAAACACTAGGGAACAGGATCATCATGTGGGAAAGACAAAGCGATGGAAGAGAATGAAGGGATGAACCTATCATCTCAAGCTTTGTTATTTCATTCCTTCTTTGTGTCCAAGGTTTGTTTTCAAAATGAACTTTGGCTATGCTTACTGTTGTTCAATTTCAGTCACATATAACTGAAACACAAGAGTAGGAAATATGTAATAATGGAAAGAAAATAGAATATAATATGGAAAAATAAAATTTGTTTGATTTAAAGAAACTTCCAAATTGCAATCTAATCCTAACAACAGAGGATGAAAGAAAAATGTAAAGAGAAAATCATTAAAATATTTTGTTTCAAACAACCATCATTAACATTTCAGCATATTTTGTCCATTTTCCCTATATATTTTCTATTCCTTATAATTTGGTATGTCTGTGGCTTTCTATTTTTGTATGTGTTTATCATTTAAAAAACATTTATAATTGCATGAATTGTTTATATGATGTTTCATCATTATACCATAGTTCATTTTGCCATCAGTTTTTGTATTATTTGATCTTTAGGGTGCTTATAACCTTTGTTAAATAAGTGACAATATAATAACCTTGTTTGTAAATTTTATCTATACGCTCCATAATCCAAGTAGTTAGATTTCTAGATCAGATGTATAGGTTTTTAAGAAAGAGGGTGAATGTTAGGAACATTGAAAGGAAAAGCGTACTTTAAGCCTACTTTATTTAAAGAGCCTCTAACTTCTGTTCTTTCATCTTTAGAATCTTTAACTCTGTCTCTATCTTTCTTTAAGGGAATTCTTTCCTTTGCTCTGATTTTTGTGGTCTTCTTGACTTCATTTTCTCTTATGCAAATTGTTAAGTTTGAAGTAATGTAGGTCTCAGTATCTGGGTTAGGGAGTCTCTTTGCTATTTGTCCTGTTTCTGTTTCTTGCCATACATTCCAATTCAGGGCTATATTTCTTATAAATTTCCTAGAATTTCTCTTAAATGTCACTAATTTTAATAGCCTAGCAGTGGCAGTGCTGCTTTCTGGCAGTGTCCTGATAGCAGCATCAAAGCAAAGAGCTAAAATTTTACTCACTTTGATTGATGAGCTCATTTTGTTACAGAGGACAAATTGGATTTTTTTTTTACACTGGTAATAAAAATTAATGTGTGATGTTGCTTTTTGGATGTTGTTGGATCTCTGCCATAATACAGATTTCAGCAGTAAAAGCAGATAACTTGGCCAGAAAGCTACCTTCTCTTCTCCCCTTTAAATTACCCTCAGAAGTAAAAGGTGCTATCCTAATTATGAGCATGTGTATATGTATGTGTGTGGGTGTATGTTGATGGAAATGGGCTTGAGCATTTGTGGGGAGAAGCAGTGGCTTTTGTGTAATTGTTTGTATTCTAATTTTCCATCTAATCATTATGCTTTATTATTTTTTTTTTCATTTCAGCACCTCCAAGATTTACGCGAACTCCCGTTGACCAGACTGGGGTCTCTGGAGGAGTTGCCTCATTCATTTGCCAAGCTACTGGAGACCCAAGACCAAAAATTGTCTGGAACAAAAAAGGGAAGAAAGTCAGCAATCAGAGATTTGAGGTATTAGGTCCATTGTTCTGTTTCTCTGGAGGAAGAACGTATTCACTCTGTCTTTGGTGTCAGTTACTTGTTTTTACACTATGATGTCATGGTCTCTGAACTATGACATCCTTTATGTTGCATGCCATGGAAAATTTAAGTGACTTTAAAAAAAAGAGGTTTTGAGGTTCAGGTGTCTGATTTTGTCTGTACTTCTACCAGGGATCAAATAGTATTTCCAGAATCTGTTAGCCTAATCATCAAACCACTTCCACTTAAGGTTGCGAGAGAGCTTCACATATATATACGACCTATCCTTGAAGATGAGTGAAGCTGTCTATGTCTTTTGGCTTTTACTGAATTACATGATCATCCCTGAACCAGTCTGCTTGACACCTGAATGGCATAGCTTAATTCATTTAAGTTAATAAATTACACCCCTCTTGCTATGTAGAAAGTAGGTTTTATTTAACACCATGACTTTGGATGAAGAAGCCATGTTTTTTTCTTAAAGGGAATTCAGGTGTTTTCCTAAAGGGAATTCAAGTTCAAGTTCCTATAATTAGGAAGAAGGGTCCTGGACAACAAATAAAAAGGTGTTTCCATTGTACCTTAAATTTGCTTTTTATAAATAGCTTAAAGCAGATAAGAAGTTTGCTCAAGTGCGTTAGCAGATAGTATGATTCTCGAAGAAACATACCCAAACCAGATTGATGTTCATCAAACCAAGTGAAAAAAAAATCAATTTTCTTGATTGATCAGAAGTTCAGTACATTGAAGATGATGAAACATAGTTCAGTTATTACTTTGGCTGTTTTTAATGAGACTTATAGTTTCAAATTAAATTGTTCTGGAATGGAATTATAAGCTGCACAGAAAAAGATGGCAACAAATCATACTATACCTTGCCTTAAATATAAGACCTGAGAAGGATAGCTGGATACTGAGAGGCTATGAAGACCTTCAAATTGTGCCAAATTGTAAAACTCAATTCCTCTTACCTGAATTTCTATTCTATAGACAAACAATTTGGCAAAATAAACCTTTAATAAAATTCCTTACTAAAGACACTTAGCAATCAAAAAATTCAAAAAGTTTGATTACAGTCCTTTTTGAGCAAACTTTCAGAGTAATAAACTGGCCATATATGTAGGAAAAAGTTGAACTCTAGACTGTAGTTTAAAAATGATAAATTTAAAATTCAACCCATAGTAATGATAAGCATAAATTGTATCTTAAATAATGTTTAGAAAATGTTTTCTGCATTCTGTAGAAAATATGTTGTATATACAACTTTGGTATCATCACTTTCTACTTTTATAAAATTGAGTATTTTCATTACAGTAGAGTGTGATATCATGCTTGCTAGTGATGATGGCTTGACAAATCTTTCATCCAACATTAAATTATAATAGTAAACATTTCAAAGCATGAGCTCTGCTGGATATATAGTACTCAGTGAAAGTTAAAAGTTTTTCCAGGGGAAGTTACTTTTACCCAAAACTCCTACATCAAATAATATACCTCGGATTGAGACTACTATATCTAAGTGTGTATGTGTGTGTATATAAATATATATGTATATATAAATATATTTATATTTTTGGTTTAACTAACTTTTGAGTTGCATGCTAACAGTGGAAAAGACCACTTTTACTCCCTCTTCTATCTCTAGTACCATTAAACTTGTCCAGAGATGATATACAATCAGTGTATTTACTAAGTTTTTCGGGTTGGAAATTATGACATTCACTTCTCATGTGTGAACTGGAGTTTTTTGTTGTATGAGGATAATTTTTAATTCCTGGAAATATTTTGGAAGCTTGCAATTATGTGTAACAATGAATATTTGAATAGGTTCTAGAGATGTCTGAACTTTTATCCATAGTAAGCCATAGGCTGCTCATATGGTTATATATTTAAATTTTGGTGTATTCCAGCAAGATTCCATCAAGTCTGAAACTTTTTTCTCCCAAGATGCATAATAGAATCATTCTAAAGTGTGTACTTTATAGACGTGCTATAAAATACGGTGCTTTGAGAAGTGTAAATTATGGATGTTTTGGGGATTTTGAACCTAAATGAAATGTACAGAGGACTTGAAGTTGCCATTTTAACACCATTTAATAACTTCCATAAAATGACGTGTACACATGCCACACAAAATCTAGGATTGAGCAGCCCACTTAAGTATATTCATAAGGCATTATCAATTTAGTCATAATTTAGGCACATGCAAGTACTATTTACAGGAAAATATAAAATAAATAACAAATATAAAATAACAGTGAGCCCCTGAGAAAGTACACAGTTATAACAGAGAAGACAGGAGGAGTACTCTATCACATTTTTCAGTATTGTCATCATCATCATCATCATCATCATCATCATCATCATCATCATCATCTTTAAAGCATACTATTTGAATTAGCTGAGAAGAAGGATTACTAGTGCTGCTAAACTTTGTTGGAGTACAGTTCATGATGATAGTGAAGTCAGACTTACTTTTTAGGACATTAATTTCCTGCCTGGTGAAGCAGACCTCCATTTTAGAGCAAACAGTGCCCAAGAAATGCAGAAATGCTAAGCTAGAACAAATAGTGGAATGATTTATGGTGAAATTAATGTATGCCATCAGACTTCTTGGGTTGTGAAAGCCGTCCTGTTGGCTGCCTAAGTACTAGATTTATGCAGTTTCTTTTCATGGTTTGTTCATCTATACTGTTCAGGACTTTAAATGAGAAGAGCTACTATAGTAGCATGCATTAATTCTTCACTCTGTGGTCTAATTAATGAATATATCTATGTGTGCATATGTACTGTCAGAGACAGGATAATTTGAGTTTATCCAACATAGTAGCAAGTCTTTTATGAAGTGAATAGGTTCATATTGCCCTGGAAATTCATGCTGGAATGTTTTCATGAGCAAGCCCTGCATGGTTTTCAGATTAGAAATTTGCATTTCTGCATATGTAGTTTCATGCCTGTCCCATTGTTCAGTTGAGGATTCATTAAATTAGACCAAATATTTGCTTCATCACTATGTCCAAATTTAGTTATATAATGCTGCTAAGTTTATTCTGATCTTTTGACTGACTTACCACTACATTACGAGGTTTAGCTGAGAGGTAGATGATTGTAACAACACCTGTGACAGCTATTGTTTCCTCTAATAGGTAATAGAGTTTGACGATGGATCTGGATCAGTTCTCAGAATACAACCCTTACGGACTCCAAGGGATGAGGCCATTTATGAATGTGTGGCCTCAAATAATGTGGGAGAAATAAGTGTATCCACCAGACTCACAGTTTTACGTGGTAAGTGCTCAAGTGCAAGGTCGTTTCTTGTGACATTGTTGAAATTCTGGATCCCAGGTGTTCTACAGGACCCTAGTAAAGACTGTAATTGTCACTGTCTAAAGTGGGAATTGAATAGAAATGGAAAAATTGTTAGGCTTAAATCCTTGAAGGGATAGAGGTACTCTCTCTCATTGCGGATCTTAAACATTGATTGGACAGAAAAGAAAACCCATCTGTTGATTTCAAGTTGCGATTTTTGGTAGAGAAATAGACAGGCTACGTTACTCTTTAACATTGCTTTTGTATGAATTTTTCATGTATAAGTGAGCAACTGCTTTCTACAAATTAGATATAGCTATATTTACAAAAATATAGGAACATCTTTCACCCTAAAGATGAATTATTATTAAGCAGAGGAATCAAGAATTAGAAAATCTTGAGTTTTCTTTATGTCAAAATGCATTTTTATTTTAGTCTTTGTTTCTTGACACCCCGCATCTGTTGATGTAAAAAGTGCATGGAGACATCGTCTCCTTTCGTGTTTATGACTCTATGTCTTCTGCAATTTGAACAATGCATGGGCTCACTTACAAATCTCTAGGACAGTGTGTCTACTTTCTAGACTTTGCTTAGAATGACATTACTAGAGATTGAAGGCTGGTGATTAATAACACTCTTGTGTACCAGTGATTTCATTGTTTTGTAGAATGATAAGAACATTGCCTGATGGGACTTGCTTGGTACTTGGTATTTCCTGACTAATACTTATGTTCCTTTATCTATTTCTCTGTCACATGTTGTTGTATTGTTTATTCAGCTTTGCCTACTTTGCACTCTTTTTGCTTGATTTTTAGATCTTGGGAGAATAGGCTTTAAGTTGAGGAGAACTGAAAAGGAAAGGCCAAAATGCAATGATCATAGAGGAATATATGCATTAAGTGTATAACTGCTTAATTTCATGTTTTTTTCCTCTTTAGTAATGAATGTATACTGTTTATAAAATTAAAAGGAAGTTTTCTACCATATCTATTTAGTACCAAATAATTAGTCAATCCCAGAAGCCTAGAAAAATGAGGTAATCTATATATACATCCTAAAATATGTTTTGAACTATAAATCATCTTACAACATCTCTGGAGACATGTTGGTAAACTGAATATAGACTTTTGGATACATGTAACAGAATGCTACTTAAAAGTAAACATGTCATATTTGATTTATATTCTTAGCCTTTGTGGGATGCTATATTCTCCATATCCTGATTAAATGGACAATTACATTTGTGAACAAAAAAGAATGTTAAAAACAGAAACTATATCAACTATATATATATTTTTTTAAAGTAGCATTTGTTTATTAGACTATGTGTTTCTGAGTAGATGTTCGCACCTCTTCATGTGCATTCTGCCATACCCATGATGATAATTGAATGATCTGTGTCCTATAGGGCTGGAGGTATAGCTGTCCAGAAGGAAATGAGATGGAAGTAAAAGCAGCTAGGTCAGCTTTCTGCTTTAAGTTAACACTTTTACTATTCTTGCTACTGTGCAATACTCAGAGAAACTAATATAAAAACTGGTCAAAAACAGTGAATTCCATAGACTGGGAATTCACTAGACAGCCATATAAGTCCTTGCCCCATAAAGATGTATCTACCATCCAGGTATGTGCATGTAGATCAGGTTATTTCAGATAGGCTCATAGGTATCAACTCTAAAACATGAAAGCTACTTCCAATGTACAAAATGTGGTAAACCCAGTCAATGAGAGTAGAAGTCATAGATTCTTGTGAACTATAGATAATTGAACCACTTAATGGTTTTTGAAAGACATGTCTAAAATATTTGCAAAGGTAAAGGAAGGAATAAAATCTGTCACCCATGTGACAATAGATAAAAAGCATAAGAAGTAGAAGTCAAATTTTAGAACTGAGAGGAAACTTGCAAAACATGCTTATACGTACTGTTACATACACTCAATTATGTATCTATGTATCCATGTACATTTATAATTTACCAGTTTTTTAAGGTTGTGTGAAATAGACAATTTTCAGATTCATAACTGAACAAACTCAAATTAATTTGTTTAAAATTTTTTATTGCTTATCTGCCTATTTTTGGAGCTATAAAGATACAGTAAAATAAAATTTATCAGAAATTTTTTTCCACTTTTTGATTTTAAATCTTTTAGATGAATATAACAGCCATTTGAGCTACTTAAGCTTTATAAAGCTTTTGATGAACACTTTTACAGAAAGCTGGAGGAAAGTGTCACTATGCTTAGAAAGCCACTGGTTTTCCTGCCTCCCACTAGTGAAGACCCCTCTATTTCATCTGCTTTTCACTAACTAGCCACCATGTCAAATAAATGCATTTGAAAAATTTAGCATTATTGTGATTTTGATATGAAAATTTATGATTGTAGTAGAGTATTTAAACCTTTTTTTTAAGACTATGTTTAGCAATTTTGGAAATGTTTCATGAGAAAAATCCAAAGATATTTTGGATAATGGAGAAGTAGTCTAAACATACCTTAAAATAGAATAGTTTCATGTACCATTATAGATTGAAATAAATGGGGTGGGAATGATCATTTTTTCTTAAAATTTTCTAAGTAACCACTGATAAGTATTACTAGCTATCTTGAAGTACATTCCAGCGGTAAAGTGATCTTCATAAGAGTACTGCGAACACTTCACTTAATGAGTATGAAGAGTTTCATACCAGAGTTGATGAACTTTGTTCACTTTTTCTTACAAATCATGTTACCCCTCAGCTCTGTGCTGAGTAGATGGAACGAGCTTTATGTTCTTCCATAAATGCCCATTGCATCCACGGAGGTCATTTACTTTTTCCTGACTTTGCTGACAATGCCAAAAATGTGCAAGCTGTCTTGATAGGTTTTGTTGAAGTGGACTAGATGGCAATCACTAATTTATTTCACATAGGCTACCAGAAAACCTAATTAATTAGGCATTTAAATGTCTGACCCTGTGTGGCTAATGCAGAAGACATTGAAATAATACTCTGACCAAATGATACTTTGAAATGTGTACTGAAGGGAGTATTTCAGGGAAAGGTTTGTTCTGGTAGCTTGTTCCAAATTACCCTAGCTCTGAAAAGCTTTTTACAAAGAGGATAACTGCAAACTCAGTCTGAGCATGACCTGGGAAGCAGTAGTTAGGCAGTTTCCAGCTGTAGCCTGTGGACTATAGTGTGGAAGTAGTTGTGAGAGAAGAGAGGGTTGTGTATGGTACTTACAGACTGTCAATTTCCAGGTTTTTTAGTTGTCCTGAGTGTGAAAGATTAGGAAGTATCAATCCCCTTTGGATTTTTCTCATGATATGTGGCACTATAGGTAACTAAGTATCATAAACATGTTTTCTTACTTAAGTGGAATCTAAGTGAAAGTGTCAGATTTCACCAGGAGATTATTAAAGGCTGAGCTGTACTTTGTGTGGAAATCTGCTATAGTTTTGGATCAGATGCTCAGCTTTTACTGAAAGGCAAGCCTAGAAACAGTGTGTTTTTAAGAAATGGTATAATCTGTATATATGTATATATATATGCATAAATATGTATATATATACATAAATATGTAAACAACAAAATAAGTAATAAATGTATGTAGAAGCATTCCTTCTGCAGTTATTTGGAAAAATTTGACAAAGATATGTATTAGGTTCTCTTTGAAACTTTGCATTGAACTCACTTTTATTTATTTAATTTTAATTGTATAAAAATTTAATTGTATATAGAAATATATTTTTCTTTATATTTCTATATATCAGTATTGCAATTGTACATCTCTCAATGCAAGTTAAAAATAGTCTTATCACTATTTTACTATTAAAAATTTACTATTAAAATTGCTATTAAAAATTTACTATTAAATTTACTATTTTAAAAAAGTGTCCTCATCTAGATTGAATTCATTCTTCCTGAATCTTTGGTTTGTTAGCTATGATTTTTGTGATCAACAGTGTCACAAGGAAAAGAAACAGTGCAATGATATATAAGGATGAATATTTCCTCTCAGGTACATTTTATCAGTCATTGAACAGGGAAGTTGAGTTCTCATCATCCCTAGACTTTTCATTCTCCTGAGAGTTCAGAAACCTCTGCCTCTTTCAGGCAAGTAGAAAGTCAACAGTCCTTTTTTCTTGGTCACATCATTTCCCTGCTTTAGGAAAAAATTCTAGGAAAATAGTCAGTCTTGCTTTGAATTATCTGAATGTCATGTTTTGCAAATTTAGTTTTTTTCCCCTCAGGTATTAATCAGAAAACACACATTTTCTTATCATCTCCAAACAGCCTGCATTATTGTTTAAACTTAGTGATTTTTTTCAAAGTTTTAATCGTCCTAAGCTGCAGTACCCCCAAACCACCATCACACCACCAAAAAGCTGGGTAGAATATGTGACATTATTGATCTTATCTACTTATAGGAATCTAGTTTGGTCACAGAGCATATAAGTAGCATATTTATTGTCTAAAAATAATAGCTGTCCAAATAGGAAGCAGCTCAGTTACTTAGTTTAGCAAATATATTTTACGAATTGATACTAGGTGCTTCCATTCTGCATATAAATGCATCTCATTTTATACACGATGGCCATCAAGACAGTAAACCAGTGTGCACAGTGCTTCCATCTAGGTCTCAGGTAGCTTGAGTTCCACCATTGTTGCTGTCACAGAATGGTTTCATTGTCCTATGCACTTCCCTCCCCTGTTCTATATTCCACCCTCTTCAGCTTTCCCAGGAAGATATGGGATAGCTGCTTACTCAGATCACTTCTTTCTAACTTTCTGTGCTTCAGTAACATGCCTGTTTCAGTGAGTGGGTTTGCACAAGATGGAAAATATATGCTCCCCGAAGGTGACTGTTACTGAGATAGTAAAGCACACAGAGAGCAGTTGGATGAGCTAGAGAAGGCATTTCATAGGGAAATGGAGAGAAATGTTTGCATAATATGTCTGTTTCCAAAAAATGTGAGCCATTATAGCAGTTGTTAAAAAAAATAGCACACACATGCAAAGAAACCACAACAACTTTTACAATCTTTCAGGGAGATGGCAGTCAACTCTCTTCTTCATTGTGCAGTACCCTGTGATCAGAATTAGCATGTTCATTACAGTCTCATTTTATTAATGCCTCCTTTTGAAGATGAACACAGTTGTCCCTGCTGTGAAAATGGTACTTTGCCGTTTATGTTATAAAGTGGTCTCTGCTGGGGATCCAGGCTAGGAACATTAAAGAACAAAGCACAGCTGCTTGACTGTCACACAAAAGGGTTTTTATGAAAGAGTGAAACAGAAAGGAAGGGTGGCCAACACAGAACAAACTTGCTGAAATGAGGGTACTGAGTGAAGATTACTTGAAAAGGCTTATAAAGTATTTGAGTATTTGGAATAAATTGATCAAACAACATGATAAAACCTTCCATGTTTTACGTTTTCTTGCTGAAGGAGGTAGTGATAGGTAGAAGCATATTACTAAACAATCTTCTGCCTTCCAGTGGTAGAAATTCAGGTCTTCATTTTGTCTGTGTCAGTGTTCATGAAGTCAGGAGTCCATGTGGACAGAGGCATAGGAGACTGTACTAAAGAAAGACATTTTAAGCAACCACTATTTTGAAGAATGTGTATTTGTGAGCTGTGAGGCAATTCATGTATATTGTCATCAGTCTTCCAAGCACCATGGTGATGCCATTTCTTTGAATCAGCATCATCTGTTTAGTACCTTGGGATTATTTTTTTAAAAGGGCCCAGGGGAAATGTGTGTACTTGTAGCTTAGTGCATTTAAAGAAGGGCAGTTTTCCTCTTTTGGTTATAGTATCATGATAGTATCAAAATAGTATCATGATCCTATTTTTAATGATTTTCACATGAATATTGTTTCATATGTGTATTTACTGGTGATTGATTATTACTGGTATGTCAACTTAAAAGGGAATATCATATTTACTTAGCCCGATTCTATGTTTTTAATGTAAGAAATCAAAGTTCAGAGAGTTTGAAATTATAGTTTTCTTGGTCATACAAGATTTCTTTGGGGTTTTATCTAATCAGAAATAATCCCTGTTGTATTATGTTGTTGGGAAACTTTATTCTAGCCCTTTAGTTACTTTCATGTAAAGTAATTGTACTGAAAGAACAGTGTTTCTTCAGCTGAACAACCATAGGTAAGCGTGATGTAGATGAAAATAGTACTAGCATGCCACAGATGTGCTAAGTGTGGGACAGTCTTCCTTCAGTGCTCCAAGCTTTGAGTTGAGACTTGAAACAAGTGTAGAATTTTAACAGGCAGCGCTAGGGTGAGAAACATAAGTCATAGGTAAGAACAAGTGGAGGGGGGGGCTCGAGGTGTGTGTGCATGTGTGCTCCTGGTATTTAAGAGACTGAACCCCCACACCGGCAGTGTGAGTGGAAATCTGAAGAGGCAGAAGAGCATGTTTAACTTTTATCTGAAGACAAAAAAAAAAAGCCAGGGTCCCAGTTTGAAGCCACTCAAGCAGTTCTTTTTGGGGGGAATGGGTATCCCTTTGCTTCCATTCAGACCTTCATTTGACTGTGTGACGTTCACCCCCTATTAGGGAAGGCACTCTTTTTTACTAGGTTTACTGAATTAAATGTTAATCTCATTAAAAAACACTCTTAAAGTGATATTATCCCAATTAAGATTTGACTAAATACCTTGATAATTTGTAGACTAGTCAAGTTGACATATGAAATTAACTGTGCACATAGGTATAAACAGTTGTACCTCAGAATAGAGTTGGAGTGAAAAGAGTAGTATAAAATGAGTTTGAGACATACTTAATTGGCTTTGGAGATTGAACTACACTAGTAAAGTACCGTGTGACTAAATTAGCGTAGACTATTTCCATAGAAGTTGAAATTTACAAGGAGGTTTGCTAAAATTAAGCAACATCACACGCAATTTAGTCTTTTATGCTATTGATGTTTATATATTCAAATTGAATATTAGATTGGTTTTCATTGATAAAAATTGAATACCTTTTAAAAATTCAATTTCCTGGTTTCCAAAATTAGTTTTAAGATACTAATTAAGATGTAGTTTTAAAAGTTGTACATGCATAATTTATTGGGAGCAAAGGCATAGATCTACCTAATGCCTCATCTAGGATTTAATTATCAAAATTGTAATTACATATCTCTTTAAAAACACAAATAACTTATATTGATTTATTAAAATAAAAATGATGACCTGTGAATAAATGTCTCACTAAACACAAATATGATAGCATACAAACCAGTATTCTTAATATAGTTGATTAAAGACATTTTATTGAAGAGAATATAAATAGATATAATAAAGATAGAAAAAAGTAAAGGCTATACAATTTGTGATCTTTTTAAATGAACCTGTGTTAACCTTACAATTTACATCTCAGAAATTTCAGTATTCTATTTTTTTGGTAACTTTAAATTTGAGTCTTTTTTTAATGGTCTTAAATAGATAAATAAATTAAAGGATGATGAGCTCTGTAAGAATCTTGATTCATTTAATCAATTCATTTATTTAGTTCTTTCATAATATTTCTCAGGAATAAAGAGATACAAAACAAAGGACTGTATACAACTAAACTAATAACAGACACCAGTTTTAACAGAAATGACTAGAACTGAGACTACCAGAAAGGAACAGGAAGAAGAGAGAGTAAAGTAGAGAGAAGGAACAATGAACTGTGGGAAACCTTGGTGGGGGGCCGTGGTGTGGTAACATACACCTGAAGTGGGTGCTCCGATACATCTAAATGATATACAATGCTGGGAACCACTGTTATTTCAATAAAAATACTCTGAGGGAAAAAAATAAATTTGAATCTTGATTTCTAAATTCATTCTTGCATTTAAATATTTGTTTTCACCCTTTAATATAGTGTTTTTTTTTTCTTCATCTAACAGATTTAGGGAGCAGTGTGACCCTTTTAAATTTTTTTCTCACATGCTTGATGATTTGTATGTTCAGGTGATAAATTTGATCGCAGATAGTTTTTCCTGGAAGTGCTCCTGTAATTTTTTATAGTGTAACACCACTGTTTAAAGGTCCTGTTTAGAAGAATAAAATTGAATATTATAAGTAGGGCTAACATGTCAATATTAACAATTTCAGATACTTTGTATCCTTCTAGAATGTCATGCACACTTTTTCTATGCTTAATTCTATGTGTAGCTACAGTTTTATCATTTATCAGACAACCAGGAAGGTAAGTAGAAGATCTTCTAGTTTATGAAACTTCATGGCTTTAATAAAATTAGTTCTCAATTATTGATACCTATACATTGTATAGGTAAAGCAAAAATTAATGTTTTGTATATATATGGTACTTTTGTATATATATGGTACATCAAGTGTATACGTTGTGTATGTGTATATATAAGTGCATTAGATAATAATATGTACAATTTAATTTACTCCATACCATTTCTGTTGTATGAAATTATACTCTTGATTTTTTTTGAAACTTTTATGTTTCTCTCCTTGCCATGTATGTGAGCTCCATTTTTTCACTGACCTTTAACATTCCTTCTATTTACTGGACACGTAATAGGTATTTGTGGAGTGAATATATGCATATGAAGAAGACCATTAAGGATATGTTTATGTAAACATAATGTAATAAGAGACCATTTGGGCAGAAATTAACCTCACCCTAAGTGTAATGAATGAAGTGATGTCAGTAGATACTGTACAATGATAGAGCACTAGAAAATAGAGGCAGAAGCAATGGGAACTATAGAGAGAGAGAGTGAAACAGAAGGGATCACTGTGGAAAGAGAAGTTCTTTGTACCTAGAGAGATATGGGTTCATATCAACTGTCTACTGGTTTGTGGGTTTCTATGCTTAGACGAGATGGGGCGCATTCAGGGTGGTATGGCCGTAGATGGTTTCTGTGCTTAACTCAGAACTTGAGGCTCTTCATCTTTAGACTGGAGAATAATCCTCTCTGTAAAGGTTGTTTTCTAGCGCTGGACAAGGTGGTGTACACCTGTAATCCCAGCACTGGGAGACTGAGGCCAGGGATCACTTGAGTTCACAGGTTCGAGACTATTTCGGGCAACATAGCGAGACTTAGTCTCTAAAAAATAGCCAGGTGTGTTGGTGCACATCTATAATCCCTGTTACCTGGGAGGCTGAGGCTAGGGATCACTTGAGTCCATGGATTCAGGACTACCTGGGCAACATAGAGAGAGGTTGTATTCTGAGATTAAGAGCATGTGTGTGCAAATGACATGTGCTGTGTCTCAACTATACAAGTTGCAGGGAAATGCTTTTCCTTCTTCCATCATCGCTTTGAAGGGGAGAGATTGGTTTCATTCTTTTGTCCAAAACACTGTTATTCTCAGTACTTTCTACATGTTTCATGTGATCAGGACTTAGTTTTATTTAAGATTGTGCAACCAACAGAAGTGCAGCATGTTACAGCATTTCATACATAGAACATGTCATAGATATGACAAGTATAACAAAGAAAATTCTAATTATTTCTAATCACATCTAGATGACTTAAATTTTTATTTGTAAATATCATAAACCAAGAAAAGGTTTCTGTATCTAAGGAAAAAAAAAACACAGAGCTTGAGAAGCAATCCATATTAATTCATCAATACATATATATATATATATATATATATATGTAGTGTGATTCTCCTATGAATTGCATTAAAATTTGGAGTAAAAAGATAGAAAAGACTAATTGTGTCCCCCCTCACCACCAAACTCACACACATTTTAAGGAAGCTGCAGTCTCAGTTTGATATGAAACCATAATTTTGGTGAACATGACAAGGCAGTTGTACAGATATACTGTGGTTTGGGGATAATGAAGTCTATTTTTAGAAGTGTGCTCACAGAAATCCAATGCACACCTTTCTAAGTCTGTACTTGCAGTAAGAACCAATGTCTCCTTGAGTCTTCTGTCACCATGACAGTCGTTTGTTGAAATCTAAGATGTGTTTGACATATGAAGCCTCAGCTGACAGAAAAATTAAACTCACCAATTTTTTCTGATGTGTAAAAATGTTCTGAGAGAAAATTATATTGAATTTGTAGGAAGACTTGGGATACACTTTCTGTGGGTTTTGAGAAAATACGATGCAATAAAAAATAGCTTAAGTAATTACCTTCAAAGTAATATTCTGATTTGTTTCTTTCCCAAATAATAGTAAAAAGAGGTTTTATTACTGTGCTTGCTGCTTTTTATGACTCCTTTTTGCACTAGGAAGAGATGATAAAGCTTACCTAAAAAATGAAATGATTTTAAAGTGTACTGATAAAAGAAGTTAATACATCTTTTCCCTCAGAGGACTTCATTAGGCAAAATTGATTTTTGTGATAAAGTATTTATGGATTTGAAAAAAAAAGGTTTAGGTGTTTTTACCCTTAAGCAAGAGCCATTAGCATGTACTCCAGGACAGGAACCTCCTTAGATATGGCCCAACAACTTGGGTTAGAGCCTCATGCACTAAAGAACTCTGTTTACACTCAGTTATGTTTATTATATTTATATATATATATTATATTATATATAAAAATATTTATCATGGTGATGGATCTAAATGTGCCAAGTATTGCCAAGCCTATTGTAAATTGACAACAACTACTCTGGATGACTTCTATGTGGGCTGAGGGAGATCCCATTAATCCTTGTTGCAAAGATGCTTTAATAATTTATCATTCCTGTTCCCAGCGAAATGGAATTTCCTCATCTTATCTTAAAGACAGATACATACTTATATTTGACTTAAATTCTGTTTTGCAATAATTTTCCAACAATCTCTACAAAGAGTCAGGGAGCCCATCAAATGCTACCTAGTAAGAGTGAGGTTTTGCTTAATAGAACTCAGGCTTGGCCTGGTGTGGTCTTAATTCCATGTTGTTATCCTTAAAGTAGAGCTCCAGTAACTTTAAAACAAACTTTTTACGTGATGTGTTTTAATCAAACCTGACAGCTACATGCAAAGAGTGTTGCTGAAGCTCAGGTCACTGCTGTTAATTTCTTCATTTGGGATACACCCTTGGTCAAAGGTTCTCACCAAACCATTACCATATTTTTATGGAAAAATATCTACAGGAGTGTGGTAGAGAAGAATAATCTGGTTTGGAATTGAGTTGAAACAGACTGGCACTGAAGCTGAAGAAGCTGTGATGCTAGGATCCTGACTCCCTGGTTTCATATTCCTGAGATTATTCTGCCACTGAGATAACACCAAAGGAAAAAAGATCTGCCTTTTATTTCATTTGACTAATTAAAACAAAAATAGTTGTCCACATCAGGAGACAATGACAAAGCTCACCTTCCTTTAATTAGACCAAGTTTTTGTCATTCCATGTCCTGGAATTTATGAGAATATCTTAGCTCTGTTTTCTCCCTCCTCTGTTTAATGTATAATGAATGGTTCATATGGGTGAGCATAGACTGTTTTCCCCTGCAAAGGTGTGCTTGTATATAGTATACAAAGATTATCTCTATTAATCATACTTTAACTGGTATTTTTTGTCTTCCTTTCTGAAAGATCAATTTTATTTCTTTCCTTTTCTGTCTGAATACCACCACCACCATGGATGCAAACTAATCGCTCTAGGACACTGTGGATTCATAATATTTATTTTAATTGAACCTAGCTCTAAAGTTTGCAGTCCTCATTTACTAATGCTTGCTAACTGAATTATAGCTAATGCTCTGTGAATTAGCTCACACATATTGTCTTGTATTGCACAGAAGAGGCAAGGAAAGGAGACTAGTAGATAGGACTCTCTACTCAGTGTTTTGTTTTTTGTTTTCCTGGAAATCAATATTTAAAAGAAAGTCAATCTTTTTCTCAGTGAACAAGTAGTATGCAGTTTGTCCTTGTTAGATTGAGTTTTACAGATTATATTAGTGAAGCAAAAAGAAAAGTGCTGTAGAACTAAGAATCATCACCAGGTTTGTAAATCAATGTGAGAATATGTAAGTATTCTCTCTGAGATCTAGAGTGATTCTTCAATTTGAATGAGAAGTATGCTAAGGACTTGACTGACACCTCAAGTCGTGTTGACATGTATTGTAAAGGAGTCACAAAATCAGAGGGACCAGCATTCAAAAATGGCTAGGCCAAAACCTCATGGGCATTTAAATGTGGTTGATTATCTTACTTTCAGACTCCAGATCCAGTTATCTGTTAACTATTTCATGGTCTTCTTTGATGCTTTGCTGCAAGGATATAAATGAATAGAAGGCACAGAAGAGTAATGGGAATAGTTTTTGAGATCTCTACTAGAAAGAGGACTGGGAATGCATGGCAGCAAGAGGTACCACTCATTGGTTATGTAGGAGCAATTTATCATCTTGAGTTTTTTAGCAAGGGTGAAAAGAGCTATGAAAACATGAAAGACTTGTCTGAAATATAAGAGATGGATAGTTACGAAAAGGAAAATGCATCATAAAATGTCTGCTTTAAGGAAAACTAAGGGATCACTAAAGGCTGATTAACAAAGTACTTCTAAATATTTATCTGAGGCAACCACTGGCTAGTAGAAGGACAGTGCTGGTTGTTTCAGTTATAATGGAACTGAGTCAAATTAGTTGATGATATCAGGCCTTTCATTTTCAAACCTCTGGTTGATGGAGAGTACTGAAATACCTTCACAGCAACCTCATCATCTAAGAAAATTCTCCTTCATGAAGAAGCATCTTAATGTCTTATCATTCCTGACAGTGTATAGGCCAGTGAATTTTTTCTCTTTTAGTATTATCAGTTAGCTAGAGTGATTGAGCTGATAGGAAAAATCCCTTTATATGTGCAATCTTTTAAAATATCAGAGAACCAAGGGCAGAGTGATAGCTCTTTTAGAACTTAATATTTTATTATTATAGGAAAATATTCCTTTTGCTATATCCTGCAGAGGACTGTTCTGTGAAGGAAATTTTCTTTCACTGTCTGTCATGAACAGCATTTGGTGGAAGCTATACAGATCTTATTGTTGAGGAGGTAACTTTAAATTCTTATTTTAGCCAAAAGCATCTGCAAATTAAGACTGAAGAAAGCAGCAGTGAGAAGATTCTCACAATTCTACTCAGTTGGACAATTCTTCATTACCATGACAGTTTAATTGGGTGTAAAAAGAAATGGCAATTTAAAATCAAGGGCTTTAAGTGGGACAACCCACCAGTTCCAAAGTTTGCATTTGAAAAAAATCTGCAAGGCTCAAAGTACATCTTTAGTCCTCTAGTTAGTTATTTCCTATTTAGTATGTTCTGTGCTGAAATTACCCTATCAGATGTGTCTTTTCATGGTAATTTCTACAAAAGTGTGTGAGACTGGCTGTTAAAAAAATGAACTTTTGCCATTTATGACAACATGAGGATTATTCTAAGTGAAGTAAATCAGAAAGAGTAAGATACATACTGGTTTTCCTTACAGTGTTTTTACAGGGTATCTATAAAATAGAGAAATACAACAAAGAAACTGAGAAAACTGAAATACAATAAAATTATAGAAGTGAGGCTTCTAGAGGGGAAAGGAGAAGGTGCCTAGCAGTCTGTGGTCTATGGGTATTTTGTTGGTGGGAGTAATGTGGTTTCCTATATTGAGGAGATATGAAACAGTACTCCTCAGTCATATATAGAATCATATATAGTATTAAAAAAAACAAAGAAAAATACCTCCATGAGTGAAGAGATGAAATTTAACTCGTCCTCTCACATGTGTATGTAGATACACATTTGGAAATACCTATTTTTATGAAAGCTTATTCACTTGGGCATTTTGTCATTCCTTATCTCAAAGGTTGTTTTCATGCAAATTTGATATTTGGAATTAAGAAGATAACATTAAAAATATTTTTTTAACTAGCAATGAAATGAGTATAATTTATCCCATGATGATTGGAGTTATGTTTATCTTACCCAGGTTTGTATCCTCAGCACCTAGATAAGTTTGTTATGAAACAGTCAAACAATTAATGAAATAACATATGAGTAAATTTTCCAGTTGAGATTGTCTGAGCAGTATGGCTGTGATCTACAGATGCCTCATAATCAGGAATTAGAGGTAGTTGACCTCCACTTACCAGGTTCTGTCTATTGACTTTGTAAGAAATCATCAGACTTTTCTCCTAAATGGTACTCTAATCTCTTCTCCTGAGAAATATAAAAATCTTTTGAGAATTATAAAAATCTCAGCTGCCTCTCAGGTCTGATATGTGTATGAAATACAGACTTGCTTTACATAGGATACACACCTTCTCTTTCCCTGTTTCCCCTCTTTTTACTTCTTTCTACAAATATTTTAGAAAATTGCACTAATGTCATAAGTTTATCATACAACCCATGACTCAATTAAATTTTCTGAGTTCTCAGTTGGAAATATATTTATAAAATGGATTTTTAAAATTAGCATTTTATAAAATGGTATAGAAGTATGGTTGTGCTCATGTGAGTGTTTAGATAAATGTCATTTATACACTGATGATATCCAGTTAGATCAGCTAAATTGCTTCTAAGCAAGGAATTGGTTGTGTGTGTGCTAGCTAACGTTCTAGGGGAATTTCAGATTAGCTGGTGAAGGTAGTCTTAGAACATAGAAGCCATAATGACACCAGCAATTTTAATAGTACAACTAAATTGTCAGTATGGTTTGTTGGAGTAATTCAGAGCCAAAAAAATCTAAGATTAAAACTGCCTAGACTTGTAATAGTATCAACAGTCTTTTTGTTTCATTTGAAAGATGGAAGGTGTGAGATATACTCTAAGAACAGGATTGTCTGACTAACTTTCAGTTTAATAATGATATCATGGGTAGGATAGCCATGCCCCATGTTCATTCTTGGTAATTTCCTTCTCATACTTGCCATCATTAATAATTCTGCTAACTCTGGGCTCTGGTTTAGCATTGTGTGTATATTTATCATTTCTTTATTCTCCCATATATCTCAAGTGAGGGATCACTGTGTTCGAGATATCAGCCCTAAAATCTCTTAAGGTTTGAATTTCTATCAAGCTTATTAGGCAAGATGTTAGATATTAAGTATAAATATTGAGTACAAATGAAGGCCATGTGTTGGATAAAATTTTGAAAGTTGAATGCTTCCCTGATTTGTCTGCCATGTTGTAATTTGAGTAGTCTTCACACAGCAGTAGTCCCCAAAGTTTGTGTTGGGGGACTCAGGTTTTCAGACAAGTTTGTTGTTGTCCTGCATTTCACTTGATTTGTACTGATGATTCTGCACCTAAGTATCTCAGTATCTCATAAGGTCAAATATGATGTTTGGTGGTGATGAGGATTATAATATGTGTCAATACGAGGTCATTAGTAAAGATCAATCCTTTCCTTGAGTACCTTTGAAGGTGTTTGATTGACTACTATAGAAGATTTAAAGATTATTAACAATTTTTAAAGTTTGGGGAAAATGTATAATCAACGAAAATGAATTGATTTAGATGTTACTAAATCTCTAAAGATTATTATGTTTTCCACGGATCTTTGGTCAAGTGTAGAAAACTGAGGGAGGAGATGAAGTAACAAAAAGGGATGGAAACCAGAATGGTGTATAGTGGTGAAATTTGGGTGTGTTTTTGGTGGGTACACCATGTTGGTAATACCTGATGAGGGTATCCCAACATTATGTCAGTTAGAAAGTAAAAAGTTATTTGGATCAGTATATATGTGTATAGAACATTCACACTAACACATATCACTATGTTTTTGAAGTTACAATATATTTAAAACTGTGAAGCCTCTTTTAGAAACAGGTAAGGGATCAAAAACCATTGCCTCCTGATGAAAACTTTTTTTTTTGTCTTGAGACCATGATTTCCCCCCCCTCTAATCAATGTTTTAGTGACAAGGCAGTTTCTCCCTAACTTTATGTTATATTAAAAATAGTAAGTGGAAGATAGAAAAATATCACTGTTGAATCCATGCTGGATTTTTGTGTGTAGGAAATTCACTCAAATGGTATTAATAATATTAAGCATTGTTGCCCCGAAGGCTAGTTGAACTAATGCTCATGAAAACATGTAACAACTTACAAATTTCTCAAAGCACCATGAAAGGCTTTTATGTACATCTAAGAGGATAAATGAAATGAAAATTAGACTAATTTGGACAACCTTTTATTCATGTAAATAGAGGTGCTAGCTGATTTTCCCAAAGTGAGCACTCTTGATTTTACACAAGTCCTTGGTGCACTGACTATGCCCTCCTTGAAAAATATGGGCCATAAGGTTTAATTGCATGCTCATCAGGCAAACAGACTTGGAGGTATATTCTCTGAGCCGTGGTCTCCCACAGCTCCCATTAATGCTAATAGGAGTTACACATGTGTATTGAGGGGAGAATAATATAGCCTTTGAAGTTGGAGTTGCTAATTGAGTGCTTTCTTGAGCTGTGTTCAGCTTCAGTGGCTGAGCTGGTTGGAGTAGTCTAAAGTGTCATTTTCCCTAAAACCCCCAGAACATTGACAAAGCAGACTGGTAGTGAAAGAGGCATCTAAAAGAAGTCTTCCTCTTCCCCCAAATGGAGAAATTAGCAGGCCAGACAAAAGGAGCAAAGTTTCAGGAATGGATACATACCACTTTTCTCTAAAATGACTTGAGCTGGTTCAGTTCAGAAAGTGGGAAAATGAGTCTCTATTCATTGGGGACACTGCCTGCTGTGTTGCTCTTTTGTGAAGTGTGAGGACTACTCAAGGCTGAATATTGTGCTGCTCTGTCTTGCATATTGGCCATCACAAGGTGGAGAGAGTCTTTCCTGTAAGTGATCTGATACTCATGACACCATAGATATCCATGAACCCAGCTTTCTCTACTCCCTATTTGCCCTCTCCTTTTCTATGTATAAACTCCTTTAACAGCAGCAGTTTTTGCAAGGATATGAGAAAATCACAGAATTACATGTTGTAGGGATCCACACAAGAGGAAAGTGGAATTGATTTACATGTAAAATGTGTATCTATGTCAATTTGATTATCTTTATATAATAAAGATAATCATTTTCTAGATTTTACTGATATTTTCTAGCCTCATTTTCTAGATTTTACTGATATCTCACTATTTGTTAAAGTTTATCTGTAGCTCCTAAAGCAACATGCGTGGCACCATCATGGTCATTTCACAGGGCAGCAAATATTTTCAACCCTCAACATCCGTCAAACAAGATGACCATTTTAAGCAATTGTAGTGTGAAATGTTAAGTTTGGAGGTTTGATCTCTCTATGGTCAGGTATAGTCCCCTACCTGTATCCAGTCTGATAAAATATCACACCAATTATTAGTGGATGCTATCAGGAAGGCCAGCACTGGAGCTCTGGCTAGTTTAGTGCAATGTGATCACTACTGGAAAAACAACTAATCACATTATGAATAGTGAATTAATCATGTCATGTAATTAAAAGACAAAACAGGAAAGTCAATAATGATGCAAAAAAAATTTTAAAAAAGAAACTTTGTATTCGGGCTAACCACCTTCCGGATTTACAAAACTGATTTACTATTCATTTTCACAGTTTCAGTGGAAAGACTGTGCAGGGATAGCTATAGTCTTTGAATTAGATCTATTTCTAAGAAAATAGATGATTCATTTAAGAAAGTACTTGCAGAGAAGACAGTGGGACAGAGAATGTGGAAATGTATTTCTTCTGGTCCCTCAGGGACTTGACAAAACCAAACCAGTTATGAAACTAGTGGTTGTATCTGTGGAGTGTTATGTAGAAGAGGGATTGATACATTTTGTGCAGATTGTCCAGTGAGGACCACAGATTTCTGGACTGGTCCCAGGAAGTACCCTGTAACAATCTTGGCTTCCTGAAAATAACTAGGGCGGTTGTAGGAGATGAAGGTGATTGATCATTTTCTAGAGCAGCTGGAGAGGATTTAAACTCTGAGTAAAACATGGCATGTTGATATCAGAAATTCTGTTATGTAATGAAATTTTGATCTGCTGTGATTTCCTCTTGAATTTATTTTTAGGTCAAGAGAGATAAAAAGAATCACTAAAGTAAAAGTCTACAGTATTTCTAGGCATGGTTGGGTGGGTGGTTACCCAAGAGGAAAGCATACAAGTAGTTGTAATGTTTGTACCTTTGTTATTAGTGTCACCCCTCTTTACTCTTACTCTCCCCTTTACTTCCAGAAATGGGCTAGGCCTCTGAGATAAAAAAATACAATATGTTCTTTAAAACATTTGCTATCTCTGTCTTAATGTGCACATAATTTTACATACCATTAAATCTTTTTAAAAGCTATGATTTTTGAAGCTCTGTTGTGTATTGGATGTAATGGAGATTGAAAGCACTTCTCACACACAAGATATAAATCAAATAAACTCTGTAAAAATTGAATAAAACTTAAGGTTCTATTATTGACTTAGAGAATGGTGAACGTAAAATATATGCAAACTTAGCTTCTGATGTGATATTAATAAGCCTTTTCAAATTGTAAATTTTGAAATCTAATACTCTAGTAAGCCTCAGCATTGTTACAGCAGATCAAAGATTAGTTAGTGATTCAAGGTAATTTATTATAATTTTGAGTAATCACATTTGAGATAATTGTTAAATCATGCTAATAGTCTTCCATAGGAAATAATGTGAAAATTCTTCCATTTTGCATTCATTTTTAGTATACTTTATATTTTAAAACATAAGCACATGATACATTTCTAAAGCGTGTCAAACCATATATAGTAAATTCATGGAAAATGAACTTTATGGCTTTATTCCTCAGAGGTGGTAGTTTGTTGAGCTTTTTTCCGGACTCTACTTTTTAAAATATATATAGTTTAATAGCTATGTTGTGCACACATACTTGAATTTATAATCTTAAGCTTATTTTACTTTAACCACTGGACTTATTTGGGTAATTTTGCAGTTGTAGTTGTTTTTACAAAGCAATATCTTGTCTGTATTTCCATGTCAGTGGCTAAATCCACAATTATAAGGCTAACTTGTAATACTTTGTGTAATTCACTCTACTTGGTTCTATCCTTAATGACTATTTCCTGCCCTGGGATAGAGAGGATGTTGTAGAAACCCTTTATGAATGCACATGGTACTACTATGGAATTGTCTCCTAGAAGTAGATTCGGTTTCATTTTAGCTAGTGTTAGTATAGAGCTGTACTTAGAGCATACATAGAAATTTATAATATGAAAATTGTTCTTCAAGTATTAATGTCACTGAAGTAAAGTCTTTTGAAAATACTGTTTCATAGCATGAATTCTATATTGATAAATTTATATAATTTTTGAAAAGCCACTTTATGCTTTTTCACTTTTATTCAGGATTGACTTTAGGCACATTAATGGTGACTTTTCAGCAGAATCTACTCTCCTTGGTGCTTGCTATCATTTTAAATTAATTTTCAGGAGGGCTTTATATTATATATATTGTTGACATTTCCAGTATGAGAGGGGAAAAATAGACACATGCAATGAAAATTCACTTCTGTAATAAATCCAAATGCAGCAGGGACCTTGTACATGGAGAGACTATTTAGTCATTCCAAATGCTATATTTTTCAGTATCAAAGCCCACTTTTAGGGAATTATTTTCCCTTATATCAAACAGTTCTGGAAAAATCACTTTGTGTAATGAACATTGAACCTCACATGAATCCATAGGAAACCAGGATGGAGTTAAACAGCAGATGCAAGACTTAAGAAATAATAATTTTGTTCAGTCTAAATCCCTTGATTTGCACACATAAAGACAGGCAAATGGTGTCAATGGCAGCCTTCAGTTCAGCCATTATAATAGCAAGGGCAGTACATGCACATTAGATTTGGGATTTAGGCTCACTGTCACTTGTCCAGTTGACTTGAGTGAATGGGACTGATTCTCCCAATCACTAGCTCCTTCAGGTAATGATGGGGCTTTCAGAAAAGTATGACAACTGATATATAGCATAGATTCTGTAGGTTTGAATTTCCTACCAGAAACTCATGCCTGAGTATTGATTAATCTGGGTCACAGTTACAGATCTTTTCCACATCATCCACTTCAGTCTCATTTGTAGGAACTGTAGAATAAAGACCTGGTTTTGGTGCTTTTTCAAGTAAGAATTACTGAAATGCTGATTCTTGTAGATTTTTATCTATCTTGCTGGGGTAGGCTTGCTTGAGTCAGGCATAGTCTGCATTAACTTGTCTGGAGCTAATCAGAGATGCTTAATATGGACATGGAACATATCCAGTGTTCATCCAGAGGCTATTTCTGGACCTATTGAATGGGAGCAAGGAGCTATACATCAACAGATAAGCAACCTCCCTTGTGAGGTGTCTTGTGGTTTGCAGCATGCTGGAAAATAAAAGGAATGTGTGTCTGATATCCTGCTAGAGAAAAGGTGAGTACAGCGCCACTTGTACTTGGCTGGGTCCACCAGGAGTAGTTTTCATTCCCCTCCACTCACAGTAAGCTTCCCTCCATACACTACTCTTGTGCTTCACTCAGTACAACATGCTGCCTCTCTCCAGCTCTGGAGCCTGTGAATTCCTCTTAATGTCCCTGCATCTTGTCTCTTCTGACTGATGTGTTTCCAGGTTCTGCTGGATGTTACATAGCAAACCTTACATTTTTCTGTTTTGTGAAGTACAATTTAATTGAATAGTTTCCTTTTTCCCTATTGTACTAGCATTCTAGGTGATCTTCCCACCATTTCTCTGAAGCCCCCCATGCCACTTATTTGAGGTTGTGCTGCCTGAGAGTTCCCTTGCTTCTAGAATCAAATTCACACACTTCACTTGGGTATTTAAAAATGCTTAATTTTTTTTTATTCTTTGCATCTTATAGCAAAATTTATTAATAAAAATAACTACATAGAAGATAAAATAGAGTTATTATTTCTGGGTGAATTATATAAATTAAATATTTTATAGGGTATTTGGTTATAAAAAGAACTAGTTAATTTCATTAAAAAAAACCTGTTCTCCAAAAGCTATGGCATAATGTTGCTTTTGCTCTGCTTTCTAACCTTTGTGCTCTTGTATATTCTAGTCACCTACATCATCTTCACCTTCTAGTTATTTCTTTATAAATATGGCATGTAGCAATGGCATGTCTTCCCAGTATTTGTGGTAATAAAAAATATATATGTTCTCAGTGACTTGGGCAGTGTCAGACTAATTTAGCTTTGGGGCTTATTGTCTTTGAATTGAATGCTCAGAGTTTCCACTTCACTCTGTCATGATGTTTTATCATAAAGAGATTTTAGCAGGACAAAATTTAAGGAATAAGACCAATTTTATTTATTATAAGCAGGGTATCTTTAAAGTATTTTATCAGACATTTGATATTTGGTATTTAAACCATTCAGTATTTAAAGTATTAAACAATCAAGTTGTATTCAAAGACATAATATTTCAACTTTAAAATATAAACCATCACTGATGGTAACATGGAAAATGTTAGTATAATCATATATTTATTAACACAGAAAAAATTTACTTTCAACTTGCTGTTAATGGTTGGCATAAAATCTCTTTTTCTGTGGCTTTCTTTGTTTTTCCCCTGTCATTTCAACTGTGTCATTTCCTCCCCTATAGTTCAATGAAATGTTATATGGAGAAAATTTTTAAAAGTCAGGAAATTAAAACTCTTTTAAAAATTCCATAGAATAACACAGTAGAACTAGACCGAAAAGGATAGTGTCCATATGGTATAAAATAGTGAATAAATTTATATCAACTTGTTACAAGTCTGTTAAAATGAATATATGTATAAATAAAAGGTCATTCTGTAATGTTAAATATATTCACTTGTACAACATATAGTGGTATCAACACATGCTGTTGATAGAATGGTTAGAATTTCATTTTGTCTACAAAAGTGGAAAGGAAAGAGAACCATAAACCCTCTTTCTGGCTTGGGTTCAAGTATCTACGGACAATTAAGTGGCATGGTTAAGTCTAAACAAATATCAGCATCCTGGATTTTTATATTCAAATGGATACCAAATGGCAAAATGGTGTTAAAAGATTCTAAACCTTTCAGTGCAGTGTTTCCTGAAATAGATGATAATTGACATTTATTGACTGCTTACATGTACCAAATATTGTATTAAGTGCAATACAAAAATATTTCTTTTCTCATAATATTTCTATAATGAATGGAAAAAATGAACTCAAGAAGTCCACTTCTATGCAGTTAATAATAATAACTGATCATAATAGTTGTCTTATAGCAGCTTTGCCAAAATGCTTAAAATGTGTGTTATTCTTCTACTTACCAACCCACTTAGTCTCAGTACCAGTGCTGATTCTTTAGGTAGGGATTTTTCCTCCTATTTTTCTAATGAGGACAGTGAGACTCAGTAGCTCATCTCACAAACAGAATTCAGTATAAATCAGGGATTGTCTTATTCAACATTTATGTGGAAGTTTTGGATGTGGGAAATATGCCAAAATGTTTTCTTTGTACCTTATATTATTCATATAAGGAAAAAGTAGGTGTGCTAAAGAGAGGGAAAACTCAAGCAATTAAAAGAAAAATTCAAAGTATCAAAGGTCTGTTCTTTTAATGACTTACTCATAAATCATTTATTGCAGGATGATTGAGTGCCCACAATCATAGATTTCCCTTAGTAAGAAAAAATGGAGGTAACAGTAATGTTTAAAATTGAACTTTTGTTGATTTAGTTTTATGTTAAGTATCCCATCTGAAAGGGATGTTCCATTGCTCATATTTTGAGTCTGGATGATAAGAACCTCTTACAAAATAATAAGAACTGCCAGCCAGTGCAATGAATATCCAGTGTATCTCAGGTATCTTGCTACCTACTTATCACATGTTATCTCAGTATATCCCCATGGTAACAACCAGATGGGCCATATTTTACATAATTCACACAGGCAGAAATTCAGGTATCATGAACTGCTCTGAAACAGAAAGTACAAAACAGAACTTGACCTTGCAACAAGCCCAGACCTTAAAATAAAAAAAAAAAAAAAGCAAAAAATAATAAAACCAAAAACAAACAAAAAACATGTTTTTAGGCCTATATTTTCCTTCAGGACTATACTGCTAACCTCTGAAAAATTATCACCTGACTATCTAATCCAGTGCCTAATTCTTTAGGGACATTAAAAAAAACTCTATTTACATCATCCATTTGTCATCTTTAATCTGGGGTGGGGGACATGCTGGTCATTCACTAGACCCAGTGGAGATTTTCCAGCATTCTGCCTAATTTGATCAATATGATAGCTAATTCAGTGCCATGCAACAGCAGAGAGTGACAAACCACAAGATAAAAGGAATTCTGAGGTTCTCTGAGTGATTTGCAGTGACTCTCTGAGGATATCCCATCCTTTGGGAGAATTGTAAGCTATTTGGTGAGCAGGTAGCCCTAAGATGCACCACAGTAACACCTTACTAAGTAGGATTCCCAGATTTGGCAATATATCATGTTACTACTATACAAATTCCTCATTAGGAATAACTTGAGGTGGTGATCTTCTAACTTAAGCAAAATGCTATGCTAAAATTTCAAACAGTTCAGTTTGTTGTTTCTGTTTAATACAGCTGAACTGAATAATTTGAGTCTCCAAATTTCATCTTGGGGCTTGACTTACATGGTTTAAAATAAGTGATTGTTAGATTCTTCACTTTTTGTATACTTGTATAGACAAAGTCTACATGAGAAATTTGGAAAAAGTGTTCAGAAATGCTAATTCCTCTACTGAGCTGTATGTGGAATTAAATACTAGAAAAATGTCATCTTGGAACATGTGGTTATAATATAATGTAACACATGTTAATCACCAGTAACCTAAACTCACAGATACCTCTAGCCCAAGGGGCAGAGTTCTCCATGTTAACCTCAATTTGGTTATTTTAACAAATGAACCTGTGGCACAAAAATAGTTGTTTCCCTTAAAGTCAGTCACAGTGTAAAAACTACACCTAAGTTGTTGCTAATGCTGACCTTGAAGACAAGATCCTAAATCTGCATTTCACTGATGCAGATATTTGTTTAGTTTTTCTCTAGCAACCTAAGTATAGTAGGCTTGACCATCCACCATTGCTAATAGCATCATAAAGAAGAGTCACTCCTTTGCTTACTTCCTTTCTCATCTTCTCATGAGCTGCTTTATTGCAGATGCAGTTGGGTTCCTGTTGTAATGAGGTGCTACCCAGCCCAGTATAAAAGAAAACAGTGACTTATCTGTGAAGGAACTTCACTGTGAGACAGGAGTTTATCATTCTGGGTTCAACAATAATTTAAGCAAGTTGCCTTTTGAGTATTTTGAGTAAAATACTTGAAATTGAGTAAAGTTTCTGACATTTAAGAGGCAAATAAAAGGAGGTTATAGTGTGGACTTTAAAACTGTTCTTTCTAAATAAAACTTGCAAGCTGACCATAGATCTGAGGTCCATGGTGGGGTGAAGGTAGGACTAAAGAAATCAAAACAGCAAAGGAAAGAGCCCAAGAAACTGTGGTGATGGGTCACAGGTGCTGGTAGTGGGATAAATATGGGGACTGCCCTGGGTGGGGGGGAGGAGGGGAAGAAAGCAATTACTGTCCGAAAATTAACAAAGATATAAGAAAATTAGTAAAAATAATTTTAAAAACTTGATCTTTCCAGAAGGAAATAAATATTGTGGAGGCAAGAGAAGGGACACTGCATGGGGGAAGGGAAAAAGGCAGAACTGATTTCCAAATTTTGAATAGCAAAATAATGTGTGATGCTTAAAGCACATCTTGGGTCATTTTCCCTCTTGCTAGACTTATTAACTCTCTAGCAGTAAACTCAGAACTCATTTCATCTGTCTCATGTGACTTATATCTTGGATTATTGATCCCTTCATGAACAGGCATACACGTGCACACACACAAACATGCACACTCACACGATTTTATATATGCTTCACACTTATTCCAATGTTTGGTTAAGATACCTATCTTGAGATACTCCCCTTGGTTCAATGGGTTTGTTTCACTTGGCCACTCTTCTCCATAAAATAAGAGGGCAAAAGTGGGGTGACATCTCTCAGGTTACTGCGGGAACTAGCATTTTCTAACTAGACTTAAGCTGATTGACTAGTATGAACTTTTACTTTGTGTGCATGTGTCTATGTGTATACAGATCATTTCTATCTATTTGTCTTTGACTTCATTCAAACCCCTACCTTCTTAGCACAACATTTTGCTCAAGAATTCCTGAAGACATCCCTTCATAGAGATTCTGTCTGCAAAATCAAAGGATTTTGTCTATTTGTTTAGCCTTAAAGCAGCATAAAATAAAAAAAAGCATCATTGTAGTTGAGATTCCTGAGGATGATGTGTCATACTCTACACAAGTACTCTTCCCAGGAAAGCACTCATTCATGCTATGATACTGTTTATGCTTCTTGTTGTATACTCCCAATTATATCAGAGTGGTCACTGCAATAGCAGTTAGCTTGACTGGCACCTGGTATGCAGAGCTTTCTTATTTTCTCCAATTCATGGAGATGGAGACAGTTTTCCAACTTATATATGTCTGGGGAAGCAGAAAAGGCATGAATGCTAAAGGAAATCAATATTCTTTTAATACATGTCATATCCATAACATTCTTAAGTAATTTTGAATGGTCAACGTTATTCCTCTTTTTGAGAAAAAAGTGATTTCTGGTAGGCCAGTAACTTATCCAAACTCTTAGAGTAATTTGCAAATTAGAAATTGAAATCCAGGCTTTCTGATTCCAAACTTCTATAATTTCCAATGATCTTATTGAAACGTCTCTTTCTATGAAATGAAGGAAACAGTAATCTTTCACCCCATGTTTTCAATTCTGCACAACAGTTATTTTGGTGAAATAAAAGGTTGTTCTCAAAAATTTTCCCTAGTTCAGTCAAGTGAATTCAAAGAGCAGGAATAACTGTGATAATGAAGTTAAATTCACAACCCATTAAACCTAAGTCAATGGTTAAATCCAATTATGCTTAGCACTTGCAGCTTACATAAATATTAAATTGTCAGGTTTAATAAACTTCAAAATTTGCTCACTCTACATTCTTCCAACTTTATTGTTTTAAGGTCTGCTGAGGCACATTATGTTGTTAAAACGCTTACTTGCTAAAGAGGTTGATCAAGGAAGGGTTCATTTTGGTACTTGAATTGGGAATATGGGCAATCACACATTTCTGCAGACCAGAGATACCCACTGTGATTAAAATAATAGATTTAAGAGATGGAAGTTTAGTTGTTTCTCTTGTTTTTTTTTTCTTTGAATTATTATTAATAACGTAGAAACTCAGAGACTCATTGTCATGCTGCTTAAAAAAGTTGCTTGTCTAGCCATGCTGCCTCCTCCCTTGACTGGTCCTTCAAGGTCTATCTGGGGGGTTCTGCTATGGTTTTTGTTCATATCATGTGTGATGCACTTCTGTCATGACTTCTTGTATCAAAATCTTGATCCTTATTCTTTTAAAGCTCTGATCAGTGTTTCCAATAGCTCTTGGGAATGGTGCCTACATATATTGCAATAGTATCAAACTAATCATGTTAAGAATTGTTTGTTTTCTCTCTCATATTCAGTACATTCCATCTTAGATTTTACCACCTTAATTCCTGATCTTGTGAGTCTGAAAACTCAGCATTACTTGATTGTTCTTTTGTTCTCTGTTCCACAGATCGAGTAGGCAATAACTTCTGTCACTTTTGCCTCTGAAACTTCCATCTTTTAACTTTCATTGACTTATCTCCGGTCCTCTTATGATTTTGGACCCTTTATAAGAGTTATGTGTTTTTTTTGCATATATTCTTTTGTCCACTTGATGCCATTCCTTAGTGTCCACAAAACAAAATCCAAACTCCTTATGATCAGAGTCTCTCACTGGCTTCCCTCTAGGTTCCTAGAGCTTTATGCTCTTAGACCAAACTCCTTTCTACAATGTATCGCTGTTTTCCCAGTTTTCTAGCTCATCATGTTCCCTCCCCAACTTACCTTTGATTTATTCACTGGAAGTCAATTGTTGGGGGAATTGTTATGCCTCTAAAGCTCATCCAGTTCATCTATCATCTCACAGGCTGTTTCTGAGACCCAGAGCCCCATGGTGTATGCAGCCGGGCCTGTGCACTACTCCCTGTTGTGTTTTACTTACATGTACCTATGCCTCCCCAAATCTTCTGGAAAGATCTTGGAATTACAGACTGTATCTGACTTGCTTTTGAGTTCCACTATAATAGTACTTGGCAGGTAGTACATTGTAAATAATTTTTAATAGTAAATGGATATGGTAGAAGCTGAATGAGGAAGAGAGCACACATTCAGCAAGTGTTTTAATTTTGAATTTTTTTCTGGTGAGGATAACTATATTTTGTTTCCAAGACAATCAGTAGAGATTTCAATGCACAGTTAATGGAAAATATCTTATAGTTCTTAAACTCAAAGCATATGTTATCATTATAAACAGCTAGGAAATCATAGAAACTCCATGCATACCAAGTGGTTATCTTTCTACTCAGTATTTCCGTTAAGGAATTCCAATATGATTACAGTATGACTGAACTGTGAAATATTTACATTTAGAAACTGTTAAAATCTATAGTTTCCTCTAAAATCCCCAACGTATTTCCAATCAACGTATACTTATTCATCGATTGTGTCAGTGAATAGGAAGAGTTAGGACATGAACTGCATATCAGTTTTCTGTATAAGTAATAGCTGTTGTTGGATTTCTATTCTAAATCATTTAATCATCTAAGTGCTTTTTGGATTCAGGGAATGTAATTTGAGAGTATATCCTCACGTAAATGAAGTACTCAATTTAAGAAATAGGGTTGTAATCCTAAGAGTCTACTCTTTTTATTACAATGATGGAAAAACATTCTCATATTAGTAGGATACAGACCCATTAAGGGAGGTGGTGTTGTAAGTAAATAGTCAACTAATTTCTCCAGAAAACTGTCAATAGTCACACAACAACATCTCCACCTTCACTAAGACTTTAAACTGTAGTCTAAATAGAGTATCAGATTTAAGAAAAGGCAGATTTTTTCTTTTGATGTTTCCCATATTCAACGTACAGTAAAAGCAACTTTTAAGTCAAGTTTAATCTAATAATTGTCTATGTAGTTTCCCTGATGATGTCTTCAAGGAGTAATGAATGATTTAACTAAGAATTAATTAAGTAATGTATAAATGGTGAAACCTCTAAAGTAGATGCAATTTCATTAAAATCATTACTAGTTTCTGATAGGTATTATAATACAAGTTCATGGAATAAAAATCAGTTTGCAGGTAGTAGAATGCTATTTATGACTTAGAACATCTTTTGAAAGCTCAACATTTATTAAAGAAGACTCAATTGTGCTAGTTTGTTATTGTACTGTTAAAATTTTTTCATCTTACAATGACAGCCGTCTAAGGTAGACTAATTCATTGATAACTTTGGCTAAAGAAGGTGTTGAAGAATGTGTTGAATGGGATAACTTTGGCTAAAGAAGTATGTATAGAGATGTGATGAAAACAGATACACAAACATAAATATGTTCATATATATTATATGTTCATGGGCATATGTAAATATGCATACATATTCTTAGGAAAGGAGCTGACTTGGAAAAAAATGCACATCAGTTCATTGAGGTTGATTGTCTTTTCTGTTTAAAGTTGTTTGCAGCATCTGAACTCATGGAAACTTCATGGAAAGGGTAAGAGATGAAAGGAGAATCTGCCGGGCACGGTGGCTTGTGCTTGTAAGCTTCAGCCTGTGAAACGGCAGGGGCTGGAGATCGCGGTTCGAGTCCCGCCTGGGGCCCGTAGGGAGACCTAGTTCCAAAAAAATAGCTGGGCGTGGTGGTACGTGCCTGTAATCCCAGCTACCTAGGAAGCTGAGGTTAGGGATTGCTCGAGTCTGTGGTACCCCGGGCAACGAGAGCCTGAGTTCCACAGGCAAAAATAGCAAGACCTAGTCTCAAAAAAAAAAAAAAAAGGAGAACCTTTACCTTTATACCAGATAACACATGTTGGTTACAAATTTTATTTTTGTATTTTTTTGAATTATTTAAAAATGTTTTCTCTCATATTCAAGGAATTTCTTTTCTCTCAAAAGGATGGTCTCTGATACTGTATTTCTGCTAAGTTTCACGGTCATGATCCAGCAGATGACAAGTATCATATACAAAGAAATTAAATAGGAATAGCTAAAAGCCACCTAATAAACAGTTGTTTGTTTCATCATCAAGTGTTATGAATTTAAGAATCACTTGCCTACCTCTGCCATCTCCCAACTCATCTCATCCACTCTCCCAACTTTGTACATAATTGCAGAGAAGACTCTCTTGCCACAAGCCTTTAATAGTTAGATTATGTAAAATCCCAGGAGTCTTGGAAAAACAGGGCAGAGCATATCAGTAGTGCCTTGGGGTTTTTGAACCTCTATAAATTGATATATTTCAAGATACTCTAGCTGTGAAAAATTGTTAGCAGTTTCATATTAATCTGTTGAAAGAGTAGAACAGGAAGATCTATTACAAAGCACATGGCTTTTTGACTCCAGTAAATGGTTAAAAAACATTTTCTGGTTATTAGCCCTCCAAATATGTAAAGAGAGAGTTCCTTTTTCTCTACCTGCTCTTCATCTTCTATATGTGGTATATGGTTGGGTGTCAGTAAGGGAGGTAGAGCTGATAGCCAAAAACATCTTACCCTCTCTGTGTTTGCATTATACCAACATTATCAGCGTTTCTAATTATTGTCATTGAAGACTGGTGCTTTTTCTTTTTTTCTTTTTGTTTCTAGATTCTTACTCATAGTACAATGAGTGGTATGAAATAGGGACATGATAGAAATTTTATAAGTGATGTACCTAATGACTGATTTTCGAATCTTCATTTTTCAACCCCAATGACATTTTTTCCCTATACTATCAGTTTAAGAATATATTGTATCAAAACATGTATTAACAGGGAAAGCCACACCTTCAATTGAGGGACTCTAGGAAAAGTCATAAAGCCTGATTCCCCATTGATGTGATTCTTGGTGAAATTTGTGTGACTTCAAAATAAAATTGCTCATTTGGGGGGATATTTCAGTGTGAATGCAAAGGAAATGTTAATAAAATAGTACTATTTCTTTTTTATATATCTTTTTTAACTTGGTAATTTTAAAAAATATTGTGCTGGTTGCATTTTGTTCTTAAGTGATCACAATTGGTGTGTAAAATTTAAGAGCACAATTTATTCAAACACCAATTATAAATTCACTGATTGAATTAAATATTATGGCTTTTATTACAGTGTTCCAAAGCTCAGGAAAGCAAACAATTAAATGATTTTTGTTTTTTGTGAACTTGAATTAGATACTGAGAAATAAGTCATGCAAAGTTTTGTTTTATTTTTTATTTTTTGATTTTAAGTTGTCTGTGCTTACTATTTGCATCCATTTGCAGAAACAAAAATTTTCATGGTAAACTGATTAAATGGAAGTGATCTTGGTTCCTCAGTTCCCTGGGACTCTTAATTTTTACTTCTCAATTAGTTCAACCCTTTTTTTTTTTCCCCACAAAATAACACAAACTGACTTACCATATTTGCTTGAAGGTATTTAAATATCCAAAGGTGATTTAATAATTCCAATTCTCATAGATCGATAGCCCAAGTGTTCCAGTTACTATAAGTGGACATCTCTGAGAAGGTCAGAGAGTTTGATATTCTACTTGGTGACTCTTCAGATGAAAGGTCGTCTCCCTTTTCACTGTGGAGAATTTTATTTGATTTTTTTTGTGTACATATATTATGTTTTAATATAGAGATAAAATGACCCTTTTTTCCTTTAGTTTATCAAAAATACTTACAAAAGGATGCCATAAGAAGGTATGCAGTTTGCTGATAATCATGTTCATTATGACACATCTGTGTCTTTAAAAAAGTTAGCCCAAGGAAATAAATGGGTATGTTTTTCTTGTACATCTTAAAAAGCAACTGGGATAATGGATTATACTTGTCACAAGAGTTAAATGAAGAATGAAAAGAAGTATCTGAGTGTTACCAACTCCAACAAATTTTGTAGCTAAGCCAAGCCAATAAGTCTTTGGGAATATAGGCAGTGCAGTAGCCAGGGTTCAGTGTCCAGGCCATATTGACCAAAGCAGCAGAGCTGCTTGGGAACACCAGTGAGCATGAAATTGATATTGATTTAGAGCAACACCCCCCACAAAAAGTGTTCAGAAATCTGAACTGTACCTCTAAATGTAAACTTCAATGAGTTCCGTTGATTTCTTTTGTTCATTATTTTCCCGTTATTCTGGTTTCTCTTCCCATTTAGTTTTTAAAAATGATTTTCTTCAGTTTATATTATGCAAGGTATGGTAGAGGCTCTCTGGAACAATGCGAATTTATTAACATATATGTAAATAAAGAGTAAAGTAGTTAAGGATATGATAAGCTTCCTTGAACTAAAAAGATGATTGGTGAGAAGAATAAATCTATAAAAAATGACAGAAATCAAAAGCATAAACATTTGGTTCTTACTCTTACTTTCATATTTCAACTTTTATCTTTTCATACTTGAAACCAAACTTGGAATTCACAAGCCCTATCAATGACTGTAACTCAATCTTTTCTTCCTTGGTTAAATTTAGGGAAACAAAATAGAATTTCCATTTAACCATTTACTATGGGGATAAGTAAAAAAAGAAAGTAGGTAATGACAGTCATTTGTAATTTATGGTTGTAATTAAAAAAAAAAAACATTGCTGGTTCTGTTACAATTGATTTCTTTGAACAAGTCTACCTTATTTTTTAGTGTAATTAATAGAAGTCATAAATCTTTGCAAGCCATTTCTGTTAACAGCACAGTAATATAGAAACATGAGGTTTAGTATGACATCTTGTTAGATATTTAGTTGGAAATTGCTTGCACCATTTAATGAATGTGTCAAAATGGAATCAACCCCCAGAACATTTAAAACTGAAAGCCATCAAAAGTTTACTGAATTTTCAAGTTCTTCATGTAATGAGGCTATACTTGTCTATAAACAGTATTATGTTATTTGCATTTTTAACTTAAATGGAAATAAAGATATCACATCACACAGGTCTTTTAATCTATATTTTAAAAAATATATATAACACAAGTATAAATTTACTGGTGCTATCTTACACATACACACACACACACACACACATACTCACACACATACTTTCTCACACTCTCACACTCTCAGAGAGAGAGAGAACCAGGAGTCATTAGACCCCAATACCAGCTCCTGAAGAATTGCAATTTAATGAAATGGCTATGGAAGAAAGATTAAAGTTCTCATCAGGTTATACCATTCCTTCAGCTATAATATTTCTCTGGATCATCAAGACCAGTGTGACCATCTTGATCATGTAATACTTTACCAGTATTTATTGTATCTAGAAGTTGCATTTTCCAAAGTGCTGTATCATTCTTTCATGGGAAGTTCTGTCATTTATTTTCCTGAGGATATGATTCTCAAGTTTTTTAAGAAAGTGTTTTACATTTACAAGAGTCAATGTGACTAATACTGCCACTTACACAACAGTAGCTTGTTTCTGCTTTGGTTCTCTGAGGCATTCCTTTAAAAGGAGAGTTTAATGCCATTCTGAGAACACATCGTAAAATCTACTTACTTGAAGTCTGGATACTAGCCCTTTGATGAACAGTTAAATACAATGTGTACAAGCTGTGTGTGTTTCCCAGCTCTGCCTGTCTTATCTTCCACAACAGGTTCTCTAGGTGTTAAACTCCAGTGATCCAAGGAGCTTTTATATATATTATGCATTAATAGTTAAACATCTTCTGTATCAAGTGCTAAAGTTTACTTTTGTATTGTTCTTTATAAAGCTTGACTTAATAAAGAAAATTCTGATCATGGAGCTCTTCAAGAACATACAGGCCCTTTCTGAATTAAACACTTTCAGTTGAGAATTCAGTTTCTTGTATGATTTCTCAACACTTTTAGGGATATGATGTTATACATAGTCCTCTTTAGTGAAAGATAGTTAGTTCCTTTCTTGACATTAGCCTTCCTTTGTAGTCTTGCCTTTTGCTGTCCCTTCATTTGTTCTGTTAGCACCATTTATGCAAAATTATCCTCAATTTCCCAAATGGACTATGTTCTTTATGCCTCAAAGGCAATGCTTTTATATTCATCTGTACAATCCTATTCAGTGCTCTTACTCATCCTTCAAATTCAACTCAAGTATAAGCACCTGTCTCTGACTTTTTTGAGTAGAATCCATTGCTGCCTCCTTGACTTTATAATAACTCCATATCTTAGTATGCTCTGGCATACTAAGATACTTTTCGACACCATACCAAAATCTTCTAGCACAGCAAAGTTCACATTTTTACCATTTATTTCACTATTCACCACTCAATAGCCAGCCAATGCAACCTTTGGTGAATGAAAATAAATAAATGAGCCAGAAACCTGCACAGTATGTAACTGTGATACATTGAAAAAACTGAAACTGTGACTTCAATAGAGTCAGTTTCTTTAGGGTAGAAGCTGTTGGTATTGATTTTAAGAAAGATGAATGATGTGCAGCACTTGCTATATCTACTCCATAAAAGAAAAGAGCTGCTCAAAACCTTGCATGTGATGACAAGTGCTCATTTACACGAGACTCAATTTTCCTCTATAGAAGCTATGTGCACCATTGTTTATTATTAATAACACTCGCATATCTTACATTGTTTTCAGAGTTCAGTCAGCTAAAGGGATTAGGCTTTTGTGTGTGACCAAGATGAGTTTAGATTTGGGAGGTTATATCTGTGTATTTGTGTATGGTGGTGTACTCTTTAATTTGAGTAGATGTTTGAGATGTTGAACTTCAAGAGGAGTCTAGAAAAAGGGGGTTAGTCTTAATACCAGTCTGTCTTTCTAAAAGTCTGTATGTCTAATCCTCTCATTTTTAATGATGATAGTGGACTCCTTTTACTGTTAATTTCCATGCAAAAAAATCACTATTTTGGTATTTTTAATGCTATGTATTGTAATTCAAAGCTGTTTTAATAAATGCATGATATTTTGAGGATGAATTTTGATTAATTCTGTAGACAACCAGCTGTATAAATTTGTTTTTCTTCTCTTCAAAAATTTCTGCTACTTGAGCCAAATCTAGACTTGATGAGAATTGAATTTTTCCTTGATAATGGCCAACTCCCTCTTTTTAGTCTGCAGTTGATAGAGTTAAATGTATATGTAATGAATACAGAACCCAAATTTAAAACTTTCTTTAGAATTGTATCTTATGCCTAAACTGAATTTTGTGATATGTGGTATAAATGAGGTCATTATTATAGTTTGGTTTGCTCTCAAGGCTCATGGAATGGCAGCTTTTTCATTACCCTCAGACTTAGTGCTTTAGCCAACTATACTTATCCTTATGAATTTGATCTTTAGAAATTCTTAAAATAATCTCCAATTAAATCACTTGAAAAAATTCCTCCCCCACACACATTCTTTCTCCTCTTACTTCCATTTTCCATAAATTATTCTGTTTGATTTTGATTGCAATCAAGCAGTTATCTTTTTTGGAAATTAAAGCAGACCTGCCAATAAAGAACCACCTTGGATCAGTGTATAGAAGACACTGAAGTCAAAATGAGACTGATGAACTCTCCTTGTTGAAGAGCAGCAGGTGTGCCCTCCTTTGAAGGAGCTTTTCCTATCCACAGAGCAATAACAGCAAAATATTATTTTCATTTTAAAGGTTATTGTTACATAAATAATGCCCCTCCTCATAAAGATGCCTAGGTCTTAATCTTGAAACTTCGATATGTTACCTAACAGTTCAAAGGGAAATTAACATTGTAGATAGAATTAATGTTTTTAATCAACTGATCCTAAGACAGGGACATCTTTCTATATCATTCAGTGAATCCAGTCTAGCCCCAAGTCACCTAAGTGGAATAGACTCAATAAAAGTTGGGGTCACTAAGATGCCGTCTTAGTAAGACTCATCAAGTCTTTGCTGAGTTTGAAATTAGAAGGGGATCACAGACCATAAAATACCAGCCCTCTCAAAGAAGGACATGTTTCTTCTCAAAGATTCAGTTTCTTCTCTGGAACCTCCAAAGAACATATCCCTATTCACAACTGATTTAAACCAGTGAAATTCTTAGTGTTCCTCTGAGATCTGAGGCAGTAGGTAACATTTTTTGTTGTTTAAAACCACTGAATTAGTGGCAGTTAATTATAGCATCAAAATGAAATGAATAATCTACCTTTATTTTATTCAAATTATTCTTTTATTGTCTAAAACTTAATTTCTATGCAAATCTCTGGTAGTATTTCTTTATCACCCATGTGCCTTTGTGACCTCTAGATTAGTTTTCACAGTTTCAGTCATTTGTTTGGGAAGAATCCATTGAATTGGTGCCTCATTTAATGTAGTTAATCCTGAATATTTGTTTGGTTTGGATTGGGGAGGATGGAATAAGAAAGCCACTCTGAACTGTAAGTGAAGGAAGAAGATAGAAAAAACTGATAGACATTGTTCAGAATTGGAAAAGACTGAAACCTGTAAAACTTGATTCACTGCTGCTTGTACCCACTTTCTGATAAGTTTTTTGCACCCAAGTGTTTTAGGATATTACAACGATGAAAGTATGTTTCAGGTATTACACCCACATAGGTATCATTACCCTTCAAGCCCATTCTGTGGCACTCCTGAAGATATTATTTTATTTTCTGTTTTCTATCCCAACTTAAAAGATGGTTAGATCTGTTTCCATCACTTTGATCATCTAGTTTGTGTTATCTAACTTAATAAAATCAATTCCAGCTCCCTAAGACTGTATATATAGATCTATCTATCTATCTATCTATCTATCTATCTATCTATCTATCTATCTATCTATCTATCTATCTATCTATCTATCTATCTATCTATCTATCTATCTATCTATCTATCTATCTATCTATCTATCTATCTATCTATCTATCTATCTATCTATCTATCTATCTATCTATCTATCCTTAAGTATGATCATACTCAGTTTGGACAAATCAGTGCTAACCCTAGTCATCTTTTGTTAGAAGAGACCAGTCATTGTTTAGGGGGTACTGTAAAAGCAGTATTTGCTATTGTTTCCAACATAATTATCTTCTAGGAAATATCTCAATTTACACTTCCCAAATTGGCACATGCACATTCAAAAAAGGCAACTATCCATTATGATACTTCAATAATGTTCATTACAGACTCCAAAATGTTGTAACAGGTTGTGAAGGCACAGTTCAGGAATCAGAGGAATGTGTTGAGTTTCTCATTCAAATGGAAGCATGACTTTATTGATTTCTGAGGTGTCAGACATGCCAAGGCATCCAAGTATCAGGACTCTATCCAAGGCAGGTTTCTGGAGAGGAACAGCCCCTACTGGGAACTCACTGTCATTTCCAGAAATTGGATTGTGTTCTGAACTCCATGTTCTAGTTTTCAAGTCACAAATAGCTTATGGCTACAATAAATCCCTACACCAAGTACCATTTTATTTTCAACATTGTTAATTCATATCACTAGAATTGAGTTAGGGAGTTTTCCATATTTTTTTCTTGTTTCTTGAGAATATTTTTCTTAAGATTCAAGAGAACAGTCACTTATACCTTGTCTTTCCCTCCCAGGATTCATGATAACTTTGGTTACTACATTTTTTATAATTATTTATTGCATTGTTGTTCATTTTTGTGCAATATTTGATTTCCTACTTGTTCTGTAGTCCCCATAGTTCTCCCACTACCATATCACCCAGCATTAGAGTTCTTGAGAGTGCTTATTTGATTTGCATATTGGTATTTTGGTTCCCTTAGAACAGTCATTCCTCCCAATGTACAGTTTAAGCAAAATAAATTCATGTAGTTAAGATTTTTCACTCTCAAAAATCCAGCTTTGTAGTAAAAATTTTATGCTGACGAATGCTTATTTCATCCTCAGAATTTTCTATACAATGTGCATATCGCTGTGTATAGAAGGTATTTAACAAACTCAGTAAAAACACTCATATAAATGTGCAGATTTCTAATCTTCTCAAGGTTATTTTTACTGGTTGGTGAAAAAAGTAGCAGAACAATTTCTATAGTCACAAATCAGGTGGAATCTGTTTGTATTTTCTTCACATTGATGTGGAGGTATGTGTGTATATGTCTATATGTGCATTCTGGGAAGATAATTAAAATGCCTCTCCTCTCAGTGGTTTTCTAATAATTGATTATTTCATAGATGAAAATACTTTTACCAAAGAATCACTATTTTATAAAGACCTTAAGTGCAATAAAAATATTCAAGGTAGAAAAGTTTATTCCTTTCTCTAGGGGTGTATCTTTCATTTGTTTTATGATATTGGATAATAGGACTTCCAAAGCACATTTTGCTTACTGCAGTTTCTGTGATCTCAATATGACTGTGACACTAAGAAATGTCAGCTGATATGATTTCCTTCAAAACAAAAATTACAGCTGGCTCCTTATTTTTTGTCCATTCTGAAGATACTGTGGCTAGCCTAATTTGTGCAAACCCACTGGATCATGCCTAATTGAGTTAATGAAGCTCTTCTGTAACAAGAACCCTCCAAAGGAAAATAAAAACACAGATTGAAATTTCAGAATGCAAATTAGCCCAGCTTTGCTAGCTTTCACTCTCATGGGTAGAAGACACAGTAAGAGAAAATCCTTAAATTAAAGCCAATTACACCACATAGTCAAAGATCAGGTTTACCTAAAATTGTCACAGGGGAACTGCATGTGTTCTGGGGAGAATCGTCCAATCACTGGTAGATTGTTGGCACTTGACCCTGCCTGGGATGCAAGAACCTGTTATTTGCTGATTAATTCTAGTGACTGGATTATTTCAAGAGTCTGTTGACATCTTTGAGTGGTTGTGGTTTTCATCTAATCAATGGAAACATATATTGAAAAATTACTTGCCACAGTGGAGATTTACATTTATGGGTCTTTAAGTTCTGTCCATTCCCTCTAAGTGGTTTGTTGCTTTCTTAGAACACGTGTTTCACATTTCTTGGCTACTTGACTATAAAGACCACATACAGCCTTCCAGGTCCATTGAGGCCAAGGCATTTCTAAATTAACTATGCTTTTAGTTTCCTTTTGGGATATAAGGGAACTTTTAGACTATTAAATTTAATTTGATTTTCCTGCTAATTCAGTTTTTGATGAAATGTGTATGGTTAGCAAACTTCAAGGAATATGGTGGTAGAATGGATTTATTTTACTAGTCTAACTAAACACTATCTATTTTCAAATTCAACTAATATTTCACAATATTATAATAATGTTTACAACATAAATTCTCTTCATGGAATATCTGATAAAAGTCAGTGAAATTAGTATGATGTTGGAATTACTATAAAGTCTGTTGATTTTTTGTTTTGGTAATGCTTAGAGGTGAACAGAATTACTTAGAAACCTAAGAAATACAAGCTAAAATCTAAGTAACAATCAAAAAGGTCATGTTATTTGTACATGATAATAGCATCTGAAATATAAATGAATTATCATCCTGGTCTCTTAATATCTCTGAATCTCACTTTCTATATGAGTAAGGTGAAGAATTTGAACAAGATAATCTTCTTTACTTCTACGTCTACAACTTTCATATTTTTAAATCTTATATTGATATAAAATATTGTGTTTGGTAATAGTTTGGGCAAAAATGTGGGAAACAAAAGGATAGTGATTGGGGAGGGTGGATGGGTAGGAAGAGGCTGCTTGCTGTTTTCATCTAGGGGTCACAGAAGTGGCTTTTTATCATTTAGTCATTCAGCCAAATCAATACAGAGTGGTATTGTATCTTGGGTCTCACTTTTGAATACTTAAGGTGCAACAATTTAACCAAGTCAACCCATTAGTCTCCTTACATTTTTTGGGTAACTGTCTTTCATGTCAGTGGGGAAGAGGTAAATAAATCAAGTGTATGAACACTACCCCTGACAGGAACAATATAAGACCCCTCTATGAAGTGGGCTGGAAGAGATTTAATGAATAAGAATCAATGGTGTGTATATAATCTACTACTTCATTAGCCCATACAGCTTAAAACATTATTTTTAAAAGTTAAGACCTATTTTAAATCTGTAACATCTTTAAATCTTTCTTCCCTGTGTGGTGAAGAAACCATAGCACAGAGAGGACAATTGAATTTGATATGACTAAGTCCACAACAGGTTTTGATTTATAAATAAAAATATAACCTACCCAATATGATTGTTGAAATTTAATTAAATGATGCAGGCAAAGACCTCAAAAGTACTGGCACATTGCTACCACTTCATCACTGGAATTAATTTACACTTATTAAAGTAATTATAAATGGCAAAAACATAGTATGTTTTAATAGATTAGATACATTTCATCTAGACAAGTGAAGAATTCCATTAAACTTGATCTTTCTACACAAGGGATATTTTCATTGTGAATGTTGGTATGGATACAGTATAATTTTGCACATAAACGTTGAGATTTAATGAAATTTTATCACACCAATACCACAGTATTTACCTTCTGTCTTTCCTCCCAGACATTATATCTGATACTGTCTAGTACACAGAGAAAATATTTTTGTTAAGTGATTAAAAGATCAGTAAGTAACAGTCTGTTGCCTAGTGCAGTTCAGGGATTAAATCCTGAGACTGCCAACCCAATGAGAAATGAAGGAGAATGAAGATTATTCAGCTCTGAGTTCCCAATTCCTTTTTCCTTGGAGTCTTCAAGCACCTTTCTGTATCTACCCATTACTTTTCTTTCCTATAATTTCTGCATTGAAACATTTCAAAACTTCAGTAACCTAGAGTCAACTTAGCCAATTTCACCTTTGAAGATCAATGTTGCAAATTTCACATCACAGCCATTATATCTGAGTACCCAAAGCTCTGAATTAATTCTGTTTTCAAAAAAAGTGTCCTATGTGTTATATTTACATGCAAGTCATTAATAAGTACTGAGTGTAGATCCTTGAAAAAGTCCCTACCTAAAATTATGACAAGAAAAATAAAAAGCAAAATGAGTTAAATATGTGAAAAAGCCCAAGTGCAAAAATAATAGAAATGATATCTTTACTCTTTACCACTATGAAAAACAATGTTAATGTAACTGAGACTTGTATGCCCACATTTTTTAAGAATGTCCATATTTTGAAAGATCACTATTCTAAGCAACAACACAATAATAGAAAAAGTCTAAGATTTTTGTGATGTGTAACTGAAAATTAAAGGATTGCAGACACCAAAAGGTACTACATACATATCAGCACTTGCAAGGGAGCCAGGGTCCCTAAGGGGCAAAAATTAAAAAAAAAAAAAAAGAAAGAAAGAAAGGGGGGGAGGGAGGTTGAAAAGGAAGGAGGGAAGGAGGGCGGGAGGGAGGGAGGAGAAAGGAGGGAGGGGAAGTGAGAGAGGGGAGAGAAAGTGAGCAACTGCAAAAAATACATGATTCCTGTGACTAAGAATAGAAATATGTGCCATGGAGTTACTGGTATATATGAATTTTGCTTTCCAAATAGGAAATTAAGTAAGACAGGACAGAAGTTAGCACGATTGACAGACCTAGATCAAATCCTAATACTGTCTCACATTTATACATAAAGAAACAAAACAGAATGTGATAGTTTTATGTCTCCATATTTTCACTTTTCTCTCCTTCCTACCAGGGAGCAGAAGTAACCTGACTTTAGTATATATTATATCTGAGAAAGTGTGTGTAACTAACACAAATGCATGTATATTAAATAGTATTATAGCATAGTTTTATATATTTTCAAATTTTCTGTAAGTTAGTGTCATAACTTATGTAAATGGCATCATTCTTCAACTTTGCTTAATATTTGGCATTTCATAAATCTTTAAAAAATATACATAGTATTTAAAGAACCTTGTTATACGGACATATAAATACTAAATCTATAAACAGAAAATCATTCATATCCAACCAGCAATAAATTAGGTATATTCTCTATATATCCTTCCTAAAACTTGTTTTTTACCATTTTAATTTTTTATCCAATTGGTGTAAAGTGATCTCATTTTTAATTTTTCCTGATTTCTAATGAAGTTTGATTTTTTCATTTGTGTGCTCTTAATTTGTGTTTTTTTTCTTCTGAAAATGCCAAATATATCAACTTCCTTTTCTCACTGTATCATTGCTTTCATTAATCATGAGTTATTTTAATAATATTGTACCCCACTAAATGCATTCAAAATAGAGTCCCTGTCTGAGACTATTACCTTGTTATGTCTTATTTAACTGAACAAGAGGTTTTAATTTTAGTCGTACTGAAATGTATTAATCATTATAACTGCTTTTTGTGTCATGATTAAGGAATTCTTCTGTCTAAGGTCATAAATAAATGCTTACATGTTTTACTTTTTCACATTTACAGCTTTAGTGCATCCAAAAGTGATCTTTCTCTTTGGTGTGAAGTGATGATCCTATTTTGTTTTTCCACATGTATACATTGTTGTGCCAATACTATTTATTGATTCATTTTCTTCCTTTGATTTGAAATTCTACCTCTTTTCTGTAGCAGCTGTCTATATTTGTATGTGATATTTTTAATCTTGTCCATTTTTAAAAACCCTTGTCCTTGAATGATTTAATTTCTACAAACTAATTTTCATTCAACTTGTGAATCTTATGAAGTTTTTTATGTTCATATTTAATATTGATAAATTAAAAATATATAGCTCTACTACCCTTATTATTTTTTATAGATTATTCATGCTTATCCCTTCCATCTTAATAAAACTCACTTAGAAGAGTTTTTTTAGCTTTATATTTTTAATTGATTGCACATATATATTACGTCATATCTACCCCAAGGTTCTCCCATAACCTTATCACCCATGAAGGATCTGTCTTTTGTGCCCTTCCCCCCATTTTATTCTTTTTTCCTCTCTCACTCTGTGTTTCTATTCTATATTTTTTACTGTTTTGTATTTTTCTTATCCTTTGTTTTTTCTAAATCTCATCATGTAAGTGAGACCATCCCATATTTCTTTTTCTTTTATTTCTGCTAACACTATTCCTTCTAGATCCATCCATGTTGCTGCAAATGACATAATGTTGTCTTCTTTGATTGATGCATGATCTCATTGTGTAAATATACCACATCTTTTTCAGCTATTTGTATGTTTTGGGGCATTTGGCTGTTTACATATTTTGGCTATTGTAAATAGTGCTGCAATAAATATGCATGTACAGGTGTCCTTATGGATTAGTGTTTTTTTATCTGTTGGGTAGATTCCTGGTAATGGGATTGCTGGGTCGAATGGCAGTTCTACTGTCAGTTGTTTGAGGGTCTTCCACAAAGCCTTCCATAGGGGCTGAACCAGTGTACACTCCCACTAGCAGTGTAAGAGTGTTTCTTTTTCTCCACATTCATGCAGCACTTGTTGCCCATTTTGTTTTTATATGGGCCATTCTTACTGGTGTAAGATGGTATCTCAGTGTGGTTTTGGTTAGCATTTCCCTGATTATTAGTGATATGGAGCATTTTTTCATGTCTACTGGCCATCTGTATTTCCTCTTTGGAGAAGTATCTTTTTAGCTCTTTTTGCTTTGTTTTTGTTAAGCTGTAGAAAAGTTTTTTAGTTGATTATATTGAAAGAAGAATTTCAGGGATCCTTTATAGCATTTCCTTGCTTTTCTCATTTCATTAACTTCTAAATTTACCTATTACTACTTTCTGCTTTCATTAGGTTTACTCAGACATTTTTTTCTAATGTATTTATTTGAAAGACTAACTCAGTTACTTCTAGTTTGATATTTTTTTCTTTTCCAACATTTCTCTACAACATTTACAGTGTCTTATCACAAAGCACTTTGATTTGATTCACTGCATTTAGCTTCTAGGTAATAACTTTTCTAGAACTGATTCTTGGAACAGTTCACAGAACTAACCAATATATTGAGCCAGAAAAAAAACAAAACAAAACAAAACTACACTTCCAGGATAAGTAAAAGAATGTGCAATTCGATTTCTAATTTCTGATGACTGAAAATTGTGTTGATGACTGATAATTCACAATTATCTGATGACTGATAATTCACAATTATCAAACATTAATCTGCTTTTAATTGTCACCAAGTCTATTGGAAAAATAGTGAATGTCAATGAATATTATCCACCATGTTTCCTTTCTTCTACAGAATCACTGTGCAAAAACAGTTCCAGCTTCTATTGCTACGCAAAATTATACCCCAATTTATACTAAAGAAGTTGCACCTCATATTTGTGTATATATGTGTATAGTTGTACATATATACACACATATACTGTCAGATAGTTGCCCAATAGTATAATGCTTATGTTGTTGTATGGGCATTTACAAGTGGCAAGTGATCAGTTGTTTTCTTTAACTAGGCAGTTTTCTAAATCATGGTTCACTACTTAGAGGACTGAAAATAACAACTCAACTTTAAAAGTATTTTTATTAATCTGTCAAAGATATCCCTGACTGTGTGGTTCAAACTATCATGAACCATCTTATCTTTCCATCCTGGTGCTATTTTCATTTGTAAAATTAAGAAGTTCACCAGGGACTGCAAGTGGCAGCATATATTTAAAAGACTGTGTCCTGGCTTAGTATTGCTCAAGAGGAACTTAATTGCTATAATTACTCCACTTTTAGGTCTATTACTTCAGGTGATTGTGCTGTCATGTGCTATTTTCCTATTATTGCTTCAGTGTTTTTAGAGTTATGTATCATTTTAAATATGTCTTTACTTTTCTTAACTCCAAAGCATATTTTTTTGTTTATATGTTTTGTTTTGTTTTTTTTTTTTTTGCATATTGTCTTTTTCCTTTATTTTTCCAAGGAGAAGACTTTTTTCCCCTCATGTTTATTGCTACTGATAGCACCTTTACCTGAAACATTTGGTAAATTTTGTGTATTTTGTTCTAACTCCTGATGTTATCAGAGCACATTTGTTATTAATAGAAATATATTTTCCCTTTGACACTGACTTTCTTGCCATGAAGTTGTTGATAACTCAAGAGCTTTGTTGTGATTCCTGCAAACACTGATAAATGGTCAGGAATACCACACAAGAATAAAATAGAATCATGACACTGTCTTGTTCTGACAACTCTGGTTCATCAGTAGGCTGAAGAGCAAACTGTTTAATAAAAATTCTGAGCTCCCACCCACTTTACCACTTCATCATTCCCACATCACTTCACCATTCCTACCCACTTCACCACTACACCATTTGTCGTATACCACCATCTAACTTTGAAGCCATTTTTGAAGTTAACCCCAATTTCTTTAGCAGATCTGATCAGTAACTTACTTTGATGTGAAAATACCTTTATGAAAAATTTTATGTACATTACTTTGGTTTGCATTTATTTGTATTCCATTGTTTCTCTAGATTGTGAGCTATTTTATAGTGGAAATTGAGTTACTTGTCCTTTGTTCCCTGGAACTTATTAGATTGGTAAGAACAGGTGATCAGTATAAGTCGATATGAATTGATGAACGTGGGGTGAATGAACAACCCCATCACTACTTTTCTGTTGGACAGATCTTAATGCAAAAATTCTGTGACTGCAATGGGGAATATATTTAGCAAAACTTCAACTTTGAAATTTTATGCATATTTTATTATCTTTTTTATAGAAACTCCTTTTAGTTGGTCTCTACTGCATTGTAGGTATAATATTAGCACACGCTTAAGATGAAAGGTTTCTGTATACAAAAGAATAATTCATGGCAAAGATAAAATGAACACTCCTTCTGAAGCTGTTGTTAAGTAACACTTCCCCATTTAAAAGAAAGGCTGTTCTGTCTTTACCATTGATTTTATAAGATACAGTCATACTAATATACTTTTCCTCTTGTTTCTTTGCCATGGCTTTTAATCAAATGTATATTAATTTTGTAATCAGTTTCCTTGTGATCTAAGAGCCGAGGGACAGGGGATATGTAAATTCTGATCTACATATACAATGCAACATCACTGGAATGAGAAGCAGGTCCTACATTGTGATTTTCTTTCTAGTGGTTCAGGATATGCTGGCAGTGTTACATCATATTATCATGGATTCTAGTTAATTCTCATCATTGAATACCTTAAAGGGCTGCATTATATTTTCAAAGAAAAGGATGTGGAAAATTATTTTTTGTAAAGTTGTCTGTGCATATCCAACTTATTTTTTCTTATATACTCATCTTTTTTTATAGTGCAAGTAACATAATTGTATGATTTCATTTATAATTTTTAAAAGTGTGAAACTCATATCTTCAGTTACATAATTATGCAGTTAAACATTTTAAATATCGGCCTCAAAAAAAGTTGCTCAAATTTTCAGAAGAGATTGGGCTGGAAAGTTGTTAGCTCATCCTTAAAGGTTTTTTAGAACTCACTTGTGAAATCATCTAGTTCTGGACTTCACATTTTCAGGAGACTCCTTACTACTGTTTCAATTTCCTTGCTTGTAATTGGTCTGTTTATATTTTCTATTTCTTCTCTATTCAATTTGAGATGGTTATAATCTTCTGAGAATTTATCTATCTTTTCTAGGTTGTTCAAGTTTCTAGCATACAAATGTTCACAATAATCTCTTTTGATTCTCTGAAATTTTGTGATGCCTGTTGTAATTTCTCCTGTTTTATTTTTAATCCTACTTAAGTTTTCCTACTTCTTTGTAAGCCTACCTAGAGGTTTGTCTATTTTGATTTTTTCACAAAGAACCAACTTTTGGTTTCATTAATCTTTTGAATTGTCTTTTTTTTAATTTTAATTTCATTTGCATCTCTAATTTTTATCATTTTTCTTCCTTTTACTGGCTTTTGGTTTTGGATGTTATTTCTAACGCCTTAAGAAATGAGATTACTTGTTTGAAGCTTGTTTGTTCATGGGGGTATATATTGTTGTTTATTTCCCTCTGAGTACTGCTTTTGCTGCATCCTTTAAATTCTGAAAGACTATGATCTTAATTCCCTAAAGGGTTTGTTTTCTTAATTTCTTGATTCCCTAGATAAGCTGGTAGCCACTTAGAAGTGTACTGTCCAGTTCATATTACCTATTTCTTCTTCCTTCTGAAAGCATTTATTGTGCAACTTCTAAGAATTGCTAAAGTGATATACATGGAAAGATGAAAAATAAGCATACCAATTTTATGCTAAGCCAGGTTTTTGAAATATTTATAAATCTAGTAAGATAAAGTATTAAGAAATACTGTAAAATAGCAGGGGAAGAAGGGAATGCTTGTGATAAAGTAATTTTTAAAAAGGATTAACATCTTGGGGCCAGGCACGGTGGCTCGTGTCTGTAAGCTTCAGCCTGTGAAGCGGCCGGGGCTAGCGATTGTGGTTCGAGCATGCCTGGGGCCCGTAGCAAGACCTAGTTCCAAAAAAAAAAAAATAGCTGGGCGTGGTGGCGCGTGCCTGTAATCCCAGCTACCTGGGAAGCTGAGGCTGGGGATTGCTTGAGTCTGTGGTACCCCGGGCAACGAGAGCCTGCAGTTCCATGGGCAAAAATAGTGAGACCTAGTCTCAAAAACGAACAAACAAAAAAAACAAAACAAAACAAAAAAAAAAAAAAACAAAAAGGATTAACATCTTGGAATTTTAAAGTGTCTCCTGTATATTTAATAAAAATATTCATGAGAATTACATAGTGATTCTGTTTTAATTTCATATTTTGTTAACAATTGCCATTTGGAAAGACAGTGGAGGTTGATGTGAAATAGAGGACAAAGAGTGCTACCCAAGTCTTATTTGAAAAAATTCAGCATTTTGAAATACACAATGAAACATTTTAGTCAATGTGGAAAGTCCCCAAATTAACAGCACTTACATAGACTGTCGCTGCCTTTCCCCTTGTCAGCATACATCTATCCCATTCCTGACTGATAACCAACATATATACAGTATCTTAGCCAATAATTAAAGACTTTCTTGTGCTGATAGCTTAAAGAGGATTAGAGAGTTTGTGTTTGGAGTTCATGCAACATTGAATTGAATTATGATCATTTGATTATTATAAAATTTCATCAGATATAGGCAGTGTTTTAAAAAGATTAAATTTAAAGCCATGTTCATTGTATGTATTATCTATGTGTGTGTCTGGGGACCTCTGAGCTCTGTAAAATATCCTTGGTGAACTGCTTAAGGAAATGACTTGTAATTGACCCTTAACTCAGAGCAACAACTCAGTAGTGATCCTATGGCCTTGCTTAGAAAGAATGAACTTTTTATGATTTGTTCCCTTTTTATGGTGAATATATGTTATCAGTACATTCTGCTGATGCTTCATATCTACCAGTGTTTTAACATGATTTCAGATTTCAAGTGAGTGACTGATGTACAGCTGTTTGTTGTGGAAGACTGTATTAATTGGAGTAAAGTTGTTAGAAATCCAAACTTAATTATCAGTTTCTTAGGTCTTCTTTCAGCATATGTGTATTTCCTATTAAGAGAAAGGGAAGGATAATGAATATACTCAAGGCACTATCAGATAGGTTTGGAGATTTCTATTGAAACACATGACAAAGGCCTGCCAGGTGTCAGTATGCATCAGAATCCTTGGAGGACTGGTGGAAAGTGTTAGAAGAACTACTGGCATCACACCTCAGGAGAGAACCAAATACTATTCAAAAATGAATAATGGTATGAAGAAATAAATATGAAAAATAGATTGTTGAATTCCAGTTCCAGTTTCTAATTCAGTAGGTTTGGGGTGGAATGAAGAATTCTTTGATAAATTCCTGGTGGTACTGAGCCTTTTGCTCAGGGGCCATCTTTTACAATTTCTGAAGTGAATGTAAATGGAATAAAAATGTTATGTTGAAGTTGCTTCCAGATTAGAGACAGGATATCAGCGATTGATTTGAGAAATCAGGTGTGTCTTTTCAAAGAAAGTAGTGCCTGAACTGAGATGATTGGAAGGATCCTTAGCGATCCCCAAGCAGGCAAACAGGCAGAAGAAATGCCATATGCTTAAAACAATGTGGTGAATTCACAGACGTCTAAACAGTTCATGTTCTGGATTACAGATTATATTGAAGAAAAACGAAAAAAGGGGAGTTGGAAAGATTTAGGTAGGCTTTCAAGGAAGAATATTTGAATCCAGTAAAGTAGCTATAATTTTGAAAGGTTATCTACCTGCATTGTGGAAAAAGAATGAATTGGATGAGGTCAGCACTGAAGTTGAAATAGTTAAAATAATGATGATGAGGATTAAGACTAGCAACGGTAAGAATGAAGAGGTGAGAGAGATACTATCTGCCATTAGATAGCATCAGTAGCAACAGGTTTTGACCAGTTAGGGAGAATAATTTTTGAAAGTATCTTCTGGGATTAACCTCCTGCTTTTCAAGGAGGTAGCATGCACAGAGATTGGGCCTATGGGCAGCAGGGGAGTGGTGGTTAGGGGAGGGGAGGGTAGTATACATTTGTGGATATTTGATGGGAGAGGGCTCTATCATCTATCTATCTATCTATCTATCTATCTATCTATCTATCTATCTATCTATCTATCTATCTATCTATCTATTTGGTGAAACATTAGATACTCAGGAAAGACAGAAGTGAAAATAAGGATTTTTTTTTGCTTTACTAGCCTATATATATATATATATATATATATATATATATATATATATATATATATATGTTTATAAACTAACACAAAAATATGCATATACTTAGATCTATCTATATAACTAAAATCACATATAATCCTAATTTAATTAATATGACCTCAGAAAACAAACTGTTTCTTTTGACAGAGCTAATTATTAGAAAATAAAAAGTGAATTCCAGAAAACATTGGAAAGGATGTAAAGTATAGCAGATAATTAATAAAAATTCAAATCATGACTATAAACCAACATGAGTCTATCTTGGAAGGCTGCCTGAAATGCAGATTTATTCTAGAAATTTCAAAATGACACAAAAACAAATTAATATATTATAGTTATTACAAATATTGACATTATTTTTTACAAGCATGATAGGATCAGGAATTGCTGCAGGTATTACCTGTCAACAGTTGGTTGAAAAGTGTGCACATTAATATTTAAGAGGAAAGAGAAAATGCTTTTCAATAATCTTCCAACATTTCAGGATTTGAGGTTAGAAGAATAGGTAAATAATTTGTGCAAATATTATTCTCCAAACTGCATGCATACTAATAATATCCCATTACAACACATGGAGATTTAGAGACTATTAAGAATATCTCCTTTGTAAATGGAGACTGACCCAGTTATTACTCAGACAGAATCTCTACACCGTCCTGTTCAGCAGAACAGAGCCCAGGTTCAGGCCTGTGAAGAAATCCT
>PVHY01000107.1:282218-328757 GCA_004024945.1 Uropsilus gracilis | reverse complement strand
ATCTATCTATCTATCTATCTATCTATCTATCTATCTATCTATCTATCTATCTATCTATCTATCTATCTATCTATCTATCTATCTATCTATCTATCTATCTATCTATCTATCTATCTATCTATCTATCTATCTATCTATCTATCTATCTATCTATCTATCTATCTATCTATCTATCTATCTATCTATCTATCTACAAACAAATTAATAAAAATACGAAGATTAATAGTGTAGTTATCAATTAACCAAAAATATAACCTCTGGGTAATATAGTATAGGGAAGAATAATAATTTTTCCTCTACTCTTCTACTTCTTGATTGAGACCCTTATGTAATAAAAGTCAGACTAACAAGAGGGGAAGCCAGCTGTGGGAGAGTGCCAGGAAAAGCACAGTAAACAAGGATTAGGTTGTTATTTTTAGGTTGCCTTCTACATTGGTATGAGTTTCTTGTAATATAGAGCCTTCCTTCTTTTCCTGATACAGAGGAGACATGCTTATAAATGTTAATGCCTATTACAAAAGGGTAACTTCTAATCAGTTTTCAGAGCTGCTTCTGTGTCTGCCGTTTCTTAAAAATGATCAGCTCAAAATAATCCTTATGCTCAAGACATGTTTCTTGAGGTGCCATAATTAACAACTTTTCAGTGATTTTTTTAACTCATGGTTGACCAAATGTCAAGAAGAAAGCATCTAGTTTTAAATTCCTGCTATTTGATCATTTTTCTGAACATTATATTAACCCCTCTTGGTGAAAGTCTTTATAAAGAAGGTTGTTATTTAATATTTACCTAAGAAACAGATTCACAGTCTAACAGACTTAATCTACTTCTTGGACATTAGCTATTCATTAGCTGAGTGGTTCTCAACCATTTGGCAACATTTTTGGTTGTAACCACTGCACAACTTAGCATCTTGTGGTTACAGTAAGAGATACTACTGAAACCAGGAGCAAACAGGGATCCAAACTAAGCAAGAAGAGAATCCAATAGCTAAACCTAGTGCTCTCTGTGTTTTTCTATCAGTGAGCACAATTGCAAGACTATTTGAATAACAATAGCAATATTTATTTACAAAGAAGGGGAAACCAAGAGTCACTGTGAAATCAGGTCAAAATAGGACAGAAGTCTCCAACCAAAAGCGGCATTTTAAAAATGTGGCTGCCACCACCCAACTTCTTACCATATTCATTTCACCTGCGCATAGCAGTTGCCAGTCAAATGCAGTTTAAACATCAGGGCTTTATTTACAAAGAAAATTAGCCAGGAAAGTGAAAGTCCTTAATACCACAAGTGGCCGTTTGTTTTATTTTATTTTTTTATCTTAATTTTTACTTATTTTTATTCTTTAAATCACAACCTCAGTAAATGGTTTTGGGATACCTCCCCCACCCTCACCTCTGGTGCCCCCTCCATTCTCTCACACCCTGCTCTTTATTGTTGGCTAGTTTGTTTTAAGTCCATTAGTCTTTTCCTTTCCTGTGGCAGTGTTCTTTCATTGGGTGAGGGACTGTGTTCTTGAAACCAGGCGAGTCTTGATGATAGGTTTTCAGTCTTAAGTTTGCGTTGGGAAGCCAGTCTATATTTATTTGTGGTCCTTCCATGCTTTCTCATTGGAGGCTATCTTCTCCAATACCATCTTTGTTGTTTTGTTGTTTTGTTGCTTTACTTTATGGTTCTGGCATTCGATTTATGGGGTCTCACCCCCTGCCAGTGCTGATGAAGAAGTTTCTCAGTGGATACAGGCATTTGTAATTGACCATTGTAGATCATCTCCTCTGCCTAAGTTTGTGCCTTTACTTTGGGGCCAATGCCCCCAGTCTTTGGCCTTTCTTTCCTCTCCTCTGGTATGGGGAGGGGTACCTTGCTCTCCTAGAAGGCATATCTGAAATGAGGTCTTAAGTTTTCCTGATCCAGTGAGCGCATATGTGCGCTTCATGATACTGTCTTTCCATGGTTGTTTCTCCTGTCTTGTATGCACCGGTTCTTTTGATTGCCCATCTACTGTGTCTAGGTCAGGCTTGTGTGCTGGATTTTTACCTGCTCCCTCATCTGTTTTATGATGGGGTTTGTGTTATGTATGCATTTCCTCCACCTGAAGATTGGCTGGGGTGAGAGTAAAATGAAAGGGGTATTCTGTACCCTCCCCACGCCCGCACCTGAGTACCTCCCTGCGTGGGGGTGGGACCCAGATAGCCATGCCTGCACTGTCCAAGTCCCCCTTCATCTGGGGGCTGGGGGCAACATGCCTTGACCAATCCGGGCTGCAGATGACTGCCCCATGCACCAACCATATGCTGGTGGATGGGGCTAAAACCCCACCTGGTCCCCCCTCCCGGATTCTCCAGGCTTGGAGGGGCTACCTGAGACCCCCCCCCTCCAGGCACGGCATCCTGGAGCAGGTGTGGCCCCTCCCACCTAATCCTGGGGTATAATGGGTGGAGCCCCAGACCACATGGAGGCAGCCTGGGTGAGCCAGTTACCCCTGGAGGGGGGAGAGCAGCAGGCCTGCACCCCACTGCACCCTCTACACAAGAGGATGCAACCTACCTGAAGCCTTCCCTCCAGATACAGCCTGGCCAGTTATTTTACCTCAAGTACCGTTTAGTCCAAAAGTCCCAAACACATATCAAGGTGGTGCTCCTCCAAACCTGCAGGCACTCTGCAAAGTCCAGTCCTTCTCTAGTGTTTTCTCTTGGCTTCGTCTCTTTCTAATGTTCCAAGCTGCTCCGCTTCTCCAAGGCTCTTCAAACTTTTCCAGCAGATGTTGATGCAAGCTCAGCTTTCCAAATATGCCACCTTGCTGTGGCTCCAGCTGCTTTCTTTACAGTGGTGTTTGGCCAAATTCAGTGGTGTTTGGCCATATTCACCAGACCTGCCCTCAGCAGCTCCTGACCAGGAGCCTCCTCTGGCCTGCCACTCTGGCATCGAATTCCACACCAGCTACTTTTCTGCCGGCCACTCTCCCATCATGGCTCCTTGGCTCCACCAGCTTTCTCTTCCAGTGGGTTTTCCCAGCTAGGCCATGTGGGCCTGTTCTATCAGTCTGCCATTCACCTCCTCTTTTTCTTCTTCCTGGATCTGGCCCCTCTTTTTATGCACCCTTTGGTGCTTTCTATTTTCTCTCGCAGGTCAGGTCTTTCTCTCAGACCCTGCCCACCATGACATTTTGGAGCCCATACAATTTTCAACTGCATCACTGCACTATATCAACTGAGGTCACAAATTGTCAGTTACTTTACCCAGTTATTGTCCAGTCTCCAAAGCCCTAAAACAAAAGGAAGCATGAATCCAAGATGGCGTCTCCTCACTGCTCCAAATCTGTAGCCTGCATTTCAAACAAATTTTCCAAACAAAATGCCCATACTTCTGGGAACATTTTCTCTTCCTCAGGTGGCCAAGTCCTGGGGTGCCCACCTTCCAGGCTGCTGCCCATCCTGGAATTGAAGTTCATGATGGCCTCTCCAAGGTCATGCAACTTCTTTTTGACTTTTCTCAGTCTCTGCCTTCACTGTTCCTTATTTGTTTGCCCTCAAGGTATGTGGGTAATAATCCTTTTTGGTGCTCCTTCTCAGCTGCACCATTTATCAGTCTTCATTTGCACTAGTAAACATGCTATATCACAGCATACTCCCCTCACAACAAAGGATAAATCTTCAAACTGTCATTTGGTGAAAATGTGAAAGTTTTTGAAAATCTGGTTTAGATGGAAAATGAGGTTGAAGGGATCCCAGACCTAGAACAGAGGTGAAAGGTGCTGGTTTCTAGTTTAATATATTTTGAGTTCCTTCTTTTTCTTCAACACATTAGGCAGAAACACTCTGTTTATTTCAGAATTCTTATTAGTGAAATCTTATTGTTCTAATTTCCATGACTCTAATTGTTTACTCCACGCATTAGTCCACTGTGGAATCTGTTGACACATATTCCCTTCTTTACCTCTTGTACAGTCACTTAAACTTTTATCTGTTATATCTAGGCATTAGTTTGCTTTCAGTATTAGAATATTAAAAATCTTGAGAGAATATTTATTTCTTCTCCCCACCCCATTTAATCTAATACTGATAAAAAGTTAAAATATCTATTTTCCATTTTATCATTGTATTACAAAACACACTCCCTTTTCTTTTTTCCCCAATGACTGTTTAAATAACCATGGTCAAATCAAGCCTACTGTTCAATATTAAATCCTCAAAAGTGAAATTTCTGTTCTGTACATGATCTCACCCCTCATCAATTATGGTATTTTTATATCTATTTCTTTGTAAGATTTTCTTCTATTTTCATTTACTCACAAGGGAGTAATTTGATGGATTTTCAGCTAGATTTCCAAATGTATCATTCTATATATAATTTCCAATATTTGATTAGGTTTTGACTTTCAGTAATTTTTATTTCCTCATGTGTGTGTATGTGTGTTCAGTGGCATAGTTAGATATGCTTAAATTATAGCAAGCATCACAAATGAAAATGTTTGCATTTTTGAGATTTGACATAGTCCCACTTGTTTATTTTCTTGCCATTGCAGTTCAGTCCCCAGAGACATCCCTACAGTCATTATTGTGGAGTAGTTTGCCTGTGTTTTCTTCTATGTACTTAGTGGATTCTGGTCTTGCAGCCAGATCTTTAATCCATTTTGAGTTGATTTGCATGTGTGGTGTATGACAGTGGTCTAGTTTCATTTTTCTTTATGTGTCTGTCTAGTTTTCTCAATACCATTTGTTGGAGAGATTTTCCTTTCTCTGGTTTGTACTCTTGGTTTCTTAGTCAGAAATTAGCTATTCATATAAAAATGGGCTTATGTCTTGGCTATCAGCTCTATTCCATTGGTCTGTGAGACTGTTTTTATTACACTGTTGTGCTATCTTGATTATTATAGCCTTGTAAAATGTTATGAAGTTTCAAAATTAGACATCTCTACTCTCCTTCTGTCTTGTCAAAATTATTTTTGTTATTTAGGACCTTTTGTGGTTCCATGTAAATTTCAATAATAGTTTACTCTAATTCTTTGCAAAGTCCATTAGAATTTTAATAAGGATTGCATTGAATCTATAAATTGTTATGAATAAAATGGGCTTTTTGACTATGTTAATTCTTCCAGTCCATGAGCATGGGATATCCTTCTGTTTCTTGTTTCTTCTATTAATTTTCATAATGGTTTGTAGTTTTTATTTATGAATAAAATAAACTTTGTTAAGTTTATTCTTAAACATTTAATACTTGTTGATGCTAATGTAAATGGGACTGTTTCTTGATTTCTTTCTTTTCTTGTTTGCTATTTGTTTATAGGGATGCACACACTTTTGTATATATTGTAACCTGCCACTTTACTGTATCAATTCATTGTTACTAATCATTTTTAATATGGCCTTTAGGGTATTACATATGTATGTATAAAATTATGTCATCTGGAAGTAAAGACAATTTTATATTTTTCTTTCCATTTCTGATAAATTTAATTTTTTTCCTTGTCTGGTTGATCTAAGACTTCTATTACCATGCTGAATGGGAGCACTGAAAACCCTTCTGTTATTTCTAATCTTAGAGTGTAAGCTTTTAACTGTTTGCCATTGAATATGAGGTTAGGTGTGGGCTTGTCATACATGACCTTTATTTTTCTGAGATATGTTCCTTCTATGCCTAATTTGTTTAGCATAAATGGATGTTGAATTTTGTCAAATGCTTTATTGGCATCCATTTTGATTAAAACATCAGTCTTTTCTTTCATTCTATTAGTATGTTCTTTCCAGCACTTTCAAGTACCTCCAAAAGAAGATGCCTTTGTTCCTACCTACTTTAATAGTCTTAGGTTCTGAACCACTTACTGCAACTTCCTTAGGTCTATTCCTGCCTTCATCTTTCTGGGCTATTGTTTTTCCATCTTACTCTGAAAAAACAGTCACTTTTTTTTAATAGATATTTTTGAAGTACTTTGCAGGTGCTGGAACTACAGATACAAACAGGTTAGACTAGTTTTTTGCCTACATGAAGTGCTTATTCTGATTGGGGTTAAGAGATGGGAGTAAGAAACAACAGACAAACAAGACTTTTTTATATTATAAAGAAAATAACTCAGGGAGATGTGGTCATGAATACTATGCTTATATGATCAGGAGTTAAATGATGTTGAGGCTTCTGCAATAGTTACTTGATTTCTCTTTAGTGGGTACACTGGAGTTGCTTTGGGTGAAGCTCTATTTGACATCCTAATTCCTGTGTCCTTCTCTTAGTACTGCATTCCAATGATGTAACAACCACGTAGGACCACAGAAAGAGACGATACCCTTGAAGTGGAAGCATTCATTGAAAGGAGCTGGTTTCTGGCTGAGGTCTGAGATAATATTTTTAAGGTAGTTAGAACTTGTCATATGTTAGACTTTCTCTTGTGATTTTTCAAAAATATCATGGTAACAAAAAAGGGAAGAAATAAAAACTTAAAGTTCTACCAGTGAAAATATTGTCTTCATATCTTTTTCCCTCCTATATATCTTGATCCTGTATATAATGATTTTGGTAATTTACAAATTCATTTTCTAGCTTCATCTGTCTCCTGGGTTCCATATCTTTGCTCTACTTAGGCTGGAATGTGCTTTTTTTCCCCCATAGTAAGTCAATGGAAATTGAATTCTAATTAATTTGGAAAGATCTATGTCAGTCAGCCTTCCTCTGGGTGATGGTGAGGTTGATAAACAAGAGCCATTGATAGGTTAATAGCTTATTCTATAGATAAGGACTTAAAGGTAAAACCAGATTATCCTATATACCTACAATAAATGTTGGGATGCTGTTATTTAAATCTAATAAGCAGAGTGGGATTTTTTTTATATTTAAAACTCTAGTTTCTTTGTGAAATGACTTCATAATAAGCACTGCAAGGCAACTTATTACTAAAATGAGATGAAACATAAATTATATTTTTCTGAATATGGTTAGAAAAAAATTTGCATTTTCAATATAAAATGTCTAGTATTATTTAATGTTTTAATTTTTTTAATCATTAGGGTTTCGGAATCAGTTTGTTTCTACAAGCTGAACATGAAATTAAATTCATCCTGAAATAAGATATTTCTACACAAATTAATTTATTCATACAAGTTACAATAGGTCATTTGCTTGAGTTTTCAGAATTTTACCTTTCTATCATATCTAGCCATTGCTTTGAGATAGTTTTGACTAACTCTTTAAATAAGAATTGTGCTTCAGCACAGTGTACATATGTGATTAATAGAAGTTTAAAAAGTGTTTGTGCAAATTGTTTGTCCTCCTCGCTCCCCCTTCCCCTTTTTATATTTCATCATCTGTGCTAAGTGGATGTAGAGACAATTTAATGAATACAATTTACCGCAGACTTTAGCAAAATAAATAAATTTGATTTTGGAGCACCACAAATTATAGAATCTCGGAAATGAAAAGGACATTGAAAGGTCATCTGGTTTGTCCTTCTTCACTCAGACAGGTTTGCACTTCTTATTATAGCTGTGTGAGAATCTATCCTAATTCTGAAGACATCCTGGGAAGAAGATCTTACCCGCTCTCTTGTTATCACTAATGTGGAACATTCATCACTTGTGGAAAATTCATCTGAAAGACATCTAATTTCCTCATACTGGAGTTTATTCCCATTTCCTTTAAATGAGTCTTTAGTGACAGTCACATAAAATTTCTGTTAACCTGTCACATTAGAGAAACAGGACTGGAGGAGCTATTGTATATAAAATACTTTAAACAGATCTTAACTGTAACAGCCTTTCCATAATAATTTTATCTTGGCCATCTTTGTATGGGAGATATCAGGATCTTTGTCTGTCTGGTGATAAAGGAGTATCAAGTAATTTTGGGACTAGCAACTCTGGTGGTTGGTTTGAGTATAACATACTTAGGCTTTATGTTAGTGTGAAGGATTGCATGATAGTTGACATGGGTGAGGGTATGGGATGTGAAAGCAATGACTTCACTGTTTATGATGCCTGGAATGATAACTGCACATTCTATGAGGGTAGGGACCTTAACTTATGGGTTCCTAGTACTAATCCCAGTGATCACTACTGAAAGACAGAATATTAAATACCAAGTCTTTGCTATTTAAAGATTATTGAATACTTACAAGTTATCGTGTGTGTTATTCCTGTCTACTTGTAGTATTACAACATAAAAGAATTTGTTTTTGAGTAGTGCTGTTCCTCAGATCCATTCTCCCTTTTTCATTTTTCCCAGTTTTCTATATCTGACCAGAGCCATCACTATGACTCTGCTTTGTAGATTCCGTTCACCCAGGCTATCTGTGAGTTGTGAAGGCTGGAATTGAACCTGGTGTCTTTTTATATTGTGGAGCATTGTGAGGAGCTCTGATATTTCATGCTCTACATTGAGGCTTCCTGGCATCATGCTGACTTTGTCTGTGAAGGATAATAAGTTCAAAGTTATGTTAGATGTCACCATGTTTCAACCAATCAGGGGCTTCTATGTCAAATTTTGTCCTAATCCAGGTTGTTGACTAAAACTTGCTGCAAATCAAGTTCTGAAGTTCAGTGGCATTTTACGATTTTCAGATCATGGGAGACTGTCAGAGGAGTCATAAGGACTAATGTAAACTTTGGGGCTGGAGGAAGGTATATACTTAGTTTTGACTCCAGCATGGTCTCTGCTATTCTACAATTGCTGAGTCATACTGTTAAAGCCATCTGCTACAAGAGGTTGAGTATGGGAAAAGGTGAAGGGAAGAAAAATAATATTTTCTTTCAGTTCTCTTAGAGTGATGCTATTATTTACTTTTATACATCCATCTTTTCTTTCTTTTGGCTCAAATTGTGTACTAATAATTTACTTTTCTAAGGTCAAGGGAAGTGGATTAATAGGTGTACTGGAGGAGAAAGAAGGGACCATACCAAAAAAGTAAGAATTTTGCTTTCCACCAAATCAGCAAGAGGAGGGAGATGAGGGCTGCTTTTATTCTGTTTCTCTTGTGTTAGATGGAATGGATGACTTCTCACAATTATTTTCTCTTTCATTCTTTTGAAATTTCAGTGAAAGGGGACTTGGGCAATGAAATGTGGTACATAAAGAAAGTTTATGTACCCAGATAGTTCCCTCTGGACTGACAGGAGAATCCAATGATACTTTTGACTGAAATGGTTCTGGGTGGTACAGTTAACCAATGGGGTATGGGCAAAAACGTTTTTTCGAATCCCTCTTTGCTCATCTATAGTTTTGGACTTTGAACATTAACCTAGAGCAGAAGGGTTATTGCAGACTGACTGAGCCGTGAACATATATAACTACTTAGAACCATCCACTCAAAATTTCTGTCACTGGGCCCAAATTCCAATGTCCACATCAAAACCACTCTCTGTATGATTCTTCTTCTTCTCTTAAATGAAAGGACTACCAGCATGGAACTGTCTTATTTTTGAAGGTGTGTGCTGGTATTTGAACTTAGAGGGCAGAGGGAATGCATGGAGGAAAGTGTCTGTAGAGCCCAAGGCTAGTCCATTTTCCAGCCCTTCCTCTCCTGTGATCAGTGCAGGAGGTAACCAGGCACTTTTGTCATAATTGTTTGGGTTTCAAATACATTGGCAATATTTTACTTAATGTTTAAAGTTATCTCTTATTCATCTAATGCAGAGAAGTATCCTTCACATTAAGAAAGGGGAATTGTTACTATGGAGAGCTGCAATTAGAGGTAACATCCCTGAAACTTTTAGACTTCAGCAAAGGTCTTTAAAGCAAGGACTCTAAAATATATCATCAACATTCTATTAATAAACAACATAAAGAATTCTATGTGATGTAATGACCACTTTGACATTAGTGGTTGAAACGGTGGCTCCAGGATGCCCACACTCAAATCCTGGCTTTACATGCTGTGTGACCTTGAGAAAGTTACTTCTCTATACCTCAGTTTCCTCTGCTGTGAAGTGGGGATGACAGCAACATTAGCACAATGATTAGATGTGTAAATATAAGAGTTGGCACATGGTAGCACTATAAGAGTTCATTAAGTGGCCTGTAATCCCATCTACCTGGGAAGCTGAGGCTGGGGATTGTTTGAGTCCTTGGTACCCCAGGCAATGTGAGCTTGCAGTTCCACGGGCAAAATTAGCGAGACCTAGTCTCAAAAAAAAAAAAAAAAGTTCATTAAGTGAATATATATTTTTCCTCACTATTTGTAATCTCTAGCTTTAGGGAGCCTAACTCAATGACAGTCTTACTATTTATCCCACAATCAGATAGGACTGACTAACTATATAATTTGCGGGGTCTATTGTAAAATAAAAATACTCATTCAAAAATTATTAAGAATTTCAAGATGGCAGCAGCAGGGTATTAAATTCAGTGCAAGTTCTTCTAAGCATCTGCACTCTGTGTGGCTTTACAGAGCACTTTAGTCCTGGAATTGGGAGTTAAGATTTGCTAAATTTTATCACCAATAGGGTCTGTTCTGAGTTGGTTTCAGGAGTGGTAGTGGGAGAGTAGTTCTTAGTTTTTTGATCATCTCAGCTTAGAGTTTTGGAAAGGTGGTTTGCTTTTGAAATAAAGAAATAATAAACCAAGTGATTTACACCTATTGATGGTCTAAAGGGTATCAGTTGTACGGAAGAGTACTTCAAATGGTTCCAGTTGAACCTCTCTCTCCCTCTTCCCATGTTTAGCAGTCTTAGCAGATACTTCCTCTCAAAGCTATCTGTCTCAATAGTCAGTAATGAGGTGCTAAGAAACCATGGATTGTTGGGTGGTGGGCATGTATGCCATGCTTAATGTAAAGTGGATTCATGCAGAGAACTGAAATGACACAGATGATTCATTTACACATTTATTTTCTATCTTGCTTATTCTACCAGACTGAAATGGAGAACAATGCCAGCAATTTTATAGACATTTTGACATAAAGTAAACAAGTATTTTGATGTTGAACAATTGTACAGACTACTACATGCATATAAATATGCTGACTGGTGCAGAAATATTGAGCTGATCAGAAAAACTATAATATGAAATTACATTTTCTTTTTATGGAATTAAAATGCAGCAGATATGGGGACACTGATACGAACACCATTAAATGGGAGAGAGAGGCATTGTATTAATGGTGTAGGATGGACAGCTGAACAAACACGAGTATGCTAAATTGTATCTTCTTTACAAAATTGAAATCAAAACATTTTGTTTGCAAATATAATGAAATAAAGCATGTTGAGGCAGATGAATGAGACTAGACAACACTCACCACTTATGCATATGCATTGTAGTAAAAGTATTTCAACATAGAATAAGATGAAATGTTAATGCTTTTATGTGTTTGAACTGGGCAGGAAAACCCAACTGAGAAATCTTAAAAAATAAAACACTGATTGTGCTTCTTTTCCCTGGCAGCATTCAGAGCATTCATAGAATAGGTAAAAACCCTCTAAAACACTTAAGTTGATAAAAGTGAATGAAGCTTCATGCAACTGTACCTATAAATCTATTACCATGTGTAACTCAGAACCATGAGATTGTATTACTTAATGTGCATAGTAATTTTAATAACTATTCATTTAACTTTTAATTTCTGATACCCTATATTTCTTAGGTTTTAAAAGTAATTTGTTTTTAATCTGGGAGATGTTAGGGACTTAACAGAAACTATTAAAATGTCTACAACTTGAGAAAAAAAGAATAGGTTGTTTATCAATCTGGTTTATAAGGAAATCACCCATGGCTACCCGGCAAGGCTTTCCATGTGCATTAGCTACTGACCACCTTAGAGTTTCACAAGTTTTCATAAAATTATTTTATGAGTCTTCAGAGAGTTGTCCTGAGTTTAGCAATACAATTATAATTTTAACATTAAACATTGAATTAATGATCTTTGGGAGTTAGATTGGCTATTAATAATATATGACTCTAGTTAACCAAAAAGCAGCAGATGATTTAGATGGATCTCAGTACACTTACGCTCACACACCTGCATACTTAGGCATGTATGCCTTGTACCAAAAGCCAGTGACATAAAAGAATACGTAATAAATTTCAGTTTCCTACACTTATTTGGAGATTTATCTTTTCAATTAGCTTCCCCTCTCCCCCATTTCTTCATCTCTTCCTCCCTCCTCTACTTAGCTCCCTTCCCTATAATGCTGGCCTTTGAAAATCTATACTATCTTGTAGATATCTAACTTTAGCTTTTGGAGAGCAAAATGCAGTAATAGATACTCTGGCTAACAGACATTGCTAGATGGGTCACTTCGAGGAGTGTATTTCCTTTGACTCATGGTAACAGCTAATGTCAGACAGGTAAGACTTTACCACAGTATCTTCCTTTTATTTTACATGTACTAGTGTTGAAAGACACCATTTAAGGCAGGTTCACAACAGCTATGGAAAATAATTTAAGCAATTATCTGGGAAAATCAGTAGCTATTTCTCTGTAGTTTGTTAGTAGGCAGCACTTTTTAAACTGAATTAGTCAACAATTTTAGACTATGTAGATAATACACAGAGATTATTATTTTCAGCCTGAAAAGGCTTAAAAAATACTACTTCAGTCTTTATGATGAATATGCAGGTCAAAATGATTCCAGCAGTGAACCATGTTAACGAAAGGCGTTATTGTACTACCTCAGACCTTTTTGGGCTAGATGTTGAGTAAGCATTTACGGTCACTTAAAAAATTATTTTTACCATGATCTATGTACATGACACTCTAACACAGGATGTTGACATAATAGAATGAGACAACCACAAGGGCGGCTTTTAAATGCAGCTGATGTGGACAGTCAACCTTGAGTTTTCATATATACTAAATAGAGACAGGTAATGCATACATACAAAGAGCTGATTGGGCAGCATAACACTTTATCTGAAGACTAAGAAGCTAGGAACTTTACTTTTTGAGAAAACAGGTAGGAATACAGTATTTATTCACTATAAATAATAGGATCTAAACTCATGCAATTATGTTTTAAAACATTTTTGTAAGTATCATAAAAAGTTGATGGAAACCCCAAACTAAGACTGTTACGCTGAAGTTTGCATAAAATAACTAAGTAAAAAGAAAGAAAAACTCCAATAAAAGTATTGGAGATAGATACTGATAGATACCAGAGATAGACACTGGATAGTCTAATGGGAAAATTTTAGCAACCTCGGGAATCTCATCGCAGTCAATAGAAAATCTCCCTACTGTCAGTCCACCTTTAATATTGCAGCTATCTGCACCCTCCTGGTTTCCCAGAGACTGCCCCAATTTCCTTGGAGTAGTCACATTTAGACAGTCAAGGACTCCATAGTATACACAGCAATTAAAATAACCCTTGGTCACCATGCAACTCTGATGGTCCCTTAGGAAATAACCTTACCTAAATTTTTGTGACCTGGCATTTTAAAATAAAATAGAAAATGTATCTCCTCTTCTGTTACCTTTTTGGTCAGTAAGATCTTAAAATTTAAAAAAATGGTAGAACAAAAAGTCTTTGATGATATGTGATGACTATATATATACTTGAGCTTTTAAACACAAATTTAATCATTTTACAAATATTTAAAGTATAATGATGAACCAACCAGTGTGATGACTATGCACATAAAATGACTGTATTTAACACTGTGGTGGTAACTAGAGCATAAAAGACTCTTTCAGTATGTAAGATACTTAAAGTGATTGTAGTTATAGGAGGTATAAGAAACCAATTCATTTGTCTTTTTAGAAACATAGTTATTATACCATGAGAAATATTAAGAATGGTCACTTAACCATCCTTTTACATGAAAGAACTTATAGAAATTTTAATCCAAACAGGAGTTGTTTATAATAGCATGCATAGCAAAGTGCAATCAACTTTCTATCCCAATATCTTCAACTAAAATTTATTTAGATTGTTATTACAACAATTTTTAAAATTATCTAAAAACTACCAGAGGAATAACCAGTTTTCTTGACTAAAATATTTATCACTGAAATGATGAAAAACAACAATATTGCTCTGGAAACAGACATGTTAATCGGTTACACACAGAAATTTGATGAAAAGTTTTCATTTGGGATGCTATATTGTGACAAATTAGTGAATAAATTACCACCTTTCACATTAACCTATTTTCTTTTGCGGTTCAAGAAAAGACAGTCTTTAAAAAATTATTGTTTCAAAACAAAAACAAACATTCAGATTCTGAGAACAGAATAGTGGTGACAGACAGCAAGTAGATGGGTGGGTAAAACAAATAAAGGGAGTCAACCAAACGGTGGTGGATGGAAACTACTTTGTTGGTGGTGACCACAATGTAGTAAGTATATACAGAACTCCAAATACAGTGCTGTATACTTGAAACTTATATAATGTTTACACTAACGTTACTTCAGTAATAATAATAAAAAAGTTTACTGCTTTTTTGATAGTAGTGGAGAAAATATTGTGCCCTTGCTTTCTTGGCCACACTATTACCCTGTATAGAGATGGCTCTTTTGTTTTTAGGTTTTCTCTTTTGTCACCTACACACCCTCTTGTTATTCGTGACTTAAAACTTCAAATTCCAAGTCAAAACTGCCTTCGACTTGATACCTGAAAGTACTCTAGTCAGGCTGATCCTAGGGAGAACTGCTGGTACTGCTGAGGAGAAGAGAGGAATGAAATATATGGATTTGATTAAAAGAATTCATTTCATAACTAGGGAGGTGAAACTTGAAGAGAAAGTAGAAGGGGTGAGAAGGTCAAGTCACTTCCACAAATAACTTCCCTGGTACTCCAGGGCACAGTAGATAATAAGTTGTTAAGTAACTTTCCACTTTAAACAGACTGTACAGTACCCTTACTTATTCATAGAAACAAACAAGCAAACAAAAGCAAATAAGCCAAATGTGCAACCAACAATATAAAACAGAAACACTTTTGGATTGAAAGCAAAGTGCTAAGGGTAGATATACATAGTCATTATGCAGTCAAATGAAAGCTTATTAAAAATGCTTCAGTGTGCTTAATGGTACCTTATATTTGCTTAATAAACCTTTTTTATACATTCACTGTTGAATTTTTTATGGTTTAATATTATACCTCTTTAAAATTGCATAAGTTTGAAACTTGGCTATTGTATGAAAAACCTAGTGTTTTATAAATTGCAGTTTTTTCCCCTCAGACTTTGAATAGGGTAATTTTTCCCATTCTTCAGAAATTTTTTCACAGTTTACATGAATTTTCTTAACTCTGGGAACAGCATTTTTTTTTTTTTGACAAATCTTTTGGGGGATATTTGTACATATTACTTTGTGTGCTTTTTTATATAAAAAATTCTCTTATGCGCAATGAAATATTATTACGTAAATATAATTTGTAGATTAAAGGTCATAGTCTAACCCATATGCTAAAATAAGATTATTAGAAACATCTTGGTTGAAAAACAAATCTGTCTGTAGTTCTGTAGTAGAATTTCTGGCCAATACCCCCAGCTATCTCTTCGAAGTTTAGAAACCAGCTGCTCTTCATTTCCTTTTCTTTTTGTCTTGTGCCAGGGTCAATTCAGGGGCATTTTAGGTTCTACTTATAATCTTCTGGTAAGATACACTGTGGATTTTGAACTTAACCTATACCTTTGTCTTCACAAACCCAGGAGTCTTTAAAAAAGTTCATGATTTTGATTTCAAGTTTACCACTAATAGAAGAAAGGTCAAAGTAGCATTTACTTTGTTCCGGAGTGTAGATTAGGGCACTGCTGAAAACTAGCTAAACTTGTGATTTTAATTTGATTTGGAGGTAGCAGGTAGGAATATTAAGAAACTGCTGTGCAGAATGTAGCAATAGTCTCATCAGATATTTTAAAATAGTAAAAATGATTATAAATGACAACTAAATAAATGTGTGGGGCATAGTTGTAATTTGACCATATACATGGGTAACAGTAGGTTCAAGATCTTTCTTGGCAAATCGAATTCCTCTTTTCTCATATTTACCACTAGAGGGCACGCGACATGGAGAATAACAAGCCTAATGGGGCAGGGCTCAGGACATCCTTGCTGAATCTGCGACTTTATATCTGGTTTTGTAACTGCTCTGGGTGTGATCCTGAGTTTTGACTTTGACGGTGTTCTGATTGGAATACCATTTCAAAACATTTTTAGGTTGAAATTGGGCGAAAGTAATTAAAAGGAAACCTATTCTGTGATATCATTTGCCAACATTGCTCACAGTGGATAATTTGATAAACTATATTGCTTAGGTTTGCATTAAACTTTGTTCAGTCCAGCAGATTATGATGGCTTCTATCACAGCATGTAGGTTTTGGATTTTAAAAATCAAGTAGAATAATTATGGTAGTATGAAAAATTATTTTCAACATCAGTTTTTGCTAGTATATTTTCTTGTCTGAAGTGGGCAATCTATATTGAAATAAATTGTCATTAGATTGCAGACATCTGCTATAATTTTAAGCATGAATGTTTAGAAAACTTATGCAGTCATTATTCAGATATTACATTAATGAACAAAAATAAATAATTTAAGAAATATATGACTTGAAAATAAATGAGTAATTTATGATCTCTTTAGTATGAAACCTCTGCTAGGCCATAAAATTGAGGGAATGACCTATGCATAAGTCAGTTTCTGGGACATGGAAGACAATCAATGTTTGTTGAATGAAATATTTTATCATAGCAATCTGAAAGTCCCTGTTAGATGATAAACATTTTTTCCCCCAGGGGAGAAAGTAAAGTTCAAATTATGACCTCCATTGTAAATTTCATGATAACATTAGCATTTAGTCTAAGTTTCATGCAAATATATATGTACCTAGTATAAATTTCTCTGCTTAATTTAATTTACTTCCATATTTCTTAGTCTTCACCTTTTTTTTTTTTTGTATTTATATCTTCCACTGCCATTGGCTTGCCATCTTATTAAAAAGAATCCCCCCTTTTCTCCTTATATTTTAGGTATATTTATAGGCTAAAACCATTTTAAATTTAATGAAGTTATGCATTGCTGGCAATGATAGAGGAGAATTTATACAATTAAGTCACGTTGTTTCAAAAAATCAAGTAGAAGAGATGGTTATGAATCCACTGAAGGAAAACATTTTATTGCAATTAGCACTAACATCAGAAGCAGAATATTCACCAAGATTTTGGAGTTGAGATCTTTTCTCTTTTTCATTAGGAGTGGGCCTGCGATATTTTCATTTTGTACCTTTCTTTTTCTTTTTTTTTACAGTTCTGTTTGTGTGAAGATAGTAGCAATGAAAAAATACGCACTATATATTCAAACTCACATGAACCTAGTGTAGAAATCCCTTGAGTCAAGCTACATAATTTGTAAATATTTAATTTAAAGTAGCTTCCATTTTGAAATTCAGAAGGTTAAACAGAAAATAGTGATACCTTGCTAACATGTTTCCTTTAGTAAATAGGATGGATAAAACTATTGAAATGATTTGTTTTTTAACCATATAACCATCAGCAGTATTGAAATAGAAAAGGATTGTAAGCTTTTTTACAGGTACCAAATTTTGTTCTAGTCATCAATGATAGATTATTACTAGCTATTTTTATAAGCAATGCATCTAATTAAATTAATTTTCAATTTATGGATCAAGGGGATAAATTCCATAATTTTACTCAGTCATATTAACAATTAGCTATCTTAACTTTAAATCTAAACTGTGATTTAAAATTAATTATATACCAGACTTCCATTTATACCATATATCTATATCTTAGGAAAAGAGATAATTGGAAAAACATTTCATTTGTTCTTGTCATATGCTTCCATGGTCTGGCAATTGTCTGATTTGTCTAAACTCAAAAAAGACATTTTTTAAGAACTAAAATGTTCCTTAGCCTTATTTTAAATGGGCCAGGAAATGAGCTGCATGAGGTCAAGGATTTTACCTAAGTCCTAAGCATAGTGACTTCCATAGAACACAGGAGCTCTTGGCTAGTATTTGCTAACTGAATGGACAAATGAAGTGACACTTGGATTCGACTAGACATTATTTTTTTAACTTACAAGTAGTTTTAAAGTTGCACTTGTTTTGTTTCAGAAAATCAACTGCCTTTTTTCAATTTTCTGCTTAATGTATATGTCATGTCACAGCATAGATCATGAAGTTTCTCTTTAAGTCAGGGTGTGTTTTATGACCAGAATTTTAAGTTGGCAAACATACATGCTAAAGATATCACGGTCATTTGTCTTTAGCCATTACCATTTGGTAGAATTTACTGCTCTGTTAATAAGACTGCAAATGCATTTCTAATTTTACTTACACAATGTCAAACATTAATAGGAAAAACCCCAAATAAGCATATAGTATATTATACTGAAATGCTGGACTTGAAGCCAAATACTTTGCATAAGATTTACTATTCACCTGTGATCTGTATGAACGAGAACAAATTACATAATTTTTTGGTCCTTTTTTGATAAATAATATCTAATTTCGGCAACTGTTATGAGGATTAGGTGCAATGAGGAACTATAAAGTACTCTGCATACATAAGATTTTTTTCTTTTGCCATTCAAATTACAAGAGAAAATAGTTAAATTGTTGACTCTCCTCAATCTGTGTCTGCATGATAGTGAGACTGTTTTGACAAGAAATGGGAACAGACAGTTGACACATATTCTGTTACCAAATCTAGTCATATGCTTGATTTGTTACCAAATCTAGATAATGCTTCATTTAAATGCTTGCTTCAAACTAGTTGCCTGTGCCAGAATGGAGAAATTCCAAGTGAAAATATTTAGAGGTGAATTAAGTCAACCCCAGGGGTTTATTTAATATGTCACTCTTGTATTTGTGATCGATCCATCCTGAGACATATATCCATGTACCCATTTCCATCACCTTGTGACTAATCTCAGTCTTTGTACCACAAAGTTGTAGCGATTTGCACTCCTCTTTAAGAGAGGCAGAAGAATTGAATTAACCACTCCTGAGACTGCTAGTTTGAATTCGTTCAACAGTCTTGACTCCCTGATGTTTGTTCCTGGTCACAGCTTGGTAATGATGAGTGTGCCTCAGGGACCCAATCTCTGTTCCTGCCTTTAATGCAGCACTTCTCAAAGAGGAGCTAAATGCAGCACTTCTCAAAGAGGAGATATTTTTTTAAGAGGGTACAAAAGAGGTCTCTGAAGTTATAAGAGTATCTGTTTTTACTAGATGATCAATGATATAAGACAATTTCTTTTATATTAAAACATTTTTTTGGAGCAAAATGCAGCATATACATGAATTTTTAATGTAAAAAATAAGGTTTCAAAAGAACTCTGTGCTAGGTATGTACAGAGCATTCCAGGCACACACACTCTGTGGCAGATGCAGTTCATTGAAAAAGTTTAGGAGATGCTACACAAGTGCATTCTGAGAGTCCTTGATTCCCAAACTTCCTCCTTGTGGAACACCAATAACAGATATTTTTAGAGGAGCATTTCGTTTTTGTCCTAGCAGAAGATTTTTGGCTCAGAGGGATAAAAAGAATTGAAGGTTAATCTTTCCATGGGTTTGTCTTGAAAATTCTTTAATTAAAAAATTATTAGAGGGGAACATTTTTCAGGAAGAATGCTTCCTGGGGTGGGATGGGGGGATGTCTACAATTCTTTATCCAGGCAAGATTTCTAATATTAAATGTTTTGGAGCCAAGTTCTCAGGGGAAGGCTTCCTATATGCATGGCAGATGGCCATGCATGAGCCATCAGGGCGGTAGGACATGCCCACCTGTGCAGACAGATACATTAAAGAAATCAAAACTCATCAATACAGAGACATAAGAAGATAACTGCTTTTGAAACTATGTAAAGACAGTGATTTTTTGTAAGTTAATTTGCTATTCTTTTAACAGCAGGTATACCTATTTGATTTGAAAAATTATATATAGACAATTCAAACACTAAATTTACAAACACTGATCAACATTTAGTTTTAGAATGAAATAGTATGAGCAATGTAAATATCAATGATTAATGAACATAAACTCTTAAAGGTTATGTTTGAGACAAACATGAAAGCCATTACAAAATTCTAAGCACAGTGAAAAAATGGTTAGCATTATTTTTAGCAGTAGGGTTGCTTGGATTTTGACTAAGAAAAACTTTTCTTATCTGAGATCTAATGACCAGATTCTGTTAACAAAGAACTGTTACTCCTGAAAGATTTAAGTTAGATTCTAAATATTTGGGTTATTTTTTCTTTTTTTTCCCATTAAAAACAGTATAAAATCTAGGATATTTTTGTCTTTAAACAAATGTGTAGCTTTAAATGTGGCCCATATTTTTCCCTATTCCTGAAACACACACACACACACACACACACACACACACACTCTGCATATATACTTGCATTATGCTGAGGCAAAACTTGGGCATTCCTGAGAGACTAAGTAGTCCATTTATTTTGAAGTCTTAAGGGAACGTAGAAATAATTTAGTCTTGGTGAGGGAGGTTAAAACAGACTAACAGAAGTTTTTTAAGCTTATCCAGGATCACACATCTAATACTTAAAAATCTGGAACCAGAGCCCGGATTTCTTGTAAAACAAAGTGGATTCAAACAATCCGGGTGTAGTCAGACTTGGCCAACAGGCAACCATCATCAAATGTTCTTACTCCTTTGGATTTCTCTGGTCTTAGTAGAAAACGCTGAAAATGGCTTTCAGTGTCCCATCCCTTGGGGAGAGTGAACATGTGAGGGGGGTTCAAGTTGCTACAAAAATTATTGGAGGGCAATACTGGCCTTTGTGTCCCCACCCCCAAACATCCTATTCCTTCCCCACATCGAGAAATACTGGATGACCCATTACCGAGTCAGGGTGCTTTTTATGGTAACTCATTTATGACCCCAACTCTATCTATAAAATAATAGCAGCCTCACTTATATAGCTCTACTTTTAGTTTGTCAAAGTCACTTTTTGTAGATCTCATTTTGGCATACCTGCGCTCTATCTTTAGAGTTTTATATAGAACAGGATATGTTGGATACAAATGAAAAATGCAGTCATCTTTAGATGGCCAACATATATATATATTTTTTTTTAAAGTCCTGACTTCCAAATATAGAATGCCATTAAATAAAAAGCTTAATTGTACGATGTAATATTTTAAGTATTTTCAGTTTTAAAAAATGTATCTCTGTAATGGGCCATGACATGATATATAATTAATTGGCAAAATTTCAAGTTTTTTGGTATCTGGTCATTAAATCTTACATATTTTCATGATTTATAAATAAAGCCACAAGTGCACAACTAAGCAAAAACAAAAAAAAATGGACTCTATGAATTATATCACAGGTAAATAAAAATACTGTATTCCTTTAAACAAATGTACTTATAAGAGCTTTATAACCCAAAGCAAAATAGGTGAGATGGTTTAAGAAGAGGTTGCAATTTTGCAACAAGAAGTCTGTACAACTCCTCCAGGCAATAGCTGTGAAGGAAGTACCTGTGTTTCAGAAACTTGTTTTCTTGTGTTCTTGACACTTTTGCATCCCAGGTCCCATTATTTACAAAGTTAGTCTCTTGCAAGCTCAAAGCACCTTGCTCCTCATGATTACGAATGCATGCAATGACATTTCATCCTTTCATGTGCAAATTCTAAAATTCATTGTAACAAAAATTAAAAGTAAAAAATCTGTCTACAATTTGAAATGAAAGGATCAAAAATGTCAGACATTGCAGAATACTGGTCCTAATAGAGCTCTCTTTATTTGTTCACCGTTCCTTCTGTCATTTTTATTTGTTTGTTACAAAATGGTGTCTTGACTCTATTTAGACAGTACTTAGACTAAACTGTTCATGCCATGCAAAAATAACATTTTATGCACTTTTTGGGGGAGAGGGGCTTCGCATGTTTTATTTCACAGGCATTATTAACCGCATTTTTAAGAAACAAGTTTTTTTTTTATTGCTTTTGTAACTAGTCACATGCTGGTTTCACGTGTGGGGCAATAACCTGTGTCTCCTGGGTTGGAATGAATTTCTGGGGCAAACAAGTGGTTTTCCATCTTGCACCCTTCTTGGCTATTGTCCTTTTTGGCTTCAGCCACCGCATGGTAAATGTCTTGCCTACAGTTGTGACTGGTGTCCTGGGGAGAGGAAGAGGCCACACAGGCCTCTTCTCTTAAAGGGTCTCTTCCATCACTAGGCTTATCTGCAAAGCAGTTTGGGCTGGAGTCTGCTTGCTTGTCCTGACTTGTCCCTTGGAGCTCTAGGAAGTCATCATCTTCACCTGTGTCTATTTCAGTGAAGCTCCTCCTCTCTCTTGAGAAAGGAAACAGTTTCTGCTTGGGGAACCGAGGAGTCAGCCCTTTGGGAGGTCCCTGACAATGTGCTGAAACCTCAGTGCCCAGCAGAGGTCTGTCTCCCTGGGCAGGGTTTTCTTCCAAGAGAATGGTGCTGATGAGCTGCGGGGTGGTGAGGGAAAAGTCAGCTGTGGTGACGGGCAGTGGCCTGGCTGTGCTGGGTGGAGTCTGGGGCGCACTGCTTCTGTTTTCCTTAAAGTTCACCTTGAGCGATCGGGACTTGAGCGGATTGCTGCCTTTGAGCGAACTCTTAGGACTGTCAGAGGCATTGTCAGACTGCAAGGGGCCGCGTGATCCGCTCTGGGAACCACTAGCTTCGAGGTTCACAGTTATGTCGACTGGAGGGCACTCCAAAATGGGATCCCTGCTCACAGCCCCTTTCTCTCCGGTTAGTATTAGAAATGGGAGCCCCCTGCCTCTTTGGTGCTCTTCTGTCCCAGTGAGATCAGATGGGAACTTCATCTGCAGGTGAGAAGCAGAGGGAGGTGGCAGGGGCGATCTCTCAGTCTCCGTGAAGTCGGTGGCACAGCTGGTAAAGCTGTCGATGCTGGACGTGCTCTTCATGTCCACGATGACCTCTGTCTGTGCCACGGCCAGCTGGTCCTGAGGATAGATCACTTCTTCCATTTCTATCTCTTCTTCATATGCAGATGGCCTCTCAGGCTGCTCTTGGCAGTCTGGGTTCGGGTGAGAGTGAGGCTGTGTCTTAGTGATTTCATTGTACAACATCTCCAGTTTCTGGGCACTCAGATGCTGTGGGCTGGAGGAAGAAGTGTTGTTCAGCTGTTCGTGGGAGTCTTTTTGGCTAACCTCCTGGTACTTATTCTCGTAAGACTTGTTGGAGCTTGTTTCTGACAGAGCCTTCCTGGCCCACTTCCACCTGCTTGGAGAGAGGTGATTATCATCTGCTGAGTCCTTCGTATTGGCTGACTCTCCAGTCTTCTCCACGGCCACGTCTATTAGCTCCATACTCCTTGCAAAGGCATCTTTTAAGTTCATAGACACAATGCTTCCATTCCTTTTGGCCCTCTCAAGAGCCTCTCTCCTTTTGATTGCTTTCTCCTGGCGTTTCTGCTCCTTGTAAAACTCAGAGAAATTGTTCACAATGATTGGGATGGGAAGGGCTATCACTAGAACCCCTGCAATACAACAGAGACCTCCCACAATTTTTCCTAATAATGTTTTTGGGTAAATATCACCATAGCCTACAGTGGTCATGGTGATGGTGGCCCACCAAAACGATGCGGGAATACTGGTGAACTTGGTAGCATCTTCATCCTTCTCAGCAAAAAATACCAGGCTGGAGAAAATCATGATCCCCATGGCTAAAAATAATATCAACAAGCCCAATTCATTGTAACTCCGTCTGAGGGTGAACCCCAGAGACTGCAGGCCCGTTGAGTGTCTGGCGAGCTTCAGGATCCTGAGGATACGCATGATTCGGAAGATCTGTACCACACGCCTCACGTTTTGAAACTGCAGCACACTCTTATTGGACTCTGTGAGGAAAATGGTGACATAGTATGGCAAGATGGCCAGCAAGTCAATGACATTGAGTGGGCCTTTAAAGAACTTCCATTTATTTGGTGAGGACAGGAACCGTAAGAGGTACTCCATAGTAAACCAAGCGATACACACAGCCTCCACATGGGCTAACTGGGGGTTGTCATTGGGCTGTCCGAATTCATCCATTTCCTGCAGCTCTGGAAGCGTGTTGAGAGACAGGGCAATGGTGGAGAGGACGATGAACAGGATAGATACGATGGCTAGGATCTGGAAAAGAAAAGAAAGTCCAAGTAAGTCAATCCTCTTAGTTGTTTGGGTAGTTAGAAGATAGATGGATTGGTGATTTTTTTAAATGATAAAGTTCAAAGAAATTCCAGGAAGATAATCTGACAACTGAAAATTCCCTAATACAAATGCATTAATTTTTTACTAGTTCATTTCATTCACAAATCTAAAGAAGCATGCATTCAAATCCCAGGGCCTAAACTATTTGAAAACAATCCATTCCTACCCTTCTGTTATTCTTAGGCACATTGTGTAAGTAACCACCATTTAGAATAGTTTGTGAGGAGTTATCACCTTTTCATTATCTGTCTTCCTGGTTTGTATTTCCTCAAGTGAGTTGACCTTTTGTGCTCTACAAGCTAGAAGGAATCCATGATATCTAGAAAAAATTTTTCTACAACAAAAAACATGAATGCAGGCTGTGCATGAAGAGATACATGACACGGAGGATAACAGTGCATCTCATAGTGCAAGTATTATTTGTGTGGTAAGAAAAACCAAGTCAGTTGCCTCTGTCCTGGGATATATGGATATTGGACCAATGATCACATGGAAAAAGAAGATTATGGACTAACTTCATTTAGTCAAAGAAGGTTTCACAGAAAAGTGCTTGAAGATTTTTTGTCATCTCAGTGGTTGGCAGACATTTTAGGCAGAGGAAGCAGGAAGATGTCAGGTGCAGAAGGAAAGAACTCAAGGAGAAGAAGAGACTTGAGTAGATAGTTTTAAAGTTAGTCTGAGCTCTGAGCCTGGCTTTGTTGCTTAGTATGTGATCACAGACAAATTATATAATTTTTCTGTGTCTCAGTTTATAAATCTATCAAATGAAGACAAAAATCATAGCTGTTTCATGATGATTGTGAGGAATGCAGGATATATAGACATGGCTAAGTAACCAGAAGGTACTGCTATTCTTAGAGACTGAATCAAATGGGACTTGAGTCTGGAAGAATGAAGTTCAAGTACAACTAGGTCATGTAAGATATAGATAGCCCTAATAATCATTTCTTCACCATAACCCAGTATTGTAAAATTATAAGGCAAAGCATGAAGATTAAGGTTTGAGGGCAATGGAAGGCAGCTCTCCTCTGCATAGTAAAGACTGAGATTCTGAAACGTGTGATTATCAGTGTAGGATAGGTCTGGTTTGGTTTCATCTGATTTTTTTCAATGACCTTGATGGTATTGGTCTCAGTGATTAAATGTTGCTCTGGGAAAAATATCCAGACAATGTTTAATTTAGAGATCCAGCATCATGTAAATGTTTCAAAGGACAATGATTGAACAAACATCTGTGGCAGCACTGCTCAGTAAATACCAGACTGAAAGGAATTAGTTTTTCTTTAACTGATATCAGGACTTCTGAACTTCTCTCCTACTGTTCTTTCTCCTTCCTGTTTCTTCTTTCCATCTTTCTCAGTTTCTTCACTTCTGAGTTATTCTCCTTATCTTTTTCCATCTAAGCCTCTTATACCTCTCATTGTTTTTTCCTCCTGTTCTTCCAGCACATTTTTCCTTTTAAATTACTATAAAGTAAAACTATAGCATAATGTATTTCAAGATGTGTTACATCTATTAAATAAAATACATGATTCCTTTGTTTAAAGAAAAGTAGTTATTAGTGATTTCAATGTTCCTTTAACAAAATTAGTAAGTTTTACTGTGTATACATCAGAATTGTGAATCACAATAGAAAAAAAAGGTTCCTTTTTATTTAAGAGATTCAGAAAGCTAAAATTACAGATCACCTCAAGAAGTTTTAGATGAATTCAGGTATAAAGGGCAAGTTGGAAATGCTTACTTCAAAACTCTATGCTCAGAGATCAGTGACATGGTGACATCTGCAATATTCAATAAAATAGTCCTCAGGAAGTACTGGTCTGATTCCATTAATTCTTATGCTTTCAACACAGAAATTATATCCTGCTGTTGTTTTTAGGAGATGATACTGTTGCTATTATACCACTGGGCATTTTACTGGGATTGTCTTCATCATGTTCCTTCATCATGCTTATTCTAATGATTCATATTGGAGATTTCTTATCTGTCAATTTCAAATCTGTCAATCAGATCAATTCACCTGTCCATTTGGATATATTTTACAGATACATATCACCTCAAAGAGCAAGTGAAAAAACAGACATTCAAATGAAGCCATTTCATTGGCTTCTACACTTTGGACAATGACCATAAGTAGAAGTTCCAAGATGGACCTTTAGTTTTCCTTGACTCCATAACCATTATATAATTTATCTCAACAGCTAATTTTGGGAAACAATGAACATTGTAGAAATTCAAATGTAGTCTACAATCTACTTGATTGCAACTTAATAAAACATGTCTACCTTTCGCATCAGGATATTTTTCACATGCACAACACTATCTGGAGTACATTCTCAAAAAGAACGAATAAAGAAAATACCCATATACTTTTAGCCTTTGGCAACCCCACCATCATGTTGAAGAAAACAAAAGGTATTAAAGTGCATTATTTTCTGTCTCAAATTCAATCTGCTGAAACTCATTTGTTTTCATTTTAGAGGAATGGCCTATTTTAAATACTTTGTGAAGCTTGGCGCTCTCCCAGAACGACAACACTTTAGACAAATTATTCAATATATTCTGAAAATGATGTGTGATGCAATAAACAAAATCCAAGTTTTTGTCTTATTGTAGGTTTTTTTTCTTTAAAAAAATAAATACAATAAATGCGAATTTTTGTTCTTAGTTACAGGATATACTATTAAACATGGATGTTTTCTTTAGAACTACAAACTCTGATGGCACTTAGATATTGCTTCATTTATCATGACTATGTGCAAGTAAGGTTTTTAATTCTGCCATCTCTGACAACTGGCTTCCAGAGCTGGATGTTTCTCTCAGCTTCAGTAAATAGGCTTAAGTTTGCATAGGGCAAATGAATGAAAATTCCAAACAATTATCTGTGTAATACTGGTCAATCCCTTTGGAGATTCAAATTAGATCATTTCCAAGGTTCCTTCCCTCTCTAACACTTGGTCGTTCTCTTTTTAAACTAAAACATGTTGCTGATTCCAATCATGTCCACAAGCCAAGTCATGGACAAGTCACAATTGAATGTGTCATTTTACTCAAATTGCAAAAACACATTTTGTTACTTAGAAATAAAGAATTCAAATGAGAAGTCTTTGAAAAATACTGTACATTGTGTTCCTAGGAATAGTTACTGGGAATAGGCATTCTTTCTGCACAAACTCTTAAATCACTTTGATAATGACTTTTTAATCCTTCACTTAAACACATTCACAAGAACAGCTGGATTTAAGAATATGACACCAAGCACTGGCATTTATAGACATCAAAGGCTGGTTGCACTGATTTGTGTGTGTGTTTGTGTGTGTGTGTGTGTGTGTGTGAGAAGCAACAAGGAAATCAAATGCCTCAAGTTACCACCTTGTTGATGTTGTATTCTGTGAGAATAATGTAACGGAGGACCAGGAATTAAACGCAGGGCTGTACCTCTGTGGGCTGTGTGGACAAGGCAGTTCCCTTTCCAAGCCCTAGTTTTCTTTTCTGGGAAAGGAGGTATGTCATTTGCCTCATCTGCTTCAGAGGGTTGTTAAGGATCGAGATAGTCTGGAAAAATCCTTTGACTAGTCTTGGGAGGGCATAAGAAGCACAGACTGTTTATACTTTACTACAACTCTAGGCCTATACAATGTTCACATTTTTAACATTTTCAAGAATATTCTTTCACTAAACAGTAATTTGCATGGAAAACTCAAAGTTTCTTTTCCTTAGGAGTGAACCATCAACTTTGCTAATATTTATTTAAGAGTAGGATTGAGGTTAGATGGGTGAAATGAATGAAAATAGTAAAAGGTACAAAGTTCTAGTTGTAAAATAATTAATTTCCCAGGATGTGATACACAGCAACTATAATGTAATGAACAACATCGTGATTATAGTCAACAACATAGTATATTTGAAAACTAAGAAATTAGATCTTAAAAGTCATCACAAGAAAAAAAATTGTAACTATGTGAGATGATGTATGTTAATTAAACTTATTCTGATAATCACAATACTATTATGATCACTTTACTTATTCTGATAATCACTAAACATGTATCAAATCATGTCTTATACCTAAAATTAATACAATGATGTATATCAATTATTTCTCAGTTAGAAAAGAAAGAGTTGCACTGATGCTGCAGGTAAACTTGCCTTCCTAGATTCTTAAAATATGCAGAAGTGTTCTAGCTTTGGTTTGTCATGTGATAATCTGCTTTCCATTCACTGACATTCAACTGTCCCCCCCAAATACACAGAAACATCTGTTTGACACTGGAGGTCCATATAGGTACTTTCTGTGTCTCCCCTCCCTTCTCATCCATGCACAAATATGCTGACAGGTGAAAGTGAGTGAGTTACCGAGCTCTTACATGCTCTTACCAAGCATGTAACTTCTTCTCTATTACTTAGTACTCCCGCTTTGCCTTCTAGTGGGATATAACATATTAAAAACAAAAACAAAAAAACCCTGATCAACAATAGAAAACAACATGGGGAAACATGATGATAAGAAGTTACATGGAAGAACCAACTTTTTAATGTTAACAGGAACCAAAAGGCCTGTGACAAACATTTTTGGGAACATGAATAATTGTCTACTTCAGAAAAAGGACAAAACAAGATGGCATGTCACCAGTTGCTGTGAAAGAAATTTTTTTCAGATGTGACAAACATTTAAATCAGTAGGCTTTCAACAAAGCAGATTACCCTCTAAAACATATGTATCATCCAAGATCTTAAGAATGAAGACAAATTTCTCAAAGAAAAAGCAATTCTGTCTCAACACCGCAACACTGCAACACTGCTGCTGGTTCTTCTAGCCTGCCTGGTCTGCTCTGAGGAGGTTAGATTCAAGACTGAAGCACCCACTTTTACCTGAATTTTTGGCCTAGCATCTTACCCTGTGGATTTCAGATTTGTAGTCCTCACTATGGACCAATTTCCTAATATATCTATCTCTGTGTCTCTCGCTCCACATATGGTCTACTGTCACTCTGCCTGTCTGCCATTTTATATATGTATATATATCTCCATCTACTATTTCTGTTTTTTCTGGAGAACATTAATAGAGGCTAAATAAAATAAATACATAACAGTAATAATATATAAAACAAGCTATAAAGTACTAAAACATTTAATTATTTGAGAATTTCCCAAAGCATATATCCATTCCTGTTGAGTCACAAAAAATCCGACTCACTTGTCTCACTCCAGTGCCTACATGATGATTCTTTCAGCATCCTATAAAGAGACATATTCATGTGCATGGCATAATTAGTAGGGCTACAATTTGACGACAGGTGGGTATGTTGCTTTGTGCACATAAATCAAGAATTCCCTAAGTTGGACTTTTCTTAACAATTACCAGCCTCTTCAGATGTCCTCTCTTCCACTCAACTGAGCACAAGTGAATTCAGGAAAAGGAAGCAGAAGAAAAATAAAGATCAATACATATTATTTTCTAAACCATATATAGTGGTTCCTTAATGATATGCTGTTTGAATTTATTTCCCATGTAGTATGGAAAATTAGTAATTGATTCTACTTTGAGACCCTTGTAAGGAGTCTTTCAAGTATTTTTTTCAACTAGTCTCATCTTTCTGTTTCTTGTTACTTGCCTGCCCTTAGTGGATGACTTGACTCGACATCTCTCCCATCCCCCCAGTCAGGCTGGGGCCCTTTGTCCTATTAGGTACTTCCTCCTGTACATTCAGTCCCCACTGTCTTCCATCTATCCAAATCCTGCCACTTCTTCAGCAAGCCATCTCTGACACCTCTCCTCTGAATGCTGGAAGAACTTATTTCTGACTTTTCCAACTACGTAGAAGGTGTAATGGACACATTTTGGAGTTATTAGCTCACATGGTCTCCTCTTGCAGTCTTGAATGTAGCCCCTGCATCAAAGAGTTGCCTTGCAAGATTGCCAGTTACAGGAACTCAAACTACAGATGCCCAATTATATTTGAATTACATGTATAAGTATTTAGTATATATGTATATCCTATTTATTTGAAATGCAGTAGGCATTCTATATTTGATCTGACAACCTTACTTCCTTGGTGAAAAGACCCAGGGGATAATCCTTGTTTCAGACTTTTCTAATCAGATTTTCTATCTCCTGGAAATCTGAAGTTTGAACTAAAAGACCTGGTCATTAAGAATTGCCATCTAGAGTCACCCTGGTGGCAGCGCTCTGGAGAGAGGGGCCACACAACCTCACCTCATGAGGAGTCTCAGCTTCTGCCTTGGAACACTGTCTGTCAATAAATTCTCTCTCTCTCTCTCTCTCTCTCTCTCTCTCTCAGATTGATCAGGTTCTATTATACCCATAAAACTTGACAACCTTTTAAAGTAATCATTTAGTGATTTCATGGAAGACAGTTTTGTTCCTCAAACTAGACTATGGAAAGTAATGGCTACATATTTTCTACAGAATTTCTTACAATGCTTAGCACTGAGCAGACACTTTACAAATCTATTTTAAGTAAATGAATTTAAAAAAGAGTAGAGTTTCACAGAACTAGAAAAAAGAGAATGGACTTTAAAGAAACCGAATATTTTCTAATCACCCCAAAAGAATAAGACATGTTTTTAGTCATTTTTTTTGTTGGTTCCACATGGCCCAAAGTCAGTTCAAAAACTTTAACCAGCAATTGAATTTTTAACAACAAAGTCATGTTAAAAAATAGACCATCTTGTGATAACAGAGCAGCTTTATAAGCTCAACAACATAATCTTTTCTTAGGTTTAAGTTCTATACTTTTTATTAATCCCTTTTCCTTTCCATATATCTGTGCTGAACAGATATTTTTGTTAAGTCTTGTTCTTTGAAAGTCTGCTTTTGACTATTATATTAGCTTTGGGCTTTACCTTCATAGAAAGATATATTTTCTTAAAGGAAAGTGCTGTATTCATTCTATATCTTATTTTTTGCTGAATGTGATTTGGAGTCTGCAGTTAATTCAATCATTCAATGAAGGTCTAGTTCCATGTATACATTTGGATAGATTCAGTTTGTGTAGTAAATTGTCAAGATATTGAGCATTACTAATATAGGTTACCCATGAAAAAACACAACATAAAGTCATAAACATATATGTACCACTGTTACCATAGTCAAAAGTAAGGCATTACTGAAAAATAATTTTAAAAAATTTGTATAAACTTAAAAATATTCCATATTCCATATCATGACTGCTTACCTATAAGTTATTTATGAAAATATGTCTGTGAAAAAACATTTTACATTTGTTCAAACTGACAAAATAGGAAAAATGAAATTCTTCTGCTTAGCAATGTTTTAGTTTTTGAAGATAAAATTTATGAAAAATTGAGGAAGACAAAGCAAATTTTGAACATTTAGAATATTTTGAACCCTAGCGTATTTACAGTTTTATCCAGCTTCTATAACATTCAATTTTTTTCTATTAAAAAATAATACCTTTGCTCTAAGGTTAATTCTAACCATAAATCTTGAGACAGAGCCCTTAAAGAATGGGTCAAAAAGAGAGAGGAAAACATTCAGGGAGGGATCCAAAGGGCAGTACAGTTCAAGAGGATAGGGTGGCTAAGTCTTTGAAGCCTGAAAGGTTATGGTTTGCTCAGAGAGGCCCAAGTAAATTTGTATGACTGGGACATCCATAAGGTGCCATGGTGTGGAGGACGCTGTTGATCACATCTGTTTCATATGAGCTGTACACAGGCTGTGAGCTGGTTGACTCCAGAGTATGTAATTAAGATAAGATAAAGTGAATGCTGTCTCCACCCAACTTACAGAACCTTATACACAGCCTTGGCTTCAGGGAACTGAAGTCTGTGGTATGACTAGGTGCAGGTATGGATGCACAGTCAGTGGTAATAGGACTTCTCTGGGATATCAGGCAATGGGAATATTCTTAAGGGTCATGAAGAGTTTAGTGGGACTCTTTCTATAGATGGATTTTCCTATAAGTGCATTCTGCAGACCAGCAGCATTGGCACTATGTGAAGACTGTTTTTTAAGTACGCCAGGTGATGCTGATGTTTTCTAAAGCTTAAGGCCACCACTGTTAGGAATTAACACCATAGACAGATTTTTTTTTTTCATTAATTGAGGCAGTATTGGCTTTCAACACCATGTGTGACTCAGAAGTGTAGCATCACACTCCTCCGATGCACATCGCCACACCACAGCCCTCAACCATAGTCCACTGAGTCCCCTCCCTCTCCTGCCCTGTTTTCTAATCTCACTTCCACTGCCAGAATTCTAGGGTTCGTTATTGATTTGGTTTTGTCTGATCTTTTGTTTCTCTATACTACACATATAAACGAAACTGTTATTCATCTTTCTCTTTCTGACTTATTTTGCTTAACATAATCCCCTCCAGTTCCATCCATGTTATTTCAAATGGCAAGTATGAATCATTTTTATATCCATTCATCTATCATCAGGCACTTAGGTTAATTTCATTACTTGGCTATTTTTAATAGTGCTGCAGTGCACATAGGAGTGCATAGATCCCTTTGAATTAGTGTTTTGTGTTCTTTGTGTAGCTACATATATGTATCATATGGTAGGTCATATGCTGGATCATATGGTAGATCATTTTTAATGTTCAGAGAAGCCTCCAATGTAGATTCTGAGATCTGCTCTTTAGAAGGATCTCTGACTTCAGTGTATGGAACTGAGTTGGGAAAGGAAGACACTGAAGACAAGAAGGGAAGTTTCTACTAAAATGGCAGCTGAAAAGAGGAAGGAAGAAATCTATATAGATTTTTATGGGGTGGAATCTCACCCCATATGGGAGGGCTAGGATCCTCCAGTGTCTGTGACTAAATTTCCTGGAATGATTGAGTATCCCTGAAAACTCACCATGAGTCTCTTACGAAGAAAAGTCAGAGTGATCCTTGATATCAGTCATCCCTTATCTTTTAAAATATTATTTCTTCATGTTAAAAGCATTGCAGTAAAAATTTTTAGGCTTTGAAATAAAAACAGAAATTTCTTTCTTAGAGCAGCAACATGAGACACACACTGTATTATTTGACTGAACTACTTTCTTTTATAAAGGTTACCTTCAGCATACATTCTAAAATCATACAGGGGAATGACTGTTAAGAATCCATTTATGCTAGCTGTTCTCTGAAAATTTACTCATTTAGTGAATTATTTCTTCCCCCCTCTAATGTCCAGTTTCTGCAAGGAAGTCTTCTAAATTCCCAGAATTAAAGTGCCATTAAAATTTTGCTTTGTTTCTTAAATACCTAGTCAGCCTCATCAGCTCATCGGTCATCATTAACAGAACTTGCAAGGATTTATTCCCTCTGTTACCCCTTATCTAAAGACTATATCTCAACAGCCTCCAAAAAAGGAAGAAATCAAGCTAAAATGTAACCATTATTTTTTCCTTTTAATGAATCTCTGTTATAAAGTCTCTTCTGAAAAATATTTCTGGGGTCAACATCATTAAGACTATCTTATAGAATGCTAGAGAATAGAAGATATATGAGAACCATGCTGAAATGAGAAGCCCTGCCAAAAGAAAAATTAGATGAGAGCCAAATCCAGTTGTGATTGTAAAAAAAAGTTGAGAGATTCACATTACATCTGTTCGTAGGGAAGGGTGGTGGTGCTGTCCCAGGGCTGGTAGTGCTCACTGATGCTTCCATGGCAGGGAGGACAGGTGTTCTTCTCTGCATGAAACATCATGCATCATAGACAAGGTCCTTTAATTGAGTCATGTCTGGCTTGTTTTGATAGTGACAACTAAGGACCAATGATTTGAATAGACTTAAGCACTTCAGTACATTGGTGAACAACAAGAGTGTTTACTGGCACAAGGGTCTAGCTTTTTATATCTGTCTCATGTGGATATTTTCTCCAACCATGTCAAGACACTGTAATCTGTATAGGGCCACTCCTAGGTTCCATCATAAGGGCTACTTAAAGCTTTGTCAATCAAAATATAGCCTTCAAACCAGCAACATCAGCTGGGAATTAACTAGAAATGCAGAATCCCCAACCCTACTGAATCAGAATTTGTTTTTCACAGGTTTCCCAAGTGATTCATACACACATATAAGACTAAGAAGCGCTGACCTCAGACATAAATGCATGCAATTAAAATAAAATCAGTCCTGGAAGCCCTTTCATAGATATTTAGCTAGTGGAACTTAGTTCTGGAAATAGGGGTGAATCATCAGGTCTTTTAGGGTTTTCCAACACTTCAGAGGTTCTGGGGTAGGTGGGGGTAGTTGGCTAGAAAAAGCCTCACAGATGGTGCTGAAGTCATTTCTAATCCCATCCTGATCTCCTCTCCCAGTCTGTAGTTGACAGACTTTGCTTTAAATGCTTTCACATAATGCAATTCAACTGGGCGGTAGAAAGAATAATGGTGGATTAGGAATCAAATAACTTGACCTTCTTCCTGGGTCTGCTTATACTAAATTAACTGCATGGCTGGAGTCAAGACACGGAGCCTCGGCTACTTCACGTGTAGATGGGACTCCATCAATATAATTTCATCTACATTACTAAGTTGTAGTGGTGATGAAATTATATAATGCCTGTGAAAGTGAAACTTTTGAAAGTTCTATAATTCTATGGCAAACACCAATATTTTTATGAAATTATATATATTTTTTTCATATGGACTATAGTCTAGGGTTGAATCATTAGTATACGCTAGAAGTGGAATTCTCTTTTTATTAATTTTTAAAAATGTTGGTACATTCTTTCCTGTGAAATTGTCACTTAGCCCATTTTTGCATATTGCTGACTGCTTTCAGTAAGCGTGGTTGAGATAAATATCTGGCTTTTAACCCACATTGCAGTAACTCTTGTATATGAAGGTAGGGGAGGATATAGTTTTATTTACTTGTATTTTTTCATGTGGATGTCTGTTTCCCGGCATCATTTGTAAAAGAAGCATTCCATTTTCCATTACATGGTCATGGTTCCACTGTCAAAGATGAACTCCCTGTTCAGGGGTGGAGGTGGGGGGTTATTCCTGGGCACTAGGTTCTGTTACACTTGAAAGGTTGGGGTTGAAGGGTACCCCTCGCCTCCATTTATATCCTGAACTATATCTGTGATCTTATTTGGAAATAGTCTTTACAGATATAACTAGTAAAGATAAAGTCATATTTGTGTGGTGCCATGTATCTGAGGAGGTGTGAGCCTGTACTTGTGGATCATAATTGAGATAATAGTTATCTCAATTAAAAAAGTAAGATCAAGCCGATTTAATTAGAGTGCCCCCTAAATCCATTGCTTGGTCTCATTATAAGAAGACAGACAGAAATGCACAGGTAGGAAAGATAGTCATGGAATTAACAGTGGTACAGCTGTAACTCCAGGAATTCCAAGAAATAACAGCAACTGCAGGATGATAGGAAGAGGCAAAAATTTTTTTTCTCAAAAATCAGAGGAAGCATGGCTCTGCTCCGATCTTGATTTCAAAAGTATAGCCTTTAGAGCTTTGAGAGAATACATTGCTCTTGTTTCAGACCACCCAGTTTGTAGCATTTCATTGGAGAAACTCTAGAAAAACCTTTCAAGTCAGGTTGCAGTATTCAATGACATTGTCTAGTCTTTCATGGGAGGTATAACTAAGAAAATTCAAAGATTCATTAAATAGATGTTTTCCAAAGGTAAATTTAAAGTTATTTGTTAAGGAGAGGAAATTCTTAGCAGCTTAAAACCTTAGTCAGCAGGAAAAACAACTTAATTGGGAATAACAAAGTTGTATTTACTGTTGGAAATAAATAGCTGCGATTTATTAAGTAGGTAATTAACACCTGCATCCTAAATAGCAGCCCAGTACAAGTTGGAAGGTGTGGGTCGAGGAACTGTAAAAGTCACTTATACGAGCAGTATGTAAAAGAAAGACATGCAAGAAAATACTGCAAAATAACAACTAAAACACTAAAGTTAGCAATAAGAACTTCTCTGTAGTAGGAAACTGAAAAAAAAATTTAAAACACTTTCTCTACTGGTGGTTTATAAGTTAAAAGTGTGAGGCACTCTCAAAGCTATTGTCCAGACAAACCAATTTTTATATTAAAAAGCACCAGGATACACACTGTGTATTTCTTTGTTATCCAGGCCCCTAGTAAACAGGTCCTACTCAAACAACTATCTAAGAACAGCTTCTTAGAACAGCATTTTAGAGCTTGTAAGTAGCAGTTCCTTAGTGAATTGTAAATCAAATCCAAAGGTCAAAATCAGAATTTGAAAAAAAGAAAAGTTAAATAGGTGAGAATAGAACAAAAATTATCCGGAAGGGTAAGTAATATTTTGTGAAATATTTTTGAGATGTATGTATGTATGTATGTATGTATGTATGTATGTATGTATGTATGTATCATCTGTCTGGTCGATATACATATATGTATATTCCATAATTTTATCTCCAGTGACAATAATGTTTATTTTTAAATTATAATTATTTTATCTTGATGATCCATATAAAGGTAACATAATCTTAATGTTTCCTTAATTGGATTTTCAGTAATTTCTATCAATGGGAGTGAAGGTAGGCTACTTTCTACTGCTTCCCCTGCCCCTGAAAAGAAACCAAAGAACACTCAGACTTTCAATTTTATTTTGACTTAATATTTTGACAACCTATCTGCCTGTGTTATATACAATAGGTCCTTTCTTAATTATTTCTTAAAATTTTGTTTTTATTGAAATATAAATGACATAACATAATAGTTTCAGGTTTGCAAAATAGTGATTTGGTATTTTCATATTTTTCTGACATTTAGATTTCTTATCATTTACTTATTATTTTTTTATACTTTTGTTACTTGGGGTTTTGTAACCGTTACTTTTGTTATTTTGATTTGGAATTGATTCAACTAGTTTAATGATATTTCCTAGAATAAAATTAGGGTGGTATGTTTTCATTAATCACCAGAAAATAGAATTACTACTAAGCCTTTGTTATAAAGAAATGTCATATAATAAATTGTGTCTTCTTGCTACTGCCATTTAAGGACTTTTTTTTTATCAATCTCTGATTGAATCATTCACAATTTAATGGAAGTTAATTGACACTATACATACTGACATTGATTTTAAATATCATGGGTTTTTCAATTTTGTGTTTTATCTCAAAATAAGGTAAAATAACCAATTTCTGACTAGGTGAATATTGGTGACACATCTACAGTAATTCGTGGTTATTAAGGCAAAATTCAATCAAGATGTTTATAGATAAAAATACTCTATATTATAATAAATGTTCAGCAAAGCTTTATATATAGCCCTAACATCTTCTTGTTTAAATTTTTTACTTTTCAAGTAGAAGTTTGTCAGTTTTTCTCATATATAGTCACACATCCACAGCCTCTAACCATGCCTTGTTTGGTTTGAAGGTTGTCAGTCATTCTTTTCCTTCCAGTAATAGCAAGGGGTATTTGTTCAGAAGCCCATGTTCTTAGCGGTATACAATTATTTTGAAACAGATTCAGATAAAATAAGGCTCTGGGGAATCCATTGGGTTTACAAATCATGAGGAGCTGTCTTTGCATGTGGTGCTGAAGGTGCACAACTGTGTGAAGAGATGATCATTTTTTATAGAAGCATCTTAATACTGTGACATATACACATTTATTGACACATAACTTTATATAAATACATACACATGACATATACATTTGTGCATTAAAAGGAGCTATATATCTCCTTTTTAGAGATAACAATGCTCATACATTGCTGGATGTGTTTGAAGATATGATAAAAAAAGAGCTACGTACAACCAAAAGCCCTTTCTACAAATAAATGGATACTTTGAGGTCACAGCTGGTTTTAGAGCTTGTTATTGAGTATTTTTGTCTTCTATATTTCTTGGACTTCAAAGCAGGCAAATTTCATATATGCTTAAAACTCCAAATAGATGAAGGGCATGACTAAACACATTATATTAAGATAAGATTGCAGTCCAATGGCCCTGGTTGCTATTGGCATTGGTACCACATTAAAAGACCTTTGGAAAGCGGGAAGATTCGGGTATCAGAAGAGACTGAATTAATGGCTTTCCCATAGTATCAGAGTACTATTTTATGGTTTTGGATCATTTAGATAAATACAATAAAAAATTCATTTTGCCACATTGTTTACAAAATGACTTAAAATTCCATAAAAAGCATTACTTAGGAGTTTGTCCAGGTCTTAGGACTCAACCCAAAGGATGGTCAATTGAAAATGTGTGTTATTCTCATAAAATTTTTATTTATGCAAACACAAATTCAGCAAATACCATCTGTGACTCTTAGAGTTTCCAAATCTTATTTTTTCCCCAAAGCATTTAGCCCAAGAAAACAAACTCAAAGCTTTCTATATAAATAAAAGAACTAACATAATAAAAAAATCCCACAGAGTAGCTCTCATAGTTTCATCCTCTCATTGCATAAATAGTAGGTGTTTGCTTCTGAAAGTCTAAGCAGACAAGAGAACAAAGAACAGGCAGATGATGACTTAGCATTGCTGCAAAAGACACAACTTTTACACTGCCTGGTCTTTTTGCTTTAAAGTTCTTATCTTAATGATATGGTTGGGAGATTGTCAGGTACCACACATTTGGCACATAGACAAAGCACACCAAAAGTTCACAATAGAAATAGGCTGAAAAGAACCAATTTGCTCTCTGCAAAACATGACTAGGTAGGTTGAAAACGAGAGCAAATTACAAAATTGCATATCGGCATTCCAGGCTGACCTGGGAGACACTGTGGGGCAAGTTCTATTTATCCGGGGCACTCAGCTTACCTCCCCTCCCAGAACTTTGATGCTTCTACCTTCTCCTGCCCACGCAGAGCCAAGTACTTATTCCACTTTGCAGTTGCTTAGGGTTTTCCAACACAGCACAGTCTGCTGCTGAAATTTTCTATCCCAGTCCCTCCTATCCCTTATTGAAGGTCCAGCAGCTTGACCTCTGCCTCCTGTTCTACCAATGTGATATCACTGTGAGAGTCAGACTATATCTTGATCCAGAAAGTACATCCTGATGAAAAATTATAGATAGAAATATATATTCTATATATAATATATAGAAGACAATTAGAATTTCTATAGGGTATATAGAAAGTCAGGCAATGGAGATATTTTTGATTCATGGAATCTTTTAAATTGTACACAATATGCCCACCTCTTATATCTACTTATGAGGTTGATATTACTGGGGAAATATGTCTTGGTACAAAGAACCATGATTCTTTAAAATTTTTTTTACCACTTATATAAATGGTATATAATCATGTTTTCCCTTTCCTAATCTCCCATTGACAGATTAAAAATTCTGTTTGAAACAGAAAATGTAATACTTGATTTGTTCATGTAGCTTACTGTTTTCAGTTAAGGACACTTTAAATAGAGTTGATTTATTGACTAGGTCTCAGGCTTATTACTTTGGAATTTACTCCTTATTTTCAATAAAATGATCACATACTCACTTAAAGACAGCATACATAAGTTCCCTCTCAACGTTGTCTATTTTTTGGCTTTCTTTTTTATCTGGACGTTATAAAAAGGGTGATACTAACATATTAATGACTGCTTTTATCCAACTAATTATAGTATTTACTCTTTCTCATTCCACTGAAAGTATCTTTACTGTGCAATTCAACCTTTTGATTCTTGGTTTCTCTTAGTCATACGTGGGGTTGTTAAATTTGATCTACTCACTCTCGGAATACTTAAATCATTTTTCAACCTGTACCCATCAAAAAAATCCCACAAGAAATTTTTTTCTTCTTAGCTTAACATTTTACTGTCCTTCACACTGAAACTCATAATCAGTAATCTTTTATACTAAACTAACCTTATATAAAATGCACAGGAGTGAAAGGGATTTCAGTCTATATAATAAAGGGATTTCAGCTTAATATAAGCAAACTACAACAATATCATTTATTTTTATATAATTTCAGGGGGTTCATATGATCTCATTAATTTTCTCCCTTGAATCTTTTAGTTTAGAAATAATTTTTCGAGACCAAGTCCATATTTCTACCTACATATTCATTGACTCTCCTAGTCTTCCAGATAGCTGAAAAAGAGAATTCAAAGCCACCCTTTGTCTTACATTCCTGAAACAAATCCTTCTTGAATATTTGTGTGTAATTTTTCCTTCCAGGTCCCTATGTCCCATTCATTCGTATTTTGAGACCCCCCCCCCATGCCCACAATCTATTCCTTTGGCTCCCTCATTAATTCAGTCCCTGAATTTTCATCCTTGAACAAGTCCATTAACCTTATAGTTGCTTCAATTATCTCCTGTCTTGTCCATTTTCTTTTCTGTGGGATGAAATGGTAGTTGGGAAAGAAGAATTTCAAGAAGTGAAAGAAGCCTTTATCTGTTTCATTCTCCCAGTAATTTTCCCCATATTGTCTTAGAAATCAGTCATTTGTTTCTCTGATGTTAGATTAGTTTCTCAAGGGTCAGAATACATCTGATTGAAATGTTTTATTTAGCGCTCCAACACAATGCACTTACATGGATGAAAATTAAATTCTTTACTCCCCTCTTGATGAAATTATCCTGTTTGTATCAGTAGATGCCTTAATCACTTTTCTATCATTCAACTGCACTTTCAAGTAGGTGATTTCTCTTATTTTAACTCCAAATTCCAAAAAGAAATAAGAACTAAACAAATACACCATTGTATCCCAACAACCCAACTGAGAGCTATTTTTTCTTAAGTCATCCAGGCTTTTCAATTACACATAGTTAGGTCTAGGAAATTTAAAAGTTTTGAATAGAGTCCAAAGTGTTCAACTAACCAGAATGAAAGCAGAAAAGTGACATTGCTATTCCCTATAAGGTTTTCACTCTATAAAGCTTTTGCTCTCCTAAATTTTTATGTTCCCAGTTCTGTGGTCATTTATCAAGCATTAGATTTTCAGCTTGTCTTTAGTTGACTATTAATTTAGTTAATTAATGTGGGTGAGTTGGTGGTGAATGCACAGTGGTAATAACTGATGAGGATATTCCAATGTTACCTCAGTTAAAAATAAAGAAATTAATCAATTAAAATTTATTTTCCTTTATCCATTTCTCCAAGACTTCTTTTTGAACTCTCTCTCCTAGATGAAACCTAAAAAACTGCAATTTTCAAAGTGTGTTCCAACTTCAAATAGTATATAGGAGAGATTGCAAATAATCACTCATTTCTAAAACTTTTGATGGAAGAGTGCCATCTTTGGGGACTCAGTATAACATGAATGTCTGGAAGAGACAACTATGTCTGATTTTATTAGCCCAGGTATGATTTCTGAGTTGCCCAGACTGGAATGGAAGCACCTGTCTTGGCCCACTCAGAGAGATTCAGAATGATACACATCTTAGCTTCTGGTTTCTGAGCTGGGAGAGGTCTCTCTCTTATCCTTGGAATGCAAGGGTCCAATCAAGATCTATCGATCAAAATGAGAGTAATGAAGAATTACAGAGAACCTGTGTTCAGCCTAGTGTTTGCCTCCCTCAGCTGCTATGGAACTGACTGATGTAGGATAGTAGGAGGTAATTTAGAATTCTTATAAGGGAGAGTAGAGATCCTGCGGTTGAATTGTTAAATAAGTAGCTGCAAACATCTATTTTTTTCCTTTAAAATGTAACATTTTGAAGTGAAGATTTGGGATATTATCACCACATTGACTGTACCAGTATATTTCAAATAATAATGAAAATCACTATCATTATTAAATTGATAGAAATAGATGAAGTGAGACTTCTTCTTGCCAGTAGATGTCTCTGTTCCATCATTCTCGTCCCCCAAATCACCTAGGTTTCTCCTGGAAATGAAGATATTACATAAAAGGAATCTTTTCTTTAGAAACTGTATACTTTAAAGAGAATATATAAAGTCCCTTCTTTTATTTATAGTTACTTTAACAGTGAATTTGGCCTAGCTCCCCATCACTAGTTACTGATAACATTTGAGGGTGTTTTCAAGATAGACCCTCTTTTCACTCTTTGGTACTCAAATTAGCTTGTTGCTAAGCTTCATTTCACTTGAGTCAGTGGTGCATTTCTAAGTAAAATAGCAATAACTACATTTCTAGGCAGGTGAGGCTGCTCAACAGGACAGAATTTCTCTCCTACATGTGTATTCCCTTGCCCACAGGGTAAAGCCCTGAACTGTGAGCCTCTGGAATTACCTCAGGTGTTGATTATTCAGAGATGGGCCAGCATGAGTATGAAGCTTATGGCTCCAGATCCTGGTCTTACTTCTTATTGTCAAGTAGGTCTTTGAGCTACCTATCATTCAGCACTTTATACATATAAAGGAAGAAATTATGATAATACAGGGACTGCATGTCAAAGTCTATATGTGAAAAATGAAAGATAGTTGTCACTTTGTCATAGCTGAATTGAGTTGGGCTACTGTAGACATATGTGTTTTTTCTTTATAACTTGTCTTTTAAAGAGTACTGATGTTGGAGTAATGAAGCTGTAAATATTATGGAGGTTTTGCCTGAATAGCCTGAATTTACTTATTTCAGCCACGGCACATTTTTTATAAGGAGACAATGACATACAGTTTATCTTTTCAACACCCTCCACCTACTGCAACCTAGGAGGTTCCTTTTCATGTGGAGTTGTATTTCATGCTTTGAGCTGCTATAAACACAACTTGAACAATGAGAAAAATGAAATAGGGACCAAATCAATGGGAAAGTGATCTACCGGGAACTGCACATAAATTTTGGATGAAGTATCCCATTCGTTATCCTGGTTTTTCAAACAGGTCTGATAAATATATAAACTTGGAGGATTTGTTTAGTAGCAAAAAACTAAATATTTACATGTGTCAGTGCAAGCAAGTATCTCATCCATATTTGAAGTAGGTACAATTAGGATCTTTAATTTACAGGGTGGAATAGGTAAGGTGGGATAGTTAAGGGCCATGCACAGTGCTAAATACTTAACATATGTTAAGTCATATTTTCCTGACTGTTACACCGTCAGTGATACTACTGATGCTTCTTCATACAGTATGGGATACTGATGCACAGAGATTAAGTAAATTGCTTAGTGGGTAAGTATCAGAACCAGAATTTGAACCTACCCAGTCTGAGTCCAGAGAAAGATATGTTAAAGCAGAAATTAGTGCAATCATTCTCTAGCTTGAGAATGTACAGTAAATATCACTTACTGCAAGTTATCCAATGGAGATAATATTGATAATTGAAAATTGGAAAGTACTCTGACTACTTTAAAAATGTTGACCAAAAAAACAAAAAAACAAAACAAACAAACAAACAAAAACCTTTAGGGATCTGGCTCTGGTTTGATTAGTGATGTTGCTTGTCTAAAACTCTTGTTTAAAAATCAATCATTCGACAACCAAACTAAAGTACACAGCTAGCAGCAGGAGGGTGGAGGGGGATAGGTGGATTGATCAGGGAGGGGAGGTGGTGGGTGAACCCCAGGGAATACAAAGATGTGAAATATATATATATAAATTATTTAATTAAACAATCAATCATTCAGTGCCTTAATGTTCTTTTCTGTTTAAAGTTATTTCCAGGAGCTAGGCTTAGAATGGTGTGTGCTTTTACATGCATTTCAGTATGTGTGCCTGTCAATGCCTGTGATGAGTGTGTGCTGTGTATACGTGTGTACATTGTGAGCATGTGTGCCTCTGTATGTTTTCCGTCTGTTGTTTGCATGTGTGTGTGTGTGTGCGCGTGCATGTATGTATGTGTTGAGAATAAAGCTTGTCTGATTTGAGGTAAAAGCCTTCCATAGATCTGGCATGATAGCCAAGCAAAGGTAAGTAAGCCTTGAGTGCCAATTTCAAATCTATTCTCTCTGCTCAGTATCGGTACCAGACAAAGGTGGCTTTGTATATAATGAAAGTCATTGAGGAGACCCTGAAAGGGGGCTGAGAGATGCAGCCTGTTGTCAGTTTGTGCTCAAGAGAGACCTTATAATACTGGAAGTGGGAAAATAAATTCTCCAAGTGAATACGCACGCAATGCAGAAAATTGCTCTTGATGTTATATGGAGTTTATTTCCTTTTCCAAAAAGCACTGAGAAAAAAATAAACACAGTATGCTGGGATGATATGTTCAAAAAGTCTCCTTTATAGGAAATGACTGTAGAATTATCACTTTCTTTTGCGTTGCCACCACCTGACAGTGCACAACAAAGAGCTAGAGGGGAGGCGTCCACCTCAGGGCGCTGAAGGTCTTTTTGCTACACACTGAGCAGAGCACTAGGCCAAACCAAGTTTCTGCAGTCATAAAATATCTTAAACTATGCTGGTATCCTCTAAACTGCTAACAAAAAGTACATATTAAGTGTGATCACGATCTAATAGCGTCTTTCTGACCTTGCTCCTATACCTGCCCTACTACTTATTGTCTTGGGTGTTACTTATCCTATTGGTCTACAAATTCAGGGTCAATTCCTTTTTTTAAAAATTGTTTTTTAGAGATTAGGCCCTGCTATGTTGCCCGGGGTAGTCTTGAACCTGTGGACTCAAGTGATCCCTAGTCTCAGCCTCCCAGGTAGCTGGGATTACAGATACGAGCCACCACACCCAGTTTCAGGGTCACTTAAATGTCCTTATTTATCTTGACCCCTTCATAGAATTTTACTGTACCGGTCACTTCCTGAAACTGTCTCATCCCTTGGCACCACAATGTTATTGTACTCTTTTCACTTTCCTCTTACTTCCTGGCTGCTTCTAGGACTTCACTATGTATGCCCTTTATATAGTCAATTACTGTTGGTAATCTTTTGTGCTCCCTGCTCCCTTCCTCCCTTCACTTTCTCTCCTCTCCAGGTCCCTCCCTGTCCCTTCTTGTCATTTCTTCCAGTGCTTTCAAGTACCATTTGTACACTGGTGGCTCTTAAATCTACATTTCCTGGATAGATGATTCTGCTACTATTAACACCACCGCTAAAGAATGATTGAGGCTGAGTCCTTTACAAGCATTGTTCCATTTATTTTTTTTCCAGTGCTGCAGCAATATTATCATGAAGTGAATAATATTTCTACTGCAGCTTAAGAAGAAAGTAGGGCTTGGACAAGTTGACAAACATCACGTTCAGGCTCACACATAAATATAGGCTCATAAGTGACTTGAACCTAGGCTTCCCCAACTAGAAAGCAGGGTTGCTATGGATTGTGCTGTGTGACAACATGTGAAGGAAAGTCAACAAGTGGAATCACAAAGATGACTGAAATCTGTCTTCAGTTCCTGATGTGTCTATCCAATTGACAACCGACTATTTCCCCTGGGACTTCCCATGGGTACTTCTTACACAAACATACCAGAAATCATATCTCCTCTGTCACTTATATCTACTTATATACTGGGTGCCAAGCTCGAGTGAAAGGTCCATTAACATTCTTTGATGTTACTAGCATCCTTAACATTTCCTCTCTTTTCTCACTTACACACTCCTCAAAGCCTCACAAATCAACCTCTTAAACGCTGCTCTCATTTGCTCGTTACTTTTCACTCTTTTTGTCATTACCTGAGTGGGGCCACCTTCATTTCATATCCAGATTAAGTTTTCAGCCTTAGAACTGTCGTTCCTGTCTGATTCTGCTCCTTCTGAGTGCACTGTCCATACTGCAACCAATCAGATTTCCAGAAAGCAAAGTCTGCCCTCCCACTGCTAACATCAATTCTTGATGTGGATTATAAGGCATCCATGAACCTAAATCTATAAGCTTTGCTTCACCTTTGCCTCTTTTGCCTCTTTACCCTTCACCTCTCTGACCCCAAACTCTGAAAATCCTCTTTCTCTAATCCGCCATGTTATCTCTGGTCTGCGAGTCTCTGCATATGCCAATCCCATTGGTTGGAATGTTCTACTTTTTTGCCAACTAGATTCTCTACTAAGTTGTATACTATAGGAAGTACTGAAAGAAAGGAGCCTGGAGAACCACACCACACACCTGCCCTACAAGAGGTTCCTAATGTGTCTGGTCTGGCTACCCACCTCAAAGTTACGCCTGGAGAGCTGAGCATCACGGCCTGCTATGTTCCAGGAGTGCAGGTCCTCACCCAGGAAAAAGGACATTACTTCCCAAAATGGAAAGAAGAGCCCAGCAGCTATCGATGACTTGCAGGAGAGAGGAGTTAGAGTGAGGAATGGGTCAGAGGAAGCAGGGTGATGGTATAGGGGTACATCACTGGTGGGAAGACAAGGGGAACAATAACTATTACAAATAGACCCATGGTGTATAAAATAAGAAAATTAAAAAATTTAAAAAACACCAAAAATTAAAAAAAAAAGGTATATGTAAAAAACTCATGAAAATGTATAAACAAACAAACAAATAAATTTTCTCCTCATTTGGGCCACAGATCCTCTGAAATCAGATGTTCCTTGAGGCTGGACTGGGGCTACTGGGGCTGCTTCCACATGAACCCACAACTTTCTGTGCCTTTCTCATTAGGACTTTTTTTTTTTTTTTTTTTTTTTTTTT